>ML994619.1:620419-1150281 GCA_010093925.1 Zopfia rhizophila CBS 207.26
TCAGACGTTCACGAGGACGGTCGTGCCGACACCCTCCAATGTCTTCCGAACGACCGTCTAGTTTGTCGGCATATTACAGGATAAATCAGAGAAGTCGACGGATAACTCCAGCGATAGGCAGTCAAGAGGCTCACGTCAGGAAAAGGATGGGACCCATGCGGCAGGGAATCAACGTGTTCTATGTGTGCAAAAACGAAAGGGAGCTCCTATCTCGAAGTGGTTTTGTACTAATCATCAACCGACCGTTAGATAGAGACAGCGTACCCCGGACGATCCTAATTCCAACCGTCGGAAGTGACTAGAGAAGACTTCGACCTTCTGATCGAAGTTATCCATAAGGGCCACCGGTCTCAGGAAGCAGAAGAAACGTATATCACTATCGAACTTCGATAAATGATTACGTTATAGATCATCATTCACCTTCTCTGAGAAGGTTCAGAAGGATACTCGAGCTTCCCAGGGCATCATTCTAAAATTGACCAGCTTAGACAGCTGCCGTAAGTATTTCGCTAATATGTTCAGCTATTCGAGTCCCTATCCGTCGAGAAAAAATTACTCTAGAGGTTTCCGGAAAGCCCAGACATAACGGGGTCAAGATGAGAATCTACCCGCGAAGGAGCATGCATGATGTCAAAATGGGTGATTAATCAATCATCTAATTGGATTCCTCTCATATGTCATAATTGAATGATAGCGGTTGCCATCAACGTTTATCTTGATGCAACAATAGTGCGGTACGTTTAACCGGTTGTCAGAAGAAAAATCTCTGAAATTTCTTCTAGCATGGGGTAAGTTAGAACAAGCGTAATATATCAGCATGTAATTACTCGAGAAGTAATTTTGGGAATATATATCCGAAAAAAAAAACAAGAACCACAAGAACGGAAAATCTCGACTGAGACTCCATGTTAGGACTCTAAGATGTCTTCTAAGAGAGACTCTAAGAAGGACTCTAAGAGAGACCCTAAGAAGGACTCTAAGAGAGACTCTAAGAGAGACTCTAAGAGGGACTCTCAAGAGCAGACCCCAACTTAAAACCCACAAAAGAACTCTTCAATGAAGAAAAACATGGACGAAAAGAAGGAAAAGAAGAGCTCCGCAGAAGCATCAGGCTTGTCAGGGACGTCGAGGATAAGGGAGGAGGGATTCGAAGAGATTGTCGAACTATCATCACTTGTCTAATAGTTCGTTATCTTGTACAAATGGTGCAAGCTCACTGACTCGTTCCACATTGTGGTGTCTAAGTCATCTACATTTCGGAAGTCGGTGGGTTCTTCCTAGATTAGCTATCCCTGGGAGAGGAAAACGGCATGGAAATGACACCTTCTCGGTTAGCATATATATCGGTGATAGCGGATTGTAGGTTAAGAATATAGGATGACGTAACCGGAATGTCCCTTAACATCATTAAAGAAATCTTGCCGGACATTTAGAGACGTACCTGAGTAGTTGTCGATCCATGAAAGGACCGACGGTCATAACGACTCTTGTTCGGGAATCCACAAGTCTTTCGAGGGTTTGAGAAAGTTTACACCAAAATTTGCCAAGGACCGGAAGGAGAAAACCCGAACATGTCATCTTTATCGCTAGATAGACAAGCTTAGCTTAAGAACTCTATATCAGGGGTTGCATCACAAAGTGAGGTTTTGATGCGAATAAAGAGGTCATTAGGAGATAGGATCGAAGAAACACATAGGGATACACATGCTCACATCGTTTTATTCGCACATCGAGAAGAGACGTATGCCCGAAGGTCCCAGAGACGGACACAAAGCTTAGGGCGGTTAGCGACAGCCAGAGGACCCCGCCGAAGGGTCGCGCGTAATCGAGACGTAATGCTAACCACATGTGTGTCTCGGATAGTTGATCGAGCAGTCCCTTTTTGTCGGCTTTATCAACCTATCCCGAGAGAGATAGGTGAAGAAGGCCATTCAAACCCTATGGTGCCAGCAAGTCCAAGAGTTACCCATCACCGAAGGTTAGTCCGCGGCGCGGTCGCAGTCCTTCCGATCCAAAAACAGGAGAAAAATTAAAACCTCCGAATAGTTGGAATAGTTGTTCTAGCAGCAGTTAAGAGGATGCGCCTCGGTACCCCCCCAACACTTAATTAATAACTACTTGATGGAGTATGTGCATCTTTTACAACCACAAGCTTCACGGTTCTTGGAAGAATGTAGTCGTCGGAGGATAACCGGATGGAGTCCACGGGGGGCCCCCCGTCTAAGGCCGCCACGTACCCTATCATTTCACTACTTTCAGGATGTAGCCGTTCGCGTATTTCGTAAAGTTAGTTCACTCATGTAAACAAACAGAGAGACTGATCTGAGTAACGAAGTTCGGTTACTTCCTTCACAAAGACCTCCTTATACAGACACCTCAGGGGCAGCGATTACACTGCGACCGAGACGAGGTCTACTATGTGGGTCATTGCCGTTCGTATGACGTTGAGCCCACTGTCTACCGAGCACTAGAAAGGAAGTATTTGAAGCGAAGAGTTTGAGGGTCCGACATTCGACGTGTACAGTACCTCCAGTATAAACCGTCAACCTTCATGAGTATTTCTAACAGTATTCCTAACCTAACTAACTTTTTGATTCCTACTGATAGGATGAATTTATTACTCACTCTACTCGACCTTACTCCTAAGGTACAGCTCTTGGTGAATTAGATGGATGTAGGTTCACTATAACACCAAGAAATCAGCGTATACAGAGTTCTACATATATTCCAATAGCTTCATGTATGAAATCGAGCTCTCAGGGGGCATTTTTGTCGCTAGTTTTACTAGTTATCTCTCATACAAAACCTGCAACTTTGGTGTTCGAAGTGCCAAGAACCTTCTTACATCAGCAGCCTCCTATTGGCCTACCTCAGGTGCCCCCCGGGGGGCAGATTCCGGCGGTGCATGGGATAACGCATTACTAACTTGCCATACAGTCATCGAATAGTGCTCTCTCTATTTCTCCAAAATGCTAAACGATTCACACTACGATTCCGTTATATACTCGAAGAAGCTCCTCTACAGATATATTCCTCAGCTCTTATTTTTGCCCTAGAAGCGAGCATAATACGAAAAGCTTTCATGGACGAAATCCCGGGGTGGATTAAGATGCTGTCAAAGAGGGAAGGTAACTGGGATGCTTGTCGCAGCGTGCTCGAGGGCCACAGCGGGTCCGTCAGCGCCGTCGCCTTCTCGCCGGACGGGCAGCTGGTGGCGTCGGCCTCGAGCGACAGCACGGTGCGGGTGTGGGAAGCGGCGACGGAGTTACACTCAGCCTCAGACACGCGGTTTCGAAGATATACAATCGAAGGAATAAGGTAGGATCAACGAGCCACAATGCTCTGCCATGCTATATATCTGGCCTTTCGGATAGCATACCAACAGTCAGCTTATCATGCCATATTGCTCCTAATTCGCGCCCCATCTCAAGGCAGACTCGGAGTGACAACTTTGCTGACGACCAACATAATGTCATAGGCTGCTCGTTTTCCTTCTCGTGTCCCGGGTTTTGCTGCGCACAGCATCGATGGATGGTCGTTGTACTACCGTGCGATCAATGAAAACTGGACACGTGACCATTTGCAGGATCCTCTGCACCCCGTCAGCCCTGAGATTAACGCCCTGCTAGACTGCGTTTCATCTGACGCAGAGGAGGAACTACAATATTGCCGATCCTGCATATGCAAGTAAGCTTACTGCTGCTGAACTGCAAAAAGGAATCCACAGCCTCGTTCAGGATGTCTCAGTTGTGAAGATGTATTTTCCTCTCTTCGAACTCTCCGGAATCCGGAAGGGGTTGCCGCTGGCAGACCCTTAGCAGTGTCTATTACTTTGGAATTGTCAGCTACGGCGGTCCACCGTAGCCCCTTGGGGTTCGGCCCCAGGTTCTCATCCCATGTCTCATACCACTTTTCTCTCTCACGCTAGCACGATCTGGGCTTAGCGCCCGCTCGTGCCTTGGTACATAGCTTGGCCCTTCCATAGAACCAATACAACCCCCTGCAGGAGCTTGGCGGTACAGTTGTCTAAAAATAATGAGTAAGCTTTGCCACATTACGTTATGGTCATGTGCAGAAATCAGAAGCCTATTAATATCAATATAAACAAAACACACATGGTTGCCGCTCGACTTCAGCTGCCCTGCTGCGGATAAGCAAACCACCGCACAAGCCATACTTTGCATACGTCGTCCTCTATTTTCTCCTGTCTCAATCATTTCCAATCAGAACCTGTTCCTACAGCACTCAGAGGTCCGTGCCAACTTCAGAACACCACCCAGGCGCTTCTATGCTCACGTGTAAAGCAAATCACAGATCACGTACACGCCATGCAGGAGCCTGCCACAGCACCGTGGGGTCTAAGCATCAGCGATTCCGACTTTAAAAAGCTCAAAGCCGGTTTCGAGCCTCAGGATCAGGATGACAAATGGCGCGTCTCGGTCAAGGATCAGAGCCAGAGCGGCAACATCTCCATCCACCTTGCTCGAAGCGGGACGGGTAAGGAACTCTACGTACTTGTTGTGAAGCCAAGCGACGGTGGCAGCAGCAGCAGTGGTGTGAAGATCGAAGCTATCACCTGGGAACAGAACAAGGGTGGAATTCGCATCTCGGAGGAGCAGGCTAAGAAAGAAGTGGTGATTATAACCAGGGGCCTTCTGGAGTGCGATTTTGAAGCGCTTCCAGAATATAACGTCTCGGATCTATGGGATCATCCTGCTGCTCAGATAGGCGCCAACTAAGCAAACTTTTCTTTTCTGCCTTAGTATCTAGGCTAGGCCAAGTTGTTAATGGACACCGCATTGTGCGACCTCTCTAAAGTCCCCGTAGGAATGCAACTATTGCTAAGATCCTAGTAGGCTACTTACTATGTACCTCTAGGGCTTCCTATATATACTAAGCAAATTTTGTGATAGGATATTTACTTTGGTTTCCATAATAAGATACTAACGTGGTTCACCACCGAACTGTCTAAACCATCGAGCCGTCCACCCCAAAACCCCACCAAAAATCCCAAATTTCGACCTAAGATGTCTCAACAACTGCACAATAATAATTTGTCAAAACTCAACGACGAGTTATATCGTACAGATTTTATATAGTATTAAGATTTTGACCTCCTTACCCAGGTCGTTATTGAGAAATGGGAATTCGAGCCAATTTTGGCCCCCAAATTTCAACATCTCAGAAACCACTAAACCGAAGGGCCCAAAACGCCAATATCATGTAAAACCTGTATAATAAAGCTCATATTTAGCTTTTCGTAACTTTTTATTGCGCGGTGGTTGAGATATCTTAGGTTGAAATTTGGTATTTTTGGTGAGGTTTGGGGATGGACGGCTCGGTGGTTCGGACGGCTCGGTGGTGAACCACGTTATACCCTGTATCTAAACTACTAACATTTCAACTAGGATAACTTGGCAAACAATCAGACGGCGTGCATGCATCGGGAAATGGAGGCACCCCGTTCGGGCAATCCGGCCTTCGCTTACGGTTTCGCGCTACACCCGAACCGGCAATCTGCCCCAACGTCTTACCATAAAAGGCCCTCCCTTCGCCGTCATTTTCCTCACCCTTCTCACGTTTTTCTCTCTACTTTTCCCCCTCGCCTTCCTTCTGCACTAGCCGCTCTTATTGGGTTACAATCATCCCTTGTGAGGCATTTTTTAAAACTTAACCCCCGCTCTGAAGACTCACACCACCTTGCCTTGTCCCTGTCCTCTGGTGCCCATGCGGACCGAACCTAGCGAGAGTAGTTCGGTTCGTGCGATTTCCACAGAAATCGACGAGTTTTCTACAAATTCCGGCTGTGCACACCAACTGACCAGCAACCCGCTTATGCTCACCAAAGATGAGGAACCGCGGAAGAGGAGAGCTTCCTGCTGAAAATGAAGTGAACGAATCTTCGAAATATTCTATGAGGATGATATAATCGCGCCAAGGACACGGCCGGTTTCCGAAGTAGAGCTGACTAAAGATAAGCGCCAAGAGAAGCTTTCAAGAAGCTCAACATCAGGACGCCGGCAATTTCTATGCTCTCCTACACTCCCCAACCGAACCTTCATATTGCCCTTAAGCTCGGCGGCCCGCCGCTCCCTCCAATGCCCAGCAGAATCTGCAACCACGAAAACAATACAGTTCATTTACTGTATCTCCAACTTTCTTCGTCTATTAACCCCCAACCCAGAAGCGGTCGCGTTACACAAGGCATGTAGCAACGAAGGTAATAGGGTAAGAGATACAATGAAAACAGGTATCAAAATCTCTCAAATCTAGTCTAATCGTCTTCATCATCCTCATCCTTATCATTCCCATCTCCGTCCTCCCCCCCAGCAGGTATGTACTTGCACTTTCTTCCCCGAATCCAACAGTTAAGACACATCGTTAGATCTCCGTAGTAATTCTCGTC
Organism: Zopfia rhizophila CBS 207.26; assembly: GCA_010093925.1. Classification (NCBI taxonomy): domain Eukaryota; kingdom Fungi; phylum Ascomycota; class Dothideomycetes; family Zopfiaceae; genus Zopfia; species Zopfia rhizophila. The sequence goes on from ML994619.1 coordinate 626,826, forward strand.
GAGTCTAAGCCCAGCGCCTGAATTCGGAACCTTACAGCCGCCCAGTATCTTATCATTTAAGTCGCAGCCATAGCAAAGTGTGTGACCCTCTATGTCGTTGTCAATAGTACGCATATCTGTACTGCTTAGCACGACGACCAAGGCCCTAAAATCCATATCCCTAATACCCATTACTCTATCTTTGTTGTTGTCCGGTATTAGCACCTTTCGCTACGGCACCTTCCCATTTCGTGCGACGCCAAAGAACGGACCCTATAAACCCGGATCCTCCGTCATTACTTTATCGTTGAGTTTGTTGTCTTTGGCAAAGAGAGCGAAGGGGCCTTTATCGTGATAGCGGACGTTCTTAATAGCTTGGAGGACCACCCGGCATAATTTAAGGTCAACATCTTTGTCCAATATGTGCTCGTTTACTACATAAAAGAGGTTAGCCGTATGCCGTAGAACAGTTCAACTACATAATTACTTTACGAAAGCGACCAAGTCTATCCAAAGTCTTGTCGTTTGTAAAGAATCTTTGAACGTGTTAAACAGAGATGAGGAAGTAATTAGGGCCGCGAGAGACTCAATTAACTAGTGGAGGAGGCGGAGCGCGACTACCGGTACTAAAGCGCCCACGACCGCAGCCACAACTCGTAGTTGCACTCATTATTACTAATAAAATAACGGACTGTGTTCTGTGTATTTAAAGTGTGTAGTTAACAACAAAGTTAGATTATAAGCATAAGTGAAGTAACAGAAGTTCGCGACACCGCAATTCCAGCGTGCTTGCCCTAACTGGCTGTGATATCGCACGCACCACATTCACCTTTACTTTCACTTTCACGTGCCTGTTTAATTTCCGCAGCCTTCAGCTCGCTTATCTACTCTCTACAATCTAACCTTCCTTTAACACTACCATTCTAGCAAGCTTGCTATCCTAGAAAAGAGGTGAAGAGACAGACAAGATGACTCTCTTAGCGCCACACAGAGCGTGTAGTAGTGCTAAGTAATGTATACTTAAGTTTTAGCTTCTGCAAACAAGGTTTTGGGAAAAAAACTAGCGGTACAGACCAGTAAACTAGTATGTTTACCTAGTGCTTAGACAACTAAAAAAAAGGGCTAGGTAAGTCAAAGACATCTCTCAACGTTATTTTTGTATCATTCGTGCATTTACTAGTAAAACTATATACATTTATAAGTTAAACACGTAAATGCTTTATTATCTATAGTATCTAATTACTTAACTACCTTTACCTTAACATATATAGCTGTGTGGGGTAAGTATAAAATAACACAGTTTATCTTAAATAGTCTAGTATAAACATCTCTTATGTTATAATATTTATTTATAGGCTATCTTACTTATAATTTTTTAAATATAAAATTTTACTTTTTAAGTACTATTTTTTTATAAATAAAAATATGGAGTTTTTATTTTTAACCTAAATATCTAGCATTAGCGCTAGTAGTGGGTACAGTAATAAACTTAACTCCAAATTAAAAAAAAAGCCAAAACCTATAAATAGACTTAAAAAAGTAGTTAGAAAGAATAATCTAGACCTTATTATAGTAGTTAAAAAAAGCGGAACTCTAAAAAAAAAAGGTAAAATACCTTAAATAGATAAATATAGTTTTCTTGTAAAAACTTATAACTTTCTATTTATAAGTAAATAGCAAAAAGGCTGACTTTACTATTAAATAGCTAATAAGATTTATATAGTTAATACTTAGTTATATACCCTTTTAGTTTAAATATATAAAAAAAGAACTGTATGTTCCTGTATGGTATTCCTTTATAAAAATATTAGTATTAATATAAATTAACTTAAAGCTAGTTTTATTATAATTTGAACTATAGATTTTACTAAAAAATAGTATAAAATATGAGAAAGGAAGCTAACGTGGGGCTTAGCTAAAATAGTAGTAATATAAAATTATAGAAATAAAACCTACTACACTAAAGTATTAAGGAACTTATAATTATAAGTAAATAATAAAAAAGCTAATTTTACTACTAAATAGCTAATAAAGCTTATATAGTTAATACTTAGTTATATTATCTTTAATACTTAACTAACTAGCATGTAAAATTATCTTTAATATATAATAAAATTAAAATCTTATTAACTTAAAGTATTTTTATTACTTTAGACTACATGTCTCATTATAAAGTAATGTATTTTTAAAATAAGTAGAGTTTTATATTAAATTTAAGTTTAGTAAAAACTAAGCGGAAATTAAGTAAAGTATTAATAGAATTTACTAAACTATATAATATACGCAATTTTACTATATAGTATAGAAAACCTTTATATAAAGTATGTAATTTATATTATTACTTTAAAACTACTTTACTAAAACACTATTTAGTAAAATTAATAGCATTTTACTAATAGTAACCTAATTTATTTTAGTCTTAGAGTTAGTTTAAAACTAAAAACTAAATAATTTAAATTAAAATACACCTTTACTAAGTCTAGTAAAAATATTTTGAAATTTAATATTTTTCTCTACTTTTATAACGCGCGCGCGTGTAGTTTTTTTAATATAAATTAATTATAACATTTTTAGCATAAGTTAAATTATTAAAAAAAGTTAACTTAAGTTTTTTACTTTATTTAATTATATAAATAACTATAGGTTCTATATCAAAAAGATTACATTATATTATTAGTAGAAAAAGGTTTATAAAGTAATTTAACAACTTTAAAAAACCTTTAATTACTATTTTAGACTTTATTTTAATAAAAATAAAAAATAAAAATTCTTTACTTTTTAGTACTAAAAATACTATAAACTTATTAACTAAAACTTAAAATAAAGTTGCTATTATATACTTTTTTAAAAAAATAATAATAATACTTATTTTAAAAGTAATAGCCTTTAGTATAGCTGTAAATAATTTTATTAATTTTAGACTATATATTATTATAAAATTTGTTAATAGAATTTCTTTAAACGATGTATTTTTAAATAAAAAAAAATAAAAAACTAAAAAACGTTTTTAACTTAATTATTAAATTTTTTTTTAGATAAATTACTTATATTTATTTTTAATTCTTTACTTATAGCTTTTTAAAAATAAGTACGTTGTTTATAAAAAAAATTATATATAGTTTATTACGTTAGAGCTATTAACTTTTAAAATAAAAAAAAAAATAAAAAAAGTAAAAATTAAAAGTTAATTTTTTTATTATAAACTAGTTTATATTTTAATAAACATTTTGTAGTTTTAAATAAACTTTTTAACTCTATTATTAACTATTTTAATATTTTAGTAGAATAGAGCTTAGTTTATTTTTATAATAATTTATTAGCTAGCTAAAATAAAAAAAAGCACGTAATAACTATAAGTTTATTTATATACTAAAACTAATAGCTAAATACTTTACTCTTAAACACAATAATTTATTTTAGTTATTTTACGATAATTTACAATTTAAAAATATTTTTATAAATAAATTATATATAATTATTGTAATTTTTAATTAGAAATTTTATTACGTTATTTTGGCTACTTTTTCTACTTTTTACTATAGTAGTTTATAGAAACTAAACTATTTAAATAAAGTAACTATAATTTAAAAAATTATAATATAAAATTAAAAGTGTTTTTTAAGCTACTAAAAAAAAAGAAAAGTTATTATAAGTTTAAACATACTCTTTTAGTTTAATCCGAAAACTTAAGTAAAACAAAACTTTTTAATATAATTTAGTAATTTAAAAAAGCTTTTTATTAGCAAAAGTTATAAAATGTTATTTAAATACAAAACGTTTCTAAAATTTCTAATTATTAAATAACTTAAAAAAGTTTAGTAAATATAAAATAAATTAGTATTAAAAATACGAAAATTTTATATATACTAAAAAAGCAAATAAAAAAAGCAGGCTAAATATTAATTAACTAAGGCGAGAAAATAATAGAATAGCTTTTTAATATAATATTAAAAAATATATTACTAGTAAAGTTTAAAACTTATAAAAAATTTAGTAATTATTTAAATATATTATTATCCTTATATATAGTAAGCTATAACTATTATTATAGTTAAATTAACTATTACTTTAAATAAATTAATTAGTTGCATAATAAATATATAAAACTAAATTTTTTTTTTGTAAACCAAGAATTTTTTTTTAATAAATTAAAATTTTTTTTTATAAACTAAAATTTTTTTTTAACCTTTTTAACTAAAGTTTTTATATTTTAATAAATTAATAATATTAAGTATGTAAAAATATTAAATTTTAATAATTTTTTTACTTTTTTACTAATTAATTTATATATTTAAAAAAAATTATTTTATAATAATAAGCAACATATATAATAAATTTTTTACTATTATTTTAAGTTAAAAAAACTATTTTTACTAAAGTTATAATAGTATTTATAATTTAAATTATTTTATTTTTTAAAACTATTACATAAAAAACAGTTATAATAATTTATATTTAGTATTTATATTTAAAAAAAAACTGTAAACTAGTTAGTATTATAAATTAAATTAATAGTTTTATAAAAATAACTTTTTTAATAAAATAGTTAATAGTTATTTTATAAAAAAAAAATTATAAAAAATAGTATTAAATATAAATAAAATTCTATAGTATTTATTACTATATTTATTATATATAGTTTTAGTTAACTAAAGTAAAAACTAAGTACTTAACTATAGTTTAGTTAACTAACTTAACTATTTTAAAGTTAATACTTGTTTACTTATATATTAATAATATTTTTAACTATAAACTAATAGTTAAATTATTAGAATTTAGCTTATTATACTTTACATAAAATATTAAAAAAATTATGTAAGTTAGTAAAAGCTATTTAAATTAGTTTAATAGTTTTATTTTAAATAGTATATTAATAATTTATTTTAGTTTATTATTAACGACATTTAACTTATAATTAATAATACTTAATAACTATTATTAAAGTTAAATTTAAGTTTTACTTTTATAAATAGTAATAAAAGTAGCTAAAATAATTTTAATAATAAAAACCAAAAAAATAGTATTAAAAACTATATTTACTTTTATTTTAAATATAAAAATAAAAAATTATACTTTTACTATAAGAATTTAAAGTAATATTTTATTAACTATAAAGTATTTTTTAAACTTTAATTTATTAAAAAAGTTTGTTAACACTATATTAATTAAATGTTATATATAAAAAAATTTAAATTTTATAGTATGTAAATTAACATAGTTTGCTATTATATACTTTACTTTAAATTATATATTAAAAAAATTTAAGTAGTTAACTACTAAATAATATATATATATATTAAATAAACCTGCTACAAAAAAACTAAATAAAATGTTTAATTAGAATATAAAATTAAACAAAATAAATTTTAAAAATAATAATAAAAAACACAAAACAATAAATATAATATTATTATTTTGAAAACTATAGTTTAATATAAGTAATATTTTAGTACTTAATATTATATTAAAGTGAATAAGAAATTATATCACTCTAATAGTTTTACTTAATACAAATAGATAGAATAGAATAGTTAATTAAACTATTCTATTAAAAAAAGTTGAATAAATGTTATTAAATAGGTTATATGAGTTAAATAGATTATTCTTTAAATAGAGTTTACTTACTTCTCTTTTTTATATAAGACTCTTTTAAACTAACTAAACTCTGTTTTTAATTAATATAGTAGATTTCTCTACTATAATATTATTATTTTTACTAATAGTTATTATAGTAAGTATAACTTTTATATTATAAATATTAGTATACTAAAATTAAAAAATCGGCATTTTATTTATTTATAAGTATTTTTTAATTATAAAATAAAAACTTTTTTTTAACTATAAATAATAAGTTTTTACTTAGTTTTAAAACAAATAGTGTTTTTTTTTATTTTATTTAAAGTTTTTTTAAATAAAAGTTTTTAATAATTATATTAATAACTAAAACTAAAATTATTAAAACTAGTGTGTATTAAATATAAGTAATTAAAATATTTTACTATTTTTTATAAACTTAACAAACTTTTTCACAAATATAACTATATTTAATTAAATTTCTAAAAATTATAATTTAAAGTTAATAGTATTATATAAAGTTACTTTAAATAATAACTATGTTATTAAAATTATATAGTTTTTTTTTATATAATTTTTAAATTTCTAGTTAATAAACTTATAATTTATATTAATTTTTTTACTTATTTTTTTTCCACTATACTTTTTGTTTTTAAAAACTTTATTTTAGTCTAAGTTTTAAACTTTTTTTTACTTATAAACTTAACTATAATTATATGTTTTTAAATTAGTTTAAACTTAAGTTTTTTATTAATAATAATACTATAAAATATTAAGTAGTATATAATAATAATTATAAGTACTAGGTTATAAACTTCTTTTTTTTATTTTAACTTTAAACAATTTAATATTTTTTGTTTTAAACTTTTTAAATTAATGTTAAACAATTTAATTTTTATGTTTTTAATTTTTAATAAATATAAATACAAAGGTTTATAAAAAATTATAGTAAAATCTATTTTAAATAGTTAAATAAAAAGTATTTTTACTTTAATTTTTCTTTTATTTATTTAATTAAAAAGTATGTTTAACTTATTTAAAAAGTTAGTTAAAAAATTAAAAATAGTATTTAAATTTAAGTAATAAGTTTTTAGTAAACTTAAGTTTAAGTATTTAAAAAATAACTTCATTAGTTTTTAAATATACTATAATTATTAAATAATACTTTTATAAACTTTTTTGTGTTACTTGTTTTGTTTTTAAAACAACTTATTTAGTAAATATTAAAACTTTTTTTATTTAAAAAAAGTAGTTTTTTTTACTAAACTTAAACTCTTTTTTTAATAACTAAGTTATTTATAAAAAAGACTTTATTTTTTAAAATTAACGTTTTTGTACTTTTTAGAACTATATATTTAATATATTATTATTTATATAATAGAGTTTAAAAATTTGCTATAAAGTTAAAACTAAAACTACTAACTTTACTAGTTTATTAAAACTTTTTGTTATTTTATATACTAAGTATATTTTATTTTTTATACATAACAAAGCATAGTAAATATTAATTAATAATTATTTTATAATAATTTTTTTTACTAAATGTAAGTAAAATATAAATTTACTTTTAAAATATAAATTTAACTTTAAAGTGTAAAATACTATATAAATTAATTATTAAATAGTTATATATTAATATAGCTTTACATAGTATACTATTAAAATATAATTAATATAAAGTTTATTAAACGTTATATTAGTTAACATGTATTAACTTTTTAAAAAAATTAATTAACTTATATTTAAAAAGTATAAAATTTTTTTTATTAACTATATTTATTAAATGTAATAATTTACTTTTACATTTTTTTTTATTAACTTATTTTATTTCGTTGTTTTTTACTTAACTTAAATACTTTTTAATATAGTTTTATTTAGTAATATTAGCTTTTTTTATATTTAATTACTTTTATTTTAATATTTTTTTTAAACTTATTTCTTTTTAGTTTTACGTTTGTATTTTTTTTTATTTAGCTACTTTTACTATTACACTAAATATTTATAATTAGTTATTATATATTTTCAACTTACTTTTATTAATTAAAAATTAAGTTTTAAAATATTTAACTAATTTGTTAAAAATTTATTTTAGTTAATAAATTTATTTTTAAAAAACTTTTATTATTAACTTTTAAAAATTTTATAATAATAAAACGTATAATATACTTATTTTTTAAGTATATTTTTAGCTATTTATATAATTAGAGTGTGCTTTACTTACTATAGTTAATTTTAAATTATCTAAATATATTAATAAATTTAAATTATAATTTTGTTTTAAAAATAAGATAAATAAAAGTTATTATACTACTCTTTTTAAAATAATTACTTTTACTTTTAATATAAATGTTGTTTATTTATATTTAAATATAATTAAAACCACAAAAAACTTAACTTTATTTAAAAAAAGTTTTTATATTATACTTTAGGCGAAATTTAAATATTTTAAAAAAGTTTTTAAATAAATATTATTAGTATTATTTAAAACTAGTTAAGAACAAAATTTGTATTTTTAAGTACTAAATAAACAAATAAAAACTATTAAAATTTAAAAGTAAAAAAAAATGTGTTAACTATAATACTTAATAAAAAATAAACATAAAAAATTAATAAATAACTTTTTAAAGTTTCTAAATTTAGTAACTTAAAAATAGTACTTTATTTATAGTATTTTTTATTAATAAAAATACTTATTTTATAAACTACTTAAAACTAAAAAAATTTAGTTTTAGTTTTTTTCTTATAAAATAATTTAATTTAAACATTTATATTTTTAACATTTTTACGCTTAATAATTATAGTTTAAAAACACTTTTTATTAAGCTCTTTTTAATATTATATTATTTTACTTAAAAATATTAATACTATTAGTATAACGGCGTGTATTATAGTTATAACTAAGATTTAAGCTTAAGCTTATATCTAGCTTATACTTAAGCTCTAGCTTAAGCTTAGTTTTAATAAAAATATATAGCTTTAGCCTTTATAGTAGCACTTTACTTCTTAGTTTAATATATTTAGGTTATACTCCCGTTTACTTGTTACTTATATATGTTAACTATAATATTATATTAAACTTTTTAGCTATTTTTAGAAAGTAAAGCTAGCTTAGTATTTTTATACTCTTATTATATATATATTTCTATCTTTAGTTACTAAAGTTAACTTACTTTATTTTAGCTAATATATAAAAATAGAGCTAACTCTTAGCTATCTTTAGAGAATAAAGTTAGCTAAGTATTCTTATATTCTTACTTTATATATATACTTTATATATATATATATACATAACTTCTATTTTTTTCCGCTTCTTTTTCTTCTTTTTATAATAAACGACCTTATTTAGTAGCTTTAAGCTAAAATCTAGACTCTATAAATTAAATTCCACTAGGAGATTTAGAGCTTATATATAAAAAACTAGACTCTAAAAGCTACTCTTATTATTATTACCTCTACTACTTTCTTATAACTTAAATTCATTCTCTTTATACTTACTAAGTTTAATAGTAAGTTATATAGGTTTAAGACTTAGCTTCTAATAATTAAAGCTAAGCTAAAGGTTAACAAGTAGACTATAGAAGACAATATAGTAAAGTTCTACTTTATATAAAATAACCTTAAACTATAGATTTAGATAATAGTTTTACTATAGCTATTAAATACTAAGAAATATAGTTAATAAAACTAGTATAATATTACGATATAGCTAGAATAAGTTTATTCTAACCTAAATAAGATCTATAAGGTATAGTAGACTTTATATAAAGTTAAGTAATAAGAGTATAAGCTACTATCTGTCTATATTATATACTTTAAATAAATTTTATATAAAACTAAAAAAAGAGACTAGCTTATTACTATTAAAATTATAATATTTTACTAAAGTCTTAACACCTTAATCTAGTGCTTACTAGATAGTTAACTATTATTACTAAATAAATATTTAGAATTCCTATAAGCTATTTAGTATATAGTAATATAATTAGTAATATATTTATTATACTTAGCTTCTACTTAGCTAAAACCTAAGAAAATAAATCTCTTTATAATAGAAGTACTTAATATTAGTATAATTAATATTACTAAGATTAGTAATACTACTAATATAACTAAAGTATAGTTAATTACTTTATTATAATAACTTTAATAAAGAAAAGCTAGATACTATATATACTATAACTTATAAATATATTAAATTTAAAGCTACTTAAGGCTTTTACTAATACTAGCTATAGCTAAGCTACTATTACTAGTAATTAAGTATTTAAATCTTTAGAAACTAGATGAATATAACTACCACAAGTATAAGATAAGTAGTAATAGTAGTAATAATAATTATAACTTAGCTTATAAGCTCTTTCTATAGAGCTAGTAAATTATTTTAATTCTTTCTATTCTTAGATTAATTTTAAGCTCCTTATTATACGTAAAAACTGAGCTTTAGAGGGGGGTAATATAACAGTATATATTATAGTTATAGCTAAGATTTAAGCTTAAGTTTATACCTAGCTTATACTCAAGCTCTAGCTTAAGCTTAATTTTAATAAAGGTATATAACTTCAGCTTTTATAATAATACTTTACTTTTTAGTTTAATATATTTAGGTTATACTTTTACTTGCTTATTACTTACGCATACTAACTATAATAATTAGTTTAAAATAAACTATAAATAGTAATAAAATTATTAGTTAAAACACTTTTTTTTATAAATAATTAACTTTAAAATAGTGTTTTCATTTACTTTTTTTAATATTTTTAATAGTATTAAGTTACTAAAAAACTAAGTACTAATTATAATAATTAATTATATTAAGTATTTTAACATAGTACTTATACGTTTAAACTATATAAATATAAAAGTAGAGTTTTAACTAGCTAATAAAAACATAATTAGTTAACAATTTTTTTTTTAATAATTTTAAGTTAACAAATATTATTAAAAGTAATAAATTTAAAAATAGTATCTATTAAACTAAAAAAAAAAGTTATAAAAAACTATAAACTACTATAATTAATATAAAAGTTTGTGGTGAAAGTACTAAAACTAAAACTTAGTTTAATTAAAATTATATTACTATTACTAGTAAATAAGTAATTATTTAACTATATAATTACTAGTGTAAATGCATAAATAAAAAAAATTAAAAAAAAAAAATTAGTAAAAACAAACTTTTAAATACTTAATAATAATAATAGTTTTTAAAACTATTATAATTATTTATATTATTTTATTTATTATGTAATTAAGTTAAGTAAATTTAGTTAATACTATTAGCTTTATTTAAAAATATATTAAAAATAGTAATAAGTTTAGTATATTAGTATACTATATATAATATACTTTTTTAAAAAATATTATTTTATTTAATATTAACGTGTATTTTAATTACTTATAAATAATTAAATATATTTAAGTTTTTTTTATTTACTATAAATTTATACTATTACTTAGTTTTATAAATAGTAAGCTAAAATTAATATAACTAAAATAAGTACTTAAAACTAAAACTTAAATTAATTTTTTTTATTTTAATACTTACAACTTAAAAAATATAACTTTAGTTTAGTAATATTATTAAATTGGTGCAACTTAGTATAATTTAAATAATATAAAAATTCTATTAAATAATATATAAACTTTATAGTTTTTTTTAAAATTATATTTATAGCAAAATACTATAACTTTTAAATAAAGTTTATTAAAATAATAAACTAAAGTAAGGCCTAAAAGTACGGCTTTTTTTTATTTTTATAGAAATTAAGTTTTAAAATAAACGTAAATAAAAGTTTTTAAAAACACTTTAATAAAATAATATTAAACAAAAGGTAAAATTAAAAAAAAATGTAAGAATATATATAAAGTAGTTTTATATAATTATTAACATAAGTTATTTACGTGTTTAAATAAATTATATTATATAAGTTAATATATTTATTAGTATTTAGCACATTTTTTAAATTAATAAAAAGTACTAATATTATTTTAAACTAGCTTTTTAATTTACGTAATTATATTTTTATTATTTTATTTTATTTTTTTAAACTTTTTAATATTATATTTTTATTTTTATTTTTTATAATTTTTTTAAAATAACTATACTTATAATAGTTTGTATATATAATATTGTTTAAAAGTTTACTTATAACTTTTTATATATTTACTAGTTATAACGGCTTTATTTTAATTAAAAATAAATTAAATAACTTTTACAATTTTTATAGTTTAGTTTATAAAAATTTTAATAATAAAAGTAATATTTTATAAATTATTATAAAAAACTATCTTAACATAAATAAACTTAAAAAACTTTTTATTTAATTTAATATATACATTTTAAAGGTTTTTTACTTTTTATTATTTACTTTTTAATTATAGTAGTAAAAACTTTTTTAGTAACTTACTATTATTAAATTTTATAGTCTATTTTAGTAACTTTAACTTTAACTAAATTAAGTTACTACTTAATATAATTTTTAAAAATAAACTTAATAAAATTATTTAAAATAAAGTTTATAATACTATTATTAAGTTTACTTGTTTTTTGTATTTTACTTTATTTATTTAACATATATTATAATTATATAACACAAGTAGTTTTATAAACTTTATTAAATATTATATATATATATAAATAACACATTAAAAAAAAACTAAAATAATTATATATTAAAGTTTTTAGTTTTTTTAAAACATACTTTAAAAAAATTATAAGCTTTAGTTTAATAGCTTAAACTATGTTTAATAAAAAAAAAAAAAAAAAAGGGGTTTACTAAAAAAAAAAAGTAGCTAATAAAACTAACTTAAAAAAGTAAAAAAAGTAATATTTTAAACTAGTTTATATAATTTACTAGTTAGCTTTTAAACTTTATAAAAAAGTATTAACTTATTTTTAAACTTTAATAGTAATTATTAACATAGTTTTATTAGTTTATATAAAATTTTACTACTAATTATAAGTTAAATGTTAGTTTTATAAATAACTTAAATACTAGTATTAATTTTAAGTACTATTAGTTATAAATTTTTATACTAAAAAAACCAAAAAAAATTTATTAATAAATAAAGTATTTAAAATAGTTATTACTTTATTTTTAACTTTACTTTATATAAGTTACTTATATAACTATAAAAATTTAATTAATTAAAAAAATAACGTTTACATAATTTAATGTTAATAAAAATAAACTATAATTTATATTTACTATGCTTAAGTTTTTATAAATAAATAAAAAACAATTTAAATTTAATTTTACTATTATAATTATTAATAATAAATAATATATTAAAATTAAATAAATAACTATATTAAATAGTTTGTTATTAACAAAGTTGTAAAATAAGTATTTTATGTTATTAATTAAGTAATAATTTATTAAAAAACATATTATAAAAAAATAATTTGTAAATATTTTTTATAATTAAAAACTTATAATAATTTTTAAAACTTAAAAAAAAAATTTACTATATAAAATAACTAATAAAAACATAGTTAATATTGTGAAATATTATTACGATAAAACAGTTTATATAAATAGTTAAAATAATAATATTTATAAAAGTATATAATAAACTTAAATATAAATAAAGTAATAAACTATAAATTTAAAAACTTAATACTATTTTTAAATATAAATAAACGTTGTGTTTTATAAATAAACTAAAGTAATAATATTATTAAATATAAGTAGTTTTTTAGTTATACTAGTACACTATTACGTTTTATTAAATAAACTTATTTAAACTTTTTAATAAAAACAAAGCGACTATAAATTAAGTATATTATTATGTTATTATTTATAACTACAAAAAACTTATTTATAAAATAAACTTTTAAACTAGTTTTTTTATTATATTAAAAACTATATTAATAAATATAAGTTACTACATACATAGACTAGTATACTGTTGTATAATATTTTATTAAACAATTTTATAGTAAAAAAAAAAAATAAAAACTTTTTTTAATATATATTTTTAATTAATTTTAACTTTATAATTAAAAAATAATGAAAAAACTATTTAAAAATATAAGAAAAAACTAACACACAAACGTTTATAGTAATTAGGGTATTTTTAAATAATAAAAAGTTTTTTTTTTTTATAATTTAAAGTGTTTTTTAAGTACTTTTTTAAATATATATTTATTATAATAAATTAAATAAAAAAGTAGTTTTATAGTTTAAAAAATAAAATTATATAAATACTAAAAAACTAACTAAGTTCAAAAAAAGCTTAATTTTTAATAAAAGAAATTTTCTAAAAAACGTAAAAATAAAGTTCATATTATATTACAAACTATTAGTTTTTTAGGTTAATAAGTTATAGAATTTTTTTTTAATAGTAGAAAGTAAAAAAAAATTATAAAAATTATAAAATATATTTTAAACTTTAGAATAAAAACTAGAAAATAAGTATAAAAATATTAAAAGTTTTTATTTTTAGCTAATGTATTTTATAGGTAAGTTATATAAACAAGTAAGCTATATACTTTACTAAAACTCTAATAATACTATTAATTATAGTACTATGTATTTACTTACTAACTTAGAATTAATTTCTTAAGAAGCTAGAATACAGCTTGCTATTTATACTCTTAATATAAGCTAAATTTATAGTCTCTAAAATATTATATATATCTATAATATATTCTTTATAAGCTTGAAAACGTAACGTAATGGAACCACCTTATAATATAATTATATATGTGACGGTGCTGCTCGCTCTGCTCGCTGTAGGCTACATAATATCGCGACTAGCTACGCCAGCCACGACCTAGCGCAGAGCTCAGAGCATGGCTAGCTCACGCTTAGGCTATGCACCGCCCTATTTAGAGGCGAGCCCCCTTTGTACCTCTTCTCTCCCTATCTTAGTGTAGCTGAAATAGAGCCAACTTATCCCGTTAACCTGCATTTATGCTACGACGCGTAAAGACCGAGCCCATCATCACATTACACTAAGATCTATCTAACTCGGCCGGACGACGGCGACACAATATCGAGGTCAAGCCGCGCAATCAACCTAAGCGTTTGATTCGCCAACAACCACACCTAGAGAATTAATTGCACGACTACGCTGAGTCGTTAGTTCGTTAACCATACAATCTCCACCGGAAAGCCCTACAGCAGTAGGCAGTTGAAACCCTAAGCGATAGCCTGTATAAGCCCTGCACGGCAGGCCTCGAGAGCGACTCAGCAGGTAACCGGAAGACCTACAGCGGTAGGCAACATACCCATTAGATTGGAAGAGAGCTACGAGAGCTCTAGCGAACCCCCCCCCCATCATCTTCTCCACGCCAGAGAAACCGACCCCCGTGAGCACCACCGGCTCATCTTCTCCCTGCTAGAGAAACCGACCCCCGTGAGCACCACCAGCTCATCTTCTCCACGCCAGAGAATCAGCCAATTGCTTCACCCTGCTAAGGGCCAGAAGCTCTATACAAATACAAGGACAGATAGGTTAGGACCATGGGAAAGCTCTCTACGCTAGAGATGAGGGTCGATCCTAAGGCAACAGCCACTGGCAACGACTACACGCCTATCCCTAAGTCGCTCAGGTGTGCCGCCACATACTACCCTGACAACATGATTGGAGAAGACTATACCATCAAGAAGCTCCGCATCCAGGCACGACACGACAAGAAACCCTTCGTGGCTACTACCAAGAGCACTACCTGGGGAACTGACACCTACGAGCCTCAGGAGATAGAGGTTACGCTTCCTACCCTGATGACCCTTGATCAAGCGATAATCGCTAGCGAGCTAGAGCGTAGCCATCTTAAAGTACTCACACATTATGACCATGCCGATACGCTAGGAAAAGCGCTCAACACGGCCGAAACTGAGCTTAATGAGGCTAGAGATGAGCTTACTGAGCTTTGTTAGCTACTAAACAACACGCTCGAGCGCGTAGCAGATTAAGAGAACGAGATCAAGACACTAAGAGTACAGACAAAGAAACCCACGCATAATATACACTCCTTCCTCTCTGTAAAGGCCAGCCTAGTGCTATTGTCAACACTAGTAAAAAAGATGCGCTTCACAGCTCTGCCACAGACCCCTTAGAATTAGGCTAGCTATATAGCTATAGGACCTGACGATGGTTCTGATACAAAAGATTTCAGTAACTAAACTCCTTAAGCATCACCCTACGTACTAGCTACTCTATTAGCTATGTTTACTATAGACAGCTATTAAGGTAACAGCCGCTTAGTCTGATTCCCTGATCTGCTAATGCTTAAGGACGGTAAGGACGTTACCTTTAATTAATAGAGGGATGTCCTAGAGAACAAGGTACGCGCTAATTAAGACTAGTTTACTAAAGCTAGTAAGTAAGCTACTTAGAAGAACATTGTCTCTTACATGCGTACGCGTATGGAGGGTTCTGCTAACTAGTACCTCTTAATACTCATACGTATAGTAAAAGAGAGTAAGTAGCTAGTTAGCTACTAGTATATAGTAGATTACCTAGAGAGGATGTATAGTAACCTATATAAGAGACTTAATACTTACTATGATTTCTAGAAGCTCTACTTTAGAGACCCTATTAACTTTACTATATTCTAGAGTAATTTCTTCTGCCTAGCTTAAGAACACAGCTTGCTTATAGACTAATAGGTAGAAGAATTCTATAAGAAGCTCCTAGACGCTCTGTGTACGCAGATAGGCATCTATTAATAGTAGTACTATAACTAGTATAATAAGTATATAAACTTAGCTTAAGACTTTACTAGAGAGCTAGCTCTTAGCGCCAGGAAAGCTACTAAGTAGATTAATAAAAAAACTAGAAAAACTTAGCTACTATTAATTTAGTAGTCTTATCTAGAAACTAAGTGCCTAACTTATATAATAGCTACTATTATTCTACTAATACCTATCTCTAAGCTAGCTAATTACTATAATTACGGGAAATTTAGTTACTTTATAAAAAACTACTAACTATTTACTTAAGCTATAGTTAAAGTAATTAAGCCTATAGATACTAATAAAGAGCTTTATACGCTTTAGGATACTAGTAATAATAAGAAGTTTTAGCTTACTATAAAAGAACTATTAGGGGAAGACTTATCTTAAAAGAAGTCTTCTTTCTAGAGTTATTTTCTAGAGCTATTAACTAGTTTAACTCTTACTAACTACTATTTAGCAAACTAGCTTTTACCCTACTTTATTATATCTTTATTAGTGAACTAGCTATTAAGCTAAGTAGTTTTTTTAATACTAGAGTTAGTAGTTTTATTCTAGTATACCTAAAGCACATGCGCGCTATTAAGAAAGGGCTTAAAATAAAAACTTACTAAATAAAATCTATCCCCCTAGCTAGCTATAACAACAGACTAAATAAATAAGTAAATAAGTACTTTTAGGCTAATCTAGTACTAGATAACTATTATCTATTAATTTATTTTATTTTCTGTAATATTAGCCGCCACGACCTTATAATTAGCTATAAGCTATTTAAAGATATAGGTGTATTAATTAACTATAAAAAGTAAGCATTTAAATAACTAGATAATAAGCTAATTAACTATAAGCATAATATTATTATTCTAATGTAAAGTTTATTAACTAAAATTAATCCCTTATACTAAGCTGATACTGACTGACGTAATAAGCTGATAAATATAGTAATTTTATAATATATTTATAAGCTACTCTAGCACTCGTCCTAACGTGTTATATACTAAGAAAATTTTAGAAAGATAGAAGAGTAGCTTTACCTATAATAGTAGCTAGAGCTAAATAAGTAAACTCTTTATTCTTAATCTATCTCACGCAAAAACCTCTCTAAGGCAGGCCTTAAGATTAATATTATAAAAGCTATTACCTTTATAATACACATATAGTAAAAGGAAACTATACTAGAGTATACTAGTATCTATAAAGTAGATAAGCTTATCTAGGATTATAAGGACCTTACAAGAAAGCCTTCCTCCTAAGGCCTTAAAAACTTCTTAGTAAAACCTTTACTAAAAGAGCCCTATTAATCAAATAAGGACCTTATAAAAAAAGAGAAACTTTAATAGCTTATTAAGTAGAAACTATTCTACTCTGGCTACGCCGGCGCGACTTAGGTCTACTTCTTAAAAAAAAACTCAAACATACTACCCCCGTATTATAAAGATATTAACTATAATATTAAATTAATAGCTAAGAATATGCTAATATTAAGTCTATTATATAGCATATCTCTTAAACAGCTATAGCTTATTAAGACTTATCTAGATAACTATTTTAGATAAGGGGTTATTACTCACAGCGACGCTTTATATACTTTTTTAGTACTATTTACTAAAAAGCCTAAAAGAGAGTAGCGCTTCTGTGTTAATTACTGTAAGCTTAATACTATTATAAAAAAAAACGCTTATCTAATTCTATTAATTTAGAAGACTCTTGTCTGCCTAGCACGTGTAAGAGTATTCACTAAGCTTAATATATAATAAGCCTTTTATTATATACGTCTGAATAAGAATATAGAGGACCTAACTACGTTCTGTACTTAGTATAGGAATTATAAGTATTATGTGCTACTATTTAGTCTTTATAATAGCCCTACTATATTTTAGCGCTATATTAATAAAGTGTTTTATAGTCTACTAAATAACTTCTATACTACTTATCTTAATAATATTCTAATTTACTTTAAAAACCTGCTGCAGTATGAGGAGCACGTTATTTAGGTGCTAAAACATTTTCAGAATATAGGCCTTTAGGCAGATATTAAGAAGAGCAAGTTTACTATTACTAGAATAAAGTTCCTAGGCCTTATTATTAGCATAGAAGGGATCTAAAAGGACCCTAAGAAAATTATTACTGTATAGAAATAGCTAGTACCTACGTCAGTTAAAAGCCTATAATCTTTTCTAAAATTCTGTAATTTCTATAGAGCTTTTCTAAAAAACTATAGATATATTATTTAACTGCTTATTAAACTACTTAAGAAGGGCATATAGCACGCCTTTAGTAAATATAAGCTAGTAGTCTTTTAGTAAGCTAAAGATTTAATACTGTTAGATAATATCTTAGTTTACTACTTACCCTACCACCAGACGCGTATGGAGACAGATGTAAGTAATAGAGTTATTATAAGAATACTATTATAGCTTTAAGAGAATAGTCTTTAGTAACCTATAGTTTTTTACTCTAAGACTATAAGTAAGCCCTAGATAAACTATAATATACATAATAAAAAAATATTAGCTATAATTTATAGCCTCCAAGAATAGCGCTTACAGCTTATAGGCTTATAGACTATAAAGTTATTTAATACTCTAACTAACTACCGCGTGCTAGAGTACTTCTCTATAAAGTAAAAGCTTACTCTTTACTAGATATACTAGGTAATAAGTATAGTAGACTATTACCTAACGCTTATTTATTACTTTAGTATAACTAACATAATAGCCAACGCGCTCTCGCGTAAGTAAGAGAAACTAAAGACTTAAAAAAATAAGAATAAAGTAGCCTGAATACGTGTCTTTCTTTTAGTAGAGTAAATTAACATTAGCTTTATTAAGGCCGTAAGTAATAACCTAGCTGTGCTATTAGCAAGAGGTATACTAGCTATTAATATAATTAAAGTAATTACTACTAATACTTTTATAGTCTTACCGCTCCTAAATAACCCTCACTTACTAATTAATTATATTATTAAGGTGAATTGTAGTTATAAGAGTCTACAGCCATTCTAAGAGCGCGCTCTCTTTAGTAACTATCTAGTATAAAAACTTAACTAAAGTCTTTTTATACACCATAATAAGCTAGTAGTCCTTACTATATACTTCTTAAGAATCTATTTTATTTAAGCTATCTATGCTACTTAGGTAACTACTTACTTAAATAAAAGAAAGATAAATAAGCTACTTCGCAACCGCTACTACTAGGGCTGTATAAGTAAAGATATAAATAACTACGTAGCTACGTATAAAGCTTATAGATAGAGCTATATATCTTATAATAAGACCCTAGGCTTACTTAAATCACTACTAATTTTTAAGTGAGTATAATAAGATGTCTCTATAGACTTTAAGTCCTTCTCTTTAGATAAGAAAGGATATAACTATACTTTTATTATTATAAACTAGCTAAGTAAACACTACTTCTTACTATCTTACCATAAAACCACTATAGCTGCTTAGGCAGCTAATATGTACTATTACTATATCTAGTAAGTATTTAGTTTACTTAGATTAATAGTTTCTAATTATAATCCTTAGTTTACCTCAGCATTCATAGATGAGCTATGCTGACTAATAGGAATTAAATAAAAGCTTTTAATACTATATTACTTTTAAACTAACAGGAATACTAAGGTTTTAAATTAGTATATTAACCAGCGTCTACGCTTATTTATTAATTACTATTAGAATAACTAGTTAGACCTACTACCCTATATAGACTAGGCCTAAGTAATTCTACTATATAAGACTATAGGCTTATTACTCTATTAAATTAAGTTTAGCTACTAGCTAATCTATTACTAGAACTAGGAGAAATATATAAAGGTATTTACTATAGTTTATAAATAGATATTACGTGAGGAAGCGCAGAGCTACGCTAAAGCTTACTATAATATAATAAAGCTAGCTATAGAGATAGCTTAATAAGGGATTACTTAAGTATAAGAGTAATAGACTTAACAGGCTAATAAGAAGCACTATAAGCTAGACTTTTTTTACAGAAGACAAGGTATACGTTACACTTAAAGACTTTACTATTAGTTAATCTAGCCAGAAGCTAGACCAGCAGATATATAGACCTTATCCTATTATAGATATAAAGGGATATTCCTATTACCTTAAGCTGCTGCTATATATGCGTATGCTTAATATTTTCTATATAAACTACTTATAAAAAGCTTCTACTCGCTTACTGTCTAGCTAAATTAAACTTAAGAAACCGCCTATTAAGGTCAACGGGTATCCTGAGTGGCTAGTATAGGAAATCCTTAATAGCTACCTATTCTATAGCTAACTATAGTATAAAGTATTCTAGCTAGCTTATAATCTAGATCCTGCCTAGTATAACGCCCGAGGCTTTATAGGTGCCCTATATAAGGTAAGAGATTATTATAAGGCCTATCTAAAGAAGACAGGACTGTTAGTATAACTAGACACCTAGTTAAAAACATATAAAGTAGAAGAGAATCTAGAAGTAATAGAGAAGAATAATAAGGCAGCTTTAAAAACAAGAGTAGTACAGAAATTAGTAAGAAGAAGACTATAACCTAAAGACTTAGAAATAAGCCTTCTTTAAAGAGGGGGTAATGTAACGGTGCTGTTTACTCTATTTACTATAAACTATATAATATTATAACTAGCTATACTAGCTATGACTTAGCGTAGAGCTTAGAGTATAGCTAGTTTATACTTAAGCTATACACTACTTTATTTAAAGGTAAGCCCTCTTTATATCTCTTCTCTCTCTATCTTAGTATAGCTAAAATAGAGCTAACTTATTTTGTTAACTTATATCTATACTACGACGCATGAAGACCGAGCCCGTTATTATAATATACCTAATTTAATAAAGCTTACAGTTTCTAAAAAAAAAGGTAATAAAAAAGTATATTCTTAAGCTAAATTTAAGAGAATTTGTTTTTTTACTAAATACTATTTAAGAGATAGCTAATAAGCTACTAGTTAAGTAAAAAATAAATTCTATAAATATAAATTAGCTACACACTTTTATTAAGTATACGCTAGAAATTTAAATAAAGTATAATCAAAAACTAGACTATAAGTATTATAAATAGAAAGAACTAGCTATTATATAGAGCTAGTTTAACCTTATATATAATATAAAGACTAAGTATAGTATACAGAATAAAGATACGTATAATTTTAATAAATTTAGCTTTTAAATAGGTATAATAATAACCTAAAAGATTATTATAGGCTTTAAGAAATAGTATTAACTAAAGGCCTTTTAGCTAAGTACTTATAAGTAGATTATAATAATTCTAGTTATTAGCACATTAAAGTACATAATTCCACTCTTTATTATTTATAAGAGTAAGAATTATCTCTTTATCTAGTACTAGAAACTTAGTATATCACGTTAATAGTAATTTAGTATCTTTAATAATAGCTAGATAACTAATAAACTTAGTTTTATATAATTAAAGTACTTTAATGTGTATATAAAAAAGTATAATATTAGCGTGTACTAATTATTAACAGTTATAAGAGCTATAACTCTCTTAAATTTATAGAATATTATAAAAAGAATAAGATTATTATTTTATATATACTAGTACACTTATTACATATTCTATAGCTACTAGATATAAGTTGTTTTTTACTTTTAAAAAGAGCCTATAGGTGTTAAGTCAAGAAGCTAATATATAACTAGTTTAATTATATTATTAAACTAGAGTTTTTATTAGCCTTCCACAACGCATTTAACGCGTTAATTACTAAAAGTAATATTTAAAAAAGCTTTTAAAACACTAGCCTAGTTTTATTTAACTTAAATAAAGTAATATTAAAACTTAATATTTAATTACGTATATTTATACTACTTACTAACTAAGAGGTCATTTGGCATTTAAAAATTCTTAAAAACTATTAAGAATTTAGGTTATAAATAAAGCTAATTACTAATAAACTAGATAGCTTATTTTCTTCTTTAAAAAATAGATATTAGTAACTTATTAAAAGTATTCTTATAATAGCTTAAGAGATAGTACTTATATATAATTATGTTACTAAATTTAAAGTAGCTAATAAGACCGTATCTTAATAGAAGTAGTATAAAAGAAAGTATATTTAAAAAGAAAAAGTACTTAGCTTTAATACTAGCTAAAATAAATCTACTAAAAACCCTACTATTATAAGTTCTAGTAGTAAAAAGAGTTATAAAAAAGTAAAAATAAATAGAGCTAAACTAACTTAAAGGTATTATAATAACTATAATAGGACCAGGCATAATACTTAAATATATAAAATTAATAAAAATAGTATTATAAAATCTAGTAGTAATAAAAACAGTACTATAACTAATAATACTATTAAATAATAATACTATAAATAATAGTACTTTAATAGAGTTTTAGTAAAGTATATAGCTTACTTATTTATATAGCTTACCCATAAAATATGTTATACTAAAAAGAGTATAAAACGTATTTAAATAATAGAAAATATTTTAACTAACTTTTATTATTTTTTACTACTAAAGTTAATATAAATGTAAATTTAGTTACTATTATAATTAAAATAATCAATAAATTCTTTTTTTTACTAATAAACTATATAATATAAGAGTAACACTAAATAACTTTTTGAGCTAATATTAGTTATTTAGTTTACTAAAATAATTAATATAATTATATATTATATATAACTATTATAAACAGCTTTTAAAACTATATTTTTTAGTAATAAGTTTAGTAATTACTGTATTTAAACTATTAGTTACATTTTTTTTACAAATAGTAAAGTTTTTTATTTTAAACAAAAAAAATTATAGTTTAAAAAAATATACTTAAAATTTAAAAAAAATATACTTATAATATAAAAACAAATAATTATAATATAAAATTTTTTTAGTTTTAGTAACTTTATTATGTTATATTAAAAAATAATTTACCTATTTTATTAAATTATTTATTATAGAAATTAGAAAATATTATAAAAAAAATATAATAAGTAATAAAATATTTAAGTTAAATAAGTAAACTATAAATATAAAGTTAACTTTTATATATACTATTTTTTTTAAGCTATTACAAACTTTTTAGTTAAAAGTAAAAGTTTAAACTATTTAAAAAAAAGTTATTATAAGTTTAAAAATAAACAAATTATAGTTTTTAATATAATAAAATAGTAAAATATACTTTCTAAATTAAAGATAAAGTAATTATAGTTAAAAGTAGTAAACTATATACTTATAGTTAAATATTTAGTTAGCTAGCTAATAAATAACTAGTAAATTATTTATTTAAAGTAACTTAACGTAAATATATTATAATAAAACTAAGACTATTTACTTACAAAAGTTGACTAGTATAATTAGAAAATTACTATATATTAATAATATAGTTAAACTAAATATTAAAAATAATTTACTTAAATAGGCTTTTTTTTTGGTTTTTAACTATATAGTATTATTTTAATATAATAATATAAGTTGAAATTTAAATTACTATTTATTATTTAAGATGTATAATTTTGTTTTTATATTTTATATTAAATAATAAAATTATGAGTATATAGTATAAACATAACTTTTTACATTATATTTTTAAATAGAAATTTATAAAAATAATGTAAAAAGTAATAAAAAATATTAAAAGCTTTATTTTTTATTACTTAAATTTACTATTATTTTTTAAAAAATAGTTAGCTTTTAAATAACCACAGCTTCTTTTATTTACTATAGTTTATTTTACAAAAAAAAGTATTTAATTTTTATGTAACTACAAGTTTTTTTTACAAAAAAAAGTAATTTACTAATATTATAAACTTTTACGTTGTTTTATTTTAAAAATATTATAAATTTATTAAATGTTTTTATATAAACTTATAACTAAAAGTTCTAGTTTTTTTAAAAATAAAAAAAAATATTAATTAACTTAAATATTAATAAATTGTTTACTTAAAACTTAATAAAGTCTTTTAATAATTTACTAAATAAAACTTTAAATACTAAATTATTGTGCCGTATTAAGCACAAAATATACTTTATAATTATATATTTCTTATATTTTTTTAGAGCTAAGTTTAATTTAAAGTAGAAATAAAAAATAATTAAATAGTATACTACTTTATTAATACTTACAAATAATAATTAATTTATTTCTATTTTTAATATTAGTTTAAATATACTTTTTATATTATTTAGTTTTAATTTAGTAGTTTTAAAATTAATATTAAAATAGTAAAATTTCAAAAACATTTACGTTATAAGTTTAATAGTTTTATAAAGTTATTTTATTATTTTATTATATATAAATTTTTTTTAAATTAAATTGCAGAATTATATAAATATTTAATTTTTTTAAATATTATAATAGTTTTTTATAAATACTTTATAATTCTTTTATTTTAATTTACTAGTACTTAAAAATATAATAAAATTAGATTTTTTAAAAAGCAAAAATATTACTAATACTTTTAAAAGTATTTAAAGTAGTAAATTATTTTTAAAAAGCTTT
Source organism: Zopfia rhizophila CBS 207.26 (assembly GCA_010093925.1). NCBI lineage: Eukaryota > Fungi > Ascomycota > Dothideomycetes > Zopfiaceae > Zopfia > Zopfia rhizophila. The sequence goes on from ML994619.1 coordinate 651,534, forward strand.
ATATTTTAATAAAAAAAAAATACAAAATATAGTTATTTATATAAAATAAAATAAAAAAAGTAAAATATAGTTAAGTGTAGTAAATACAAAACGTGTACTAATATTTAATTAGTTATTAATTAGGTAGTAAGTTCAGCTAATTTTATATTTTTTAAAGTAAAATATTTTTAAACTTATTTTTTAACTTTATAATAACGTATTTTAAAAAATCGTTATAAAATACTATAATTACTTTTTTAAAATTTACTTTAATTACTATTATGTTTACTAACTTTATTATAATTACTAATATAATAGATAATTACTAACTATAGTAACTAACAAGCTAATCTTTGTTTTTATTAATATTATATAAAAATAGCTTAAAATACTTTTATTTATAACTTAGTATTTTAGTATAATATTAAAGTTTTTAGTTAAGTATAAATTATTAGTAAAATATAATAGTATAATTTTAACTATATAAGAAATTAGTGAAATATAAAAAAAAAACCTATTATTTAAAAACATATTCCATTATTTCTAAAAACGTTTTAATTAACTTTTTTAAAGGCCGTTTTAAAATAAAGTAGTTAATAATAATAATTATACTTTTATATTATAAATATTAGTTTTGTTTAAAGTTTATATTAAAAAACTTACTTATATTAATTTTAAAACTTATTATAATATACTTTTAAAGTAGAATTAAACTAACATAATTTTAAATTAACTTTATTACAGTTAAAAGTATAATACTATACGTACTTTTTTTATTAATATATAAAACTTCTACTTTTATAGTTAAAGAAGCTATTTTTATAATTATATTATTTAATATTTTTTATTTATAAAAAAAGTCATAACAAACTTTAAAAACTTAAAAATTATTTTTATAGTAATTTCTAAAAACTATAATATAATTTTTATAAATATAGTACTTATATAATAAATAATACTATATTTTTTTATATAAATAATATAAATACATACTACTACTTTAAATATAGCACTATTTATTTTAAAAGTATATAAAATTACTTTTATAAATTTTAGCTACGAATTTTTTATTATTACAAATATATTATTAAAAGTGGTAAATAAAGTTGTTTTTAACTAAGTTAACAAAGTTATTTTATTAAATAATATTATTAAATTACTTAAAAACTATAGTTTAAACTTTACTTACTTTACAGAAAAAGTTTTTGTAAAATATATTAAAAATTGTTTTAAGTTTAAAAACTATATTAAAGTTAAAAAAACTAATTTTTTAATAAAAGTAATACTTACTATATATATTAAAAAAGTAACTATTTAAAAAAAATTTTAAAGCAATTATTAAAACTACAAATTTTATTAGTTAATTAAATAAAGTAATATGTTTTAAATAGTTTAAAAAATATTTATTTAAATTCAGTATTATTAAATTATAAACTTTTAATACTTTTAAAAAATTAAATAAACTTTAAAAAGATTTTAAATAATGTCTACTTGCGTATTTAAAAAAAGTAGTAAAATAAGTTATAAAAAATAGTGTTTACATATTTTTCTATTTTTTTATATTTAATTAAATTTTTTATAAAACGTTTTTTTATATGCTAATACAAAGTATTAATAAATATTATACTATTTAAAAAAAAGTAACTATATTAATTACTAAAATTTATTTAAATAAATTTATTATAATTTTTTTTTTAAAATATTTATAAAAAGGCCTTTTTAGTCTTTTTTTAATTTTTGTTTTTAAAGTAATTTTATTAGTAACTATAACTATACTTAAAAGTATATTTTTTAAAAAAGTTAATAAGTAGCCTTTTTTTAGTTATATAGTTAAATAGTATACAATTTATTTAAAACTACTAATATTTATAAAAAAAAACAGTAAATAAATATATATATTAACTGTAGTAGTATTTTTAAATTGTTGAAAAAATTATTTTATAGTTTTATAGTACTTATTAACTTTTATATTTTTTTAAAAAAATATAATTAAATATATTATTATTTATAAAAAGTATTAAATATTTATTAAAAATACTAAAAAAATTAAAATAAAAGTATACGTTGTTTAAGTTTTGCTTAATCGTAAATTTTTAAACTTTTTTTAATTTAAATAATACTTAAAAAATAATTAACTTTTTTATATTACTAATTAGTAGAAATAAACTTAACTATTATATATTAAAATAATGAATATAGTTAACAAATGTTTAGAGTTTATTTAATTTTAAAAAAATAGCTTTATTATTTTATATAAAAATATTAAACTAGTAAGTATAATTATTATTATTTCTTGTTTACCGCCTGATTCGGTCCCCCCAATGGGTCCATGCAGGCCAATTCCTTGCTATTTAGGTGAACAAAAAACCTCCAGGGGAAACGTGAGAGGTAATACTTCAGATAGCGTCTATACTACATCAACAGGAGGAAAAACACCATTAGGTCGCGCTGTGCTAACACCCCCTGAGAGTGTCTATACCTTTCTTGCCCCGTCTGCCATTCAAGCCATTTTAGCCACGTCTGTGTGTTGCCTTTATGAAGCCGTATGCCTATCCCTAGCTCCTTCCAAGTCTCTTCTATGTGTGTGATTGCCTCGATAACCGCTTGCGTTCCGCCCGGGAGTGCGTAGCCGCTGGGGGGATCTTCTCATCTATCCCTCTATTAATGACAACAGGGTGTTCTTTGGTATCGCTTAAGCCTTGGGGCCTAAACCCAGGCCCTTAAGCCCTATCCTCTAGGCAGAAGGGGGACATAATCCGGCGATAGGGGTGCCCAAAGTCCCTATAGCCAGATACCCAGGCTGCCAAACAATGTTGGGATAGGAGGCCACTTCCGCTTATGGCCTCAGGGCACGGATTACTTGCGTTTCGTGTGTGCGTGCCGTGCGATGCGATGTGGTACAATATAGAAAAGAGGGGGTCATCAGAGGGATGTTTCCTGTCGATTCGAATGACCGAATGTGCACGTTGAGACGTGGTGGTCGTGTTTTTGAACCTTCGCTGAGGCTCACCCTCCCAGCGAAATTTTTTTCACACCACCACCACGCCGCCGCGCCGACGTCGCGCAGCCGTGCACACGTCTCTGCGTTTGCTCTGGTAGTCTATTGACACGATCCTGATGAAACATCAATAGTAGCTGCCAGGTTCCCGGGCTCCACCACGTGGAGGTGCAGAGGCCGCTTTCATGGAGCCCTAGTAAGTATAATTACAGTGTTTTTATAAGAGATGTTTGAGTAGAAAGTATAGAGAATAAAAAAACACTACTAAAATTAATAAAAAGAGGCGTAATTATATGTATATTACTAGTAGATAAAATCTTAAAAGAAAAGTCTAAAGTTAAGAGACTATTAAAGCTATATAAATAGCTAGTATTAAGACACTAGCTAAAGTACAGTTAAAAGTAAAGAAAATACCTTTTATAGTTTTATAATTAATAGAACTAATAGTTAGTTAGTAAAGTTATTTAACTTTATATAAAACTTTTATAGTAGTTAAATAAAGATTTTATTAAAAGTTAAAAATTTTTTTTTTTTAAATTAAAAGTAGTAGTATTTACTATAACTATTTTAAGTAAAATATAAACTATAATAAAAACACTTAGTAAAGGCTAATTTAAAACTTTATTTAATTAGTATTTTTTTTATTTAACTTTAAAATAACATTTAACTTTTTATTACTATATAGTTTATAAAATAGTAGTTTAAATAAGTTGTTATTAGTATACTATTTTGTATTTTAATAGTAAGTAATTTATATTTAATATAATTAATTTAAATAATACTTTTTAAGTTACTTTATTTAATAAAACTAAATTTAAAAAAAATTATGTTAACTTTTTTATAATACTTATTTAATTATTAAAATAAAATAAAAAAAATACTTTATATAACATTTAAATTGTATTAATATTATAAAAATATAAATTTAAAGCCATTTATTTACTTAAAATATATAAAATAAAAAAAGTAAATAATAAATTTTAAAAAGTTATTATTAAAATTTATAACTATTATTATATTTATTAAAATTTAAAAACTTATTTTACTACAACTTATATAGTAAAAATAGCGAAAAAAAAGTTAAATAAGTAGACTAAATTACTTAGTAATATTTTATTTATTTTGTATTTATAAAAATATAATATAAAGTAGTTATTTTTAATAATAAAAAAATTTCTATTTTTTATAAACTAGTACGTAAAGCTTATAGTACCTAATTAGTTTTTATATTTACTAAGTAAAATGCTATAAAGTTTACTTAATTTTACCTTACTTTATAGTAATATATTAATTACTATTAATTAGTTTTATTACTTTTATAAAGTAGCTATAATTATTAACTATTTTTTATTTACATTAATATTAAATTACTTAACTTATAAATAGTATTATAATTTTGTAATATTATAATAAAATTTGTTTTCAAATATTATTTAATAATTATATATATTGTATAAGTAAATTGTTATTTAATATATAATTTTTTTATTAACTTTTTAAGTTAGTACTAAATTTATATATAAAAATAAATTTAACTTAAATATAAAATTTTAAAATCTAAATATAATACATAGTTTTAATAATATTATATAAAGTACTAATATAAGTTAAGTTACAAAGTCTAATATTTACCTTAATATTTTATATTATTATTTAAATTACTAGTAAAAAAACTACTTTTAGTTAAACGTTAATAAAATAATTTAAAATTTAATTATAACTAGAAAATAATAAAGCTACTTTTATATAATAATATTAATATTTATATATAATATATAAAACTAAAAGAACGTAGCTAAAATACTAAATTAATATAAAGTTAATGTATTTTAATATAGTTAGTATTATTTTTAAACTTACCTAAATAATTTTAAAGCTAGTAAATTATGTAAATATTTTTTATTTTTATATTATTTAAAATTTTAAAGTTACTACTATAAAGTAATATAAATTTCTATAATTGTAGTTACTATTATTAAATAGTATAATATTTAGTACTATAAAAATACTTAGTAAATAATATAATAATTTCTAAAGTATTTTATGTCTTCTTTTTTTACTGCTTATTTTCTACCTTTATACTTTTTTAAATATTGTGTTTTTTTTATTAGTAACGTTTTCACTTTTAATATTAAACTAATATATATTATTTATAATACTATTAGTTAATATAAAAATAAATACATACTTGTTTTTTTAAATAGTGTATAATAACTTAAAATTAAAAGCTAGTTTTTAACTTAAAAAATTTATTAACTTAAAACTATAAAAAATCAATTTTAAGAAATTACTATATAGTATATATATATATTTTTTGTTAAGGTTCTAATTTATAATAAAAGTAGTTAATATAATAGCTAGTTTACTAGAGTTATATACTTAGAATTATATACTTAAAGTTATAGAATTAACTATTTAATTAGGGCTAGTACTTTAGTTCTAGCTTATATAAATATGTTAACTCTACGTACCTTTATTATTACTATTAAAAAACTATTTATTACTTTAAAATTCCTATTTTAGGTAGGTTTAAAAATTTTTATATAGTATTTTTATTTAAGTTTAATTTTTTTTATTATAGTATTAGTAAATGCTATGTATGTTATTAAAAAAAATTTATTAGTTACTACACTATTTTCATAAGTAGTTTTAAGAACTTAGTATTACGTTATTTTTATACGTACTTTAATAGTTTTATTTTAATTTATTTTTACTTATAATATTACTTTATTATACTTAGTAGAATTACTAGCTAAATTATAAGTACTAATTTTACTATAATTAACCTTTTTACATGTAAAAGAGTTTTTTTTTAAAAGTTTATTAATTTCATAAAATAATTATTTACTTTTATTATAAACTAATAATAGTAAAATCTATTTTATAAACTTTTACTTTTTAACTTTTTTATATATATTTTTTTTACAAACTTATAAACCTAATAACTAATATTTTTAACTAATATTTTTAACTTTGATTAAATTAAATTAAATGAACGTTTTTATAGCTTTATAGTTTATTTATAGTTTATTTAAGTATATTATAAATAATAATAAAAAAGTAATAATAGAAAGATTATCATAATAAATACAACTCCTACTTTTTTTAAGAAACTAGTAGACTCTAATTTTATAGAAATTAATAATAAAAACTACTATTATTATTAAATATTTTTTGTATAATAGTATAATTAAATATACGCGTATTCAACATAATTATAATAATAAAACACTTTTTATAATTATATTACTAAATCTTTTTTTAAAAGGTAGTTAACTAAAAATTATTATTTATAATAAGGTCTTTCTTATAATAAATTAATATATTATAGTAACTTATTAACTAATAAGTTAAGTAAATTACTAAACTTAAAAATAAAATTAAGTTATAAAAAAAAATTAAACTTAAAAAGTAAGTTAAAAATTTAAAGAACTAAATAGTAAAAGTTAAATAACTTAAAGTTAAATAACGTTTTTTTTCTACTTTTATTACTAGAACTTTATGTTCTAATGTATAATCTACTTTTATAATAAAAAACTCTTTAAATAATATTTACTAATTTAGTAGCCTTTAATTTATTATTATTATTATATACTCTAACGCGTTGTTTACTTTCTATAATACTAGTAACTTATATATAAATAATATAATAATTACTAGACTTTTATAATTATTAGCTAAAATTTTTAATTTATTTATTCTCTTTAATAGTAAGGACCTACTATATAAGTACTAGAATTTTTAGATAAATAATAAGCGTATTAGTAATACTAATTAGTATAAAAAAAAATATAATAGTAATTACTAAATAAACTCAAATATCATATATTATTAAAAAATTATAGGTAAGGTTTTAAATTATTTATACTTTTATATAAAAGTTAATAAAAGCTAAGCTATTTTTACTAAAACTAATATTTTAGTTTTTTTTTATATAATTTTTATAAATTTATTAAAACGTTACTATGCTAAAAGTTAACTACATAGCCTTAAGTATATTCTTAATAACAATATTATAAACTTTATTACTAAATTTTATATATTAGTAAATTAGGTTTAGCTTCTATATAATTAATAGAAAAAAAAGTTATATAATAAGTTACTATTAAGTTTATAGTTCTAGTTAATAACTTATTATTTTAATATTACGTTTAACTTTAAAAAAAATACTATATTATTACTAAGTTATATAATATGGTTTTAGATTTAAGTAGTTATAATTAATAAATATAACGTATAAATAAATAGTAGTTTATATTAAATTAAAGTTGTTTTTTTATTTCTTTATTTATTAAGTAGTTAAATCTAGTAATTATATTACTTATAATATCTAGCGTATACTACTTTAATTATAATAAGCTAAATTACTTTTTTTAAAAATCATAAAGCTTTTTATATTACTAAAATAAAAGTAATTAAATAATAGTAAATATAGTAAATAACTTTACTCTCTATTAATAACTACCTCTTTTTAGATTAAAATGAAGATAAAGAAACTAATACTTATATTTATACTAGTAATTTAAAGTTAAACTCTAAGTAAAGACTTTTAAAAATAATAAGAAAAATAATTAATACTTTTTATAGTATAAAAAACTTAATTAAAAGTAATTTACTTATAATATTATGTTAAGTTACCTAGAATAGTATTATAGTTAAAGTTATTACTCTACTTAATACTAGAGTAAATAATATAGTTTTTATTTATTTTTAATTTTATTTTATTATTAAGAAATATCTTAAGCTCATATTTTACAAAATTTAAAGTAAAGATATTAAAGTATTAAATTATAATAATTAGGCCCTAAATATAATTTATTACTATTTTATTATATAATTAGTAATTGACGGCCATTACGTTCATACTATATTTATATTTTATAATATAAGTTGTTATAATCTTTTTATAGATTATAAATAATTTAAAACTATTTAAATTTATTTAAACTACGTAGAGCGTTACATAATATGGTTTAATAATAAAAATTATAATATTAAACGTAATATTATAATTTTTAAAAAAAAGTTTGAACCTCACAAAATAAATACTATTTACTAGTAAAATGTTAATAAGTATAATTAATAAATAAACTAGTAAATTTAAATTTTTAAATATTTAAACTATTATTAATAATTATTACGTACTAGTAATACCATTAAACTTACTTACTTTACTTAATTTTTTAAACACGATTTTAAGCTAAAAAAGTATACTAGATATAATAGTTAGTATAATAATTAATATAATTATTAATAACGTGCTAAATCACTCTTAGTAACTAATAAAAATAAGTAAGCTAATAATATAACTAATAGTATTACTAATAAGTCTATTTTATTAACTCTAATATTAATACTATTTATTTAAAAATAGGTACTATTATTTAAACATAAAAAGCACGTTTATAAAGTTATTAAAATTTTTAAAACTATAAATTTATAAGCTAACATTAAGAAAAGCAAATTTACTATTATATTAATAAAGTTTCTAGGTTTTATTATAAGTACTAATGGTATTTACATAAACTTAGAAAAAATTACTATTATATATAATTAATAAGTATCTAAGATAGTTAAGTTGCTATAGTTATTTCTAAACTTTTATAATTACTATTATTTTTTTATTAAGAATTATAAATAGATTATATAACTTTTTACCTAATTACTATAAATAAAAGTCTAGTACTTATTTAAAGATAAAGAGTTTAATACTTTTATTAAAGTAAAAGTAATAATATTATTAAATACTATTTAAGTTTACTATAATTTAATGCTATTTATTAAACTTAATATAAATATTAATAATAAAGTTTTTATAGAAGTATTATTATAGTTATAATCTAATAATTGTTGATACTTTATTACCTTTTAGTTAAAAACTATATTTAAATTAAAAATAATTTATAAAATTTATAATAAAAAGATACTTACTATTATATAAATACTTTAGAAATTATATTTTTTACTTATTAAACTTTAAAAAATACTTTTTATAGTATATATTAATTACCATGCTTTAGAGTATTTTATAATTAAATAACTATTAAATTTTTGTCAAGCTTAATAATTAAATATTCTAGTAAAATATTATTTTAAAATTATTTATATTTTAAGTTTTATTAACATTATAGTTAACGCTTTTACGTATAAGCAAAAAGATCTTAAAATATAAAAAAAAAGACGTTATTATATAAACATAAGTTTTAGTTAATTTATAACTAGTAATTAATACCATAGAGTCTATAAAACTAAATAATTAAGTATAGAACTTATTTAAACTAATTAACTTAATTTTTAAAGTAAATTATAAGTACTTATTACTACAACTATATTATAACTAAACTAAGTAAAAAAATTCTTAGAAATTTAAGCTTTATAATAACAATAAACTATTTACATATTATAATAAATTAGTAGTTTCTAAAATAGACTTTTTATAAATTTAAATTATTAAGGTTGTATACACTACTTAAGTTACTACTTATTTAAAAAAAAAAAAAATTTAAAAGCTTATTATAGTAAAATATTACTAGTTATATTTTATACGTAATTATAATAACTACGTAACTAACTATTATATATATTAATAAATAATGAAACCTTATAATAAAACTTTTAGTTTACTTTATTTACTTTTTATTTCTAATAAGTTATAATGGCATATTTTGATAAATTTTAATTTTTTTTTTTAAAAAATAACAAAAGCTATAATAACGTCTTTGTAGTAATAAATTAATTTAGTAAATATATATTTTTTTACTTTACTATAAAATAATAAGTATAAAGAAAGCTATAAATTTTTATTATTAATATATTTAATAAGTATTTAAGTCTCTAAAAACTATAATATTAAATTAGAATTTATAGTTTACTTTTATTTTTATAAATAAACTTTATAAAACTTATAAATACTAAGTAAAAACTATTAACTATATATTACCTACAAATTAATAGGTAGACAAAAAACTTTAATAAGTATTTAAATTAACGTTTTTATTTATTTATTAATTATTATTAAAATAACTAGTTTAATTTACTTTTGTTAATAGACTTTACTTAAACTATTTTTTTACATAAATTAACTAGTTTATTATTTACTAAAATTGAATTTAATTATAATTTTTATTTATATTAAAATTAAAAAAAGCGTACGTAGTTTTTATTTACTATTAAAAAGTAGTTTATTTATAAAAAAGCTTAGTAGTTTATTAAAGAAAAATATAATACTTTAAATATAGTATAAAAGATTATTACATAAAACTTAAAAAAAAGTATATGCTTAATAAGTTAAGTAAATAAATAAATAATAAAAAGTACCAAACTTTAATATAAGTAATAATATTTATATAACTTCTAAAAAATAGAGTATAAATTACTTAAGTAATAAGCTAAACCATTAGATAAAAAGTCTCTTCCTTATTATTATTATTATAAAAGAGTATTTTTATGTACTAGATTTACTTAATTACATAAACATAAATAATATCTTTTATATTAATTAATTATATAAAACTATTAATAATTTATTACTAAGTTAAATAAAGCCTTCTAAAAAGCTAATTATTATAAATAGTTAACTTAAATATGTTGTTACTAAAGTTCTTAATAGTAAACTCATACATAGTAAACTAAAATACTAGATTATATAAAAAAAATAACTTTAATAATTATTAGTATAATGCTTAAAACTTTTTAAGTACTTTTTATAAGTTATATAATTTCTATAAAATTTATTTAAAGAAGGTAAGGCCTTTACAATAATTAAAAAAATAAATATAACTATAAAAAGTAAAAAGGTATTTTATAACTATACTAAAAAATAACTTAATTAAATATAAAGTACTTTCTATAAAAAAATTACGTTAAAAAAGAAATTAGAGTAAGTATAGTAATTACTTATTATTTTACTATATAAGAGTTAGGAACGACTTTTTTTTATAAAAGAAAATAATATAATAATTAGTTTACTAGAATTATATGCTTAAAATTACATACTTAAAGTTATAAAATTAGTTATTTAATTAGAGTTAGTACTTTAGTACTAGCTTATATAAATATGTTAATTTTATATATTTTTATTAATAATATTCTAAAGTAGTTAACTTTAACTATCTTCTTAATTAACTTAAACGTCGATTCTAGAGATATTACTAGTCATAATAGTAATAGTATTTTATTATACTTTTTTTTAGTTAATTTTTAAAAAATACAAAGTTTTTGTTTTTTATAAATAGTGAAATTCTTTATATATAAATTAGTTACTTTTTAATTTAATTAACGAAAATAATATTACTTACTTTATTATTGTAAAGTTAGTTATTAAAAACTATATTACTTAATTTATAACTATTTATTTCTAAAAAAAAACTATTTAAAAGTAATAGTTAAAATTTTATAAGTTTTTATTACTTTATTAAATAATTTATTTAATATAACTTTAACTTAAAATATATTAGTTTTTTATAATTCTACTATATATTATATAAATAAAATAGTTACGTATAGTTTAATACTTTCATATTTTTAACTTTAAGTTTAAACACTATATTATACTACTTTATTTAAATATTTTACTATAATATTACTATTTATTACTTCAAAGCTTTTTATTTTCTAATTATAATTTTACTTTTTTATAAAAGTAGAAGTTATTACTAGTATAATAAAATAATTAATATTAAAATTAAGTCTTTTAAAAACGTAAATAAAAAAGTAGTATAATATATAGTTTTAATATTATAATAATTATAACTATATTAGCTGTAATTTTAAATACAACTATTTAATATAGTTTTTTTTTATATATATTTTAAAATAGTATAACTAATATTTATAAAAAATAAAACTACTTAAAACTTAGTATATTTTAGTAAAAGTAAAATATATATTAAAGTAATATAATTTTTTCTTTTTTAAATATTTTTAAAATAATTAAAACTGTAATGGGCTAGCTTTACCTAGTTTATAAATATTACGCGCTATTATATTTTTTAGTTTTATAAATAATAACCTTATCTTAAACAGTAGCTTAATTATTTTCTTTTTTTTTTTTTAGCTTAGCCTTTTATTAAATATAGCTTATTTAGTATTATATATACTAGGCTTATAATAGTAGGCTAAGCTTTCTTTTCTTTTCTTTTCTTTTTAATTTATAACTTCTATAACTTACGTAGTAGAATATTACTAAGTAGAAACTATAAATACCTAACGTTATTTTATAAAAGAGCTAATAAAGTATTATAAGTTATATAAAAACATTTAGAATTTAATAGATTATTTTAAGAAGTTATAGCTAATACGCTTTAGAAGAATAGAGCTAATAAAGCTTTAATACTACTTAGTATATTAAGCTAGTCTTTTAAACTTATTTTTAATAATAGTATTTTTTAATATATTATCACAACAGCTATTACTGTCTATAAAGTATAAAAGTTTTTTAAATTAAATATCTTAGATACAAACTAGGCTATAAAGAAAGCTTTAGTAATATTAATTTCTTAAATTTAAACTCCTTTTATACCTATTTCTAAAGGTGGTACTATTTTATAGTAATTTAAAATAGTAAGTAAATAACATACTCTTCTACTACTTAACGCTTTTAAAGGAGATAAGAAGATATATAATATTTAATACTTAGTAGCATATAATAAGCTTTTTATAAATAGATTTAAAATTAATAATAAAGAAAATAATAAGTAATATATTTTTATTTCTTTTAAGGGCAAAGCTGCATAAACACTAGTTTACTAGTTAAAAAATTAGTATAACTATAAAGAAACTACTACCTTTAATAATATATTTATTAAGCTAAATTATTATTATAAAGATAACTTTAGTATTAAGTAAGTAAAGAATAACTTTAAGAAGCTTTAAATAGTATTTAGTATAAAGTATCTTACTTTCCTTATAAATAATATTAGGTTAATTTAGATAACTTTATATCTAGAGACTTTTGTCTCTAAAATTAAAGGCATTTAAACTAGTAATTTCTTAGTACTAAAAACTTAAAAGCTTTACCACTAATCTATATTTATTATATAATTATTATTAACTATAAAAAGCTTTCTATATCTTAGTTTTATTTTACTATAAATTTTATTACTTTTATTACCTTTTTTCTACTTATGCTTTTTTATATATAGTAGTCTTACATCTACTACCTTATTATACTATTCTTTAAATATTAGTAATAAAGTAAATATACTAGTATAATACTTCTAACTTATACTTTATTAATAGAATTTTTAATAGGTATTATTATTTACTTATATAAATAAATCTCTTACTTTATTATATTTAGTTTAGAATTTTTAACACTATTACTTTTATGGCTTTTTAATAGTCTAGAGAATAGTATTTTTTAAAATTATTAAAGCTTAATTTCTTTATATTTTTACTTTATAAGGCTGCGTTATACCTTACTAGAATTAATAGATAACATTATAAATTATAACTTTTAGCTAAATAAGAATTTATTAGAAACTAATACTTATATAATACTTCTTTATTTTATTTCTAGCTACTAATTAGAATTTTACTCTCTAACTAGCTAATATGCTGCACGGCTTTTCTAGTTTCTATTTTATTATTCTTTTTTTTATTATAGTAGGCTATAACACTATTAATAGAACTTTCATACAAACCTAGTAATTTAATAGCTTTAGTTAGGTTTAATTTAAATAGCTTTTAACTCTTATTTTTAGAATTTTTTTCTTTACTTTATTTTAGTTTATTTCTAGTGCGCTTTTCTAAGGCCTTTTATATTTACTTTTACTATTTATAATCCTTTTTTTATACTTTTCTAGCTTCCTTATTATGATTATCTAGTAAGAATAACTTAATTTAGCTAAAATACTAATTCCCTATCTTTATTTTTTTTACTTTAATAGTTATTATTATAACTTAGATCTAAGCTTACTCTACCCTTAAATCTATACTTTACTACTAATTATAAAAATATTTTATTTTTTAATAAGTAGAGAATTATGGCTCTAGATAGAGCAACATATAAACTATAAAAAGAAATAAAAGAAAATAAATTTACTTTTTACTACTATCCCCAGATCTAAAATCTAGCTATTATTCTATTAATTATACTTTATAATTTAGTTTAATACGCTATATTCTGTGGCTAGTATTCTTCTTTTAAACTAAATTAAGTTTAAGTAATAGCCTAATCTAATGTGTATAAAAAAGAAGAGTAGAAATTAAAGCAGTATATTAGATTACTTTTAGCTAATAAAAGTATAGTTTTTTAACTAAATATTAAAAACTACTATAGTAAGAGTACATAGTATTAACTCTATAGTAGAATAAAATAAAATTTATATAATATAAAAAAAACTATACTCTTTAATATGTAATATGTTTAATTAAAGAAATATTTTACTATTATTTTTACTACTTTTATTTTACTATATTCTACTAAATACTACACTAGTAATTACTCTACTAACTTTTTTTATAAAATAGATAAGTATCTTCTATTCTTAAGTATAAATTTATAGTATAAGAGTAATAGGTTTAGAAATTTTATTCTTATTCTCCTTTAGCATAGCCGTGATAGATTCCTTAATTTATTTTAGTAAATAGTTAAATTTACTTTCTTTACTATCTTCTAGTTTATTTAGTTTACTAGTTTAAATACTATTAATAGTTGGAATTGAAATTAACAAATGTCCTAATTATATATAGTTTATTAAGTATAGGGATTATTATTAGCTACCTTTTTTAATATAACGTACCTCTTAAGAATAATATAATAAGTAAAGTAAATAAGCTATAATCTAATATAGTTTATATATAATTAAACCTAAGACAAAATTCCAATCTCTAATAAAATTATTATAGAATAGTAAAAAGTAATAGTAAGGAATATTTCTACTATATAAGCTTTTTTATATCTAGAAAAAACTACTCCCTCTAGATATTTCTCTATAGTAATTAGAAAATCAAAAATAAGTATCTTTTAAGTTTTATTATAGGCTAGTACTTTAAAATAAGATTTTACTAACTTTATAATTATACTTAGGCTATAGATAGTAAGAACTCTACTAAAAAAAATAAAGTAATATTTATATATTATAAGTTTTTTAGCTAGATTCATATACTTTATATAGCTACTATAAATAATTAAAGCTAGTAATAAAAAATAATTTATGTTTTACGGGCATAGATATAGATCTAGTAGCTAAAAAATTAGGCTATATAATAAAGACTAAGTTAGGAAAGTAAATTAAATAAAAGGCGTAAGTATATAAAATAGTTTATTTTCTTTATTATTATTTTTATCTTACTTTCTTTCTATCTTCTCCTGTGCTATATAGTTATTAATTACTTATATCTATCTATTTTAACTATATAATTATTAAAATGTATACTACTTTCTTCTCTTAGCTTTAGTAAGTAACTATTTATATTTATATAAATATAGTATATTAACTTCTACTAGCCTATAATTACTATTTTATTAATGTTTTAAGTAAAAAGGCTTAGATAAACTCATACTATAGTAATTAGAATATAACTTTAAAATTCTATAACTTAATATAAGTTATAGACCTTATAGGTGATAATAAAAGTAATAAATTCTATACTAGTTATACTTACTATACTAAAAATAGAAATAATAATAATATAAATTATTTTCTATCTCTTAAATAAATTTTATATAATAAAAAGTAAAAGAGTGCTTTAAGTTCTAAATAGAAAACTAATAAGCCTATTTACTATAGTAATCTAACAGCTTTTTTAAGTCTTAAATAAATAAATAAAAATAACTATTTAAGTTACTTTTAAAACTACTAATTTTACTAAACTTTAGATCTAACTATATAAAGTACTAGAAAAAGTTTAATTAAAGCTAATAGTATATATATATTATATTATTATAATACTATTACCTTAGTAATTACATTTAATAGTATATAAAAGACTTTACTATTATAAGGTATAATTATCCTAATAATAGTTATAGTTAAATAAAAAAGAGCTATATAGAGTTTATACCTACTATAAAAATACTTACTAGAATAAATAGTAAACTAGTTTAGAAAACTATTAAGCTAAATTTTCTATTTATTATAACTAAGTAAGTATATAATAAAAGCCTTAATAATAACTCTACTAACATAAATAGTAGTAGACTAAGTAAGAATTAAGATAAAAGATTTTATTTATTTTTAGTTTTTATATAACTAGCTTACTTATAATATCCCAGATAAATAAGTAATCTAAGATAGTTATAATAGTAATAAATATATTATAAATAGTAGAATTTATAACGCTATTTAAATAAACAGCAGATTTAACACTTATAATTATTTAGGTAGTATTATTAATAGTATAGAGAACTTTAGCCTTAAACATAAAAAAAATATTAATAATTAAGCTAAATAAAGTAATATTAGAAATAAATATAAAAATAATAATATTTAAACTATAAATAAAGACGAAATAATAAATAATAAGTTTATATAGTTTTTTAAAAATTAAGTATACACTTACCCCTTGCTATATAATAAGATAGTAAATAAAATATAAAGTAATAATAAAAACGTATATAAAAGTGTTTAGTTACCTAATAAATATATTTATAATATCTTTAGTAAACCCACTAAACTCATTAATAAGAATAAAGTAAATAAAAAAGCTAAAAAGTTAACTTTATTCTATAATAATCTACTTTATAGTTATGCTAAAAAACGAGTTACTAATAAGACTTTGAAAAAGAATATATTTAGTAATATTTACGTAAGAAGCTCTACTAAAGTAGTAAGTAATAAAGAAACTAATAATAAATTTAAAAAGTACTAAAATAATAAGCTATAATAAAAGCTGCTTACTTTTAAAAAAGCCTTAAATATAAATTATTTTTATATACTTATTAGCCTCCCTAGAAGCCTTCTTAAGAAGAATGGAATTAATATAATAAGAAATGAATTTTCTTAAATAGCTAGTTAAAGTAAGTCTAAGATTCTCTAAAACTATTTCTAAAACACTTTTAATATGATTTTTAGAAAATACTTCCGCTAGTATTTTAGCTGCTAAACTTAGTAATAAAATAGACTTTATAAACTACTTATTAAAAAAGTAGTAAGCTTAATATATTTCTCTAAAAAATAAGGCTTTTTTATATAATACTAAAGCTTTACTTTAGTAAATCTCTTAAGTTTAGAAATGTTTTAAGTTCTTTATTCTATAACTAGCACACTTTAGTAGCGCTCCTTTACTAAATTCTAAACTAAACTTATAAATAAGCTTTTTAAAGAATAATAAAAAATATTAAAAACTAGTTATATTTATTATTTATAAGTACTACTATTTTGACCTAACGTTACGCTTAAACCTATAAGTTTAGATAATAATAAAAAAGTATGTATTAAAGACTATGTATTTATAAAATATAAAAATAACGATAATGAAATTTAACTATTAATAGTAAGAGTAAAGAAGATCTATCTAAATAGCTAGTTAAGTATACTATAAACTTATTACTCTTTTAATTTAAAGGTGCTAAAGAAATCTTTTAAGTGCTATAAAATACTACTCTTAAATTATTATAATAGAATTAAAGTTAACTATTTAATAAGATTTACTAAACTTAAAAAAAAATTACTAAAACTACTATAATTCTTCATATTAGTATTAGAACAAGTGGTTTAAGATTTTTAAGAAAATAATTATTTTTAATAAACAAGAAATAAAGAAGTAAAGGTTAGGAAATTAGAAGAAATAACTTAAAATAATAACATTTTATAAGAATAGGTTTACTTAACTAGGTAATAAAGCTAGTATTATAATATAAATTAAAGACTAAAATAACTCTAGCTTAGTTAATTCTATTATTATATAAAAAAGTACTAGAGTTACGCTCCTCTACTATATTATTAATATTAGAATTTCTTTAATTTTTAGAATAAGGTTTTTATTAAGGTTGTTTATATTATACTATATATAATATATTCTCTTACATTTTATTATTTACGTATAATTATATTATAATTAGATTCTAGAAGTGTTAATAAGAATTAGGCACGTGTTTACTAAGCCTATTATTTAATATAATTTATTACTTATTTTCCTTTTACTATTTCTATTATAAAATAAAAACTACTAGTATTATACTATCTAAAGGCTATTATTCTATAAATTCTAGAATATATACTATATTATTAGAATCTAGTAATATTCCTTTCTTTATCCTATAGCACTGTATATATAGATGTTACTTAAAATAAAAAAAGACGAAATACTAAGAGTATTTTTATATTTTTATAATTACTTTTATTACTTATATATAATATTCTTTAACTCTTTACTACTAAAAAGTTTTTAGTTTTTTAATACTAATTATATATTATAATAAGCTTTTTATTTTTAGTTAACTATTTTATAGAGATATTTACCTCTTCTCTTTTTTTATTTTAGTTATTATTTTTATTTTGTATTTCCTTTACCACCTAATAAATTAGTTTAATAATAATAATAATATTAATATTAAACTTTATTTTAGTAGCCGCCCTTTTTATAGCTTTCTCTACACGTTTTAGGTTTAATTTAATTCTAGGTAGTTAAATAATAGCTTTTATATTACTAGCTTTAATATAGGCATTAACTAATATAATTTATATATTATTAATTAATGTAGTATTAATTATATTCTTTAGATTAGAAAATAATTTAGTATCTATTTTATATATAATCTTTATTTCTATAGTCTATTTAGTACTTTACTTTTTAAGCTATTTATTTCTTAATAAACTTATATTACTTAGCTTAGGCCTTTAGTAGTTAATAAAAAAGTTAAGTATATAAAAAGTATAGTATAAATAAACTTATAAAACAAGTAGTTAAAGAAACAGGTAATTAAAAAAATTAGGAGAAATATATTTAAAAGAAAAACGTAAAGCCTTACTAATTATATTAAGGTTTATATATTATACTACTTTTAGTAGTTATTTTATTAAACTAAGCTAAGCGTTAAATAAGAAGTTATATATATAGATTTATTAAGTTAGTAATTTTATAAGCTGCACTATATATAGCTTTATTTTTTTATAATTAATACTTTATACTCCTATTTATATATAATTTAAAATATTTATAAGAATATAGCTAAAATAGGTTAACCTCTCTACTTATTATAAAAATATTAAGGTTACTAAGAAGGTAGTTAAAACTATAGTAGAAAATAAATAAAGTAAAAAAAAAGTAATAACACTTCTAAAATAATAAGAAAACGAAATTAAAGTTATTAAGAAATAAATTAAATAAAAAGATTACAAGTTATGTAAATAACTTCACACTTAAATATCTAATAGAGTAACTAATAGATATATGAATTTAATATTAAATTATAAAATATAGTCTATATATAGGCTTTATTTACTTATATTATAACTACTTAAACTAAGTTAAGCTTATTTAAGTATTATATTTAAGTATTCTACACTTCTTATTAAACTATTTTTATTATTATTTATTATCTGTAAACTACTAAAAGAGAAGTTTTAGTTTAAATATCTTACTTATACTATACTATTTAGCTATAGATCTTATAGTGAACTAAATAAAAATAAATAAGTAGTTATTAGTAAAATAAACTAGTATATAGAAAGTATTAATAGAAAATTATAAAAGTTAGTATTACTAATACTATATAAAACTTAGCTATTTTATAAATATTTCTAGTTTAAATTATTATACTTATAGCTTCTAATAGCTATTACTTAATTAGTATTAATAGCACTTATTTTAAATTACTCTTCGATATCCTTATTATTAGCTTTAAAACTAGAATCCAAATTTAATGCTTATTTGCTGACTTTTTATGTAATATTAGATTAGTTTAAGTTTATAATTTAAATAAAAACAAAGTCTCTTTAGCTTAAATAAATCTATTATTAATTAAATTTCTTTATATCTTTAGAAGGTAAGAGAGCTAATAATTTAAGTAATTAATAAAATAATAACTTACTATATTATAACTAGAAGTAGGAAGAGTAAAGAGATTACTTTTAGTTAAATAGAAATAAGACTAGAAAATTATAGAAAAGCGTCGTTTAAGTTATAGTTAAAGAATATTTTTATAAGAAAGAAAAATAGCCTTAAGAAATTAAAAGCTAAAAATACGTAAGCACTAAAGTTATAGTTACTAAATTTAAACAGTATTTTATATATAGCTAGACTATAGAAATATGTTTAGCTAAAACCTACGTTTTATATTATTCTATTACTTTATAAGGTGTGAAATTTAGTTAAGTCTAGTATAAATAAGTTTATCTAAAACTCTCTATTATTTACTAGTACTAGTAGGGAGGGCGACTAACCTATTTTAATTATAAGATTATTAAGATATTAATAAAAGAGATTATATTTAGTAGTATATACTTATAAATATTACCTTAAGTAAATTAAATTAAATTAAAGAAGCTAAAAAATACTATTATACATAAGTAATAAATAAATTAAGTTTTGAGAATAGTTTATAAGCTATATTATAATTAATAGAGGGAAAAAAAAATTAATAAAATAGTAAAATTACTTATAGTAATTTTACTAATAGATATATAGTACCTAAATTTAATAGAAGTATAAAAGAAAATAGTTAATAAAAAGGCTAAACTATATGTAGTAGAATTTAGACTTTAGAGTATATAAACTACTAGTACTATCTAGTATATACTATTATTTAATACTTAACTTAGTATAGTAAAGTAAATACTAAAAGATCTATTTTTATAATAGAGTAAAAATCTCTACTTATACTATTAAAAAAAAAGCTAATTTTATAAGTAACTATATAGTTATATAAGAACTATAGATAGAAAAATAATAGTAAGCCTTAATAAGATATAAACTTTTTATATATAATAATATAATATAAATAAATTCTAAAAATAGACCCTAATAGTTATAACATATATATTTTCTAGAAAAAGTTAGGGTAAATAAATTAAAGAAAAAAAAGAAAAAAAACTATATAATTATAATATACTCTTTTTATCTACTCTTTTATAGTAATAAGAGTGAAAATAACTAAATTAAGTTATAACTTATAAAAATTTATAACTAATTAAAATTTGGCTATCTAATACTATACTTAAAGAAACTTTTAGCTAGTAGCTAAAGTTATTATAATAATATACTACCCAAATTTATATTAGTAATATTTCTATTATTAAGTATTAAATATTATAGTGGAGGCTTCTAAATTAAAGTGTTAACTTTCTTTAGTTTTTAACTACTACCTAAATAAAAAGCCTAATAAAAAAATCGAGAAATGCAAGTTTTTAAATAGTAATAGTAAATAAATTAAAATCTAGTAAAAACTATAGCTTATAATAGGTATTTAACAAAGATAAAAATATATATACTTAAGACTTAAAATATTAGTAAGTAAAAGGCTAGTATAGTAAATATAAAATTTTCTACTATATATTTTCTAAAATTATTTAATAGGACTAAAATCCTATTAACTAAAATTAATTAGCTTATATTAAGAGTTAATTTTATAATCTATATAAAGACTTTATTTTAGGCCCTTTTATTCTTACTAGACTATAATAGTAATGTGAATAAAAGATAAAGTATTATAACACCTAAAAAGAAATTAAGTAATTTTATATATAAATAATATTAATACTCTATTAATAGCTTAGCCTAATCTTGTGTCATAACTTTTAATTAATAGTATATTTTTAGTTACTACTATATAATTAAATAATGATTACTTTTTTTCTTTTAATAAAATATATAAATACTTAAGTAATAATGTCTCCCGGCCGTAAGTAATAAGTTTTTCTTAAAAAAGCTAATAAAAAACAACGTAAAATATAGTAACAAAAGAAGTAAAAGTTTAGTATAATTAAAAAAATTTATGACTTAAAAAAGAACTATAGAATTAAGGCGGCACTTTTCTTTTTTTATTTAGAAACTAAACAAATATCTATATATAAATTAATAAATAATAAAGTATACAACACTTAGTTTAAATATATAGTAAGTTTATTATAATAACTATAATTTATCTACTTATAGATTATAGAAATAATTTAAGGTAGTACTATAATACTTAGACTTTAATAGCTTTAAGAATTTACTAAATAAATCCTCTTATAAGGATAATTTAAGAAGTAATAAAACATTAAATAAAGAAGAAAACACTTTAAATAATATCTATTTATATTAACATACTAGTAACTTATTATATAAAAATTCTAAAAATAATAATAATCTAATTATTATGTAAGTAGTACTATTTATAAATAGTAGTTCTATACTTAAAATCTTTATAAAATAAATTCTATTTCCTATAATAAAAATTATATGTAACTAATAAAAGCTATTATTTATTATACTAATTAAGTATTAAGCTAGTCTAAAAGCCTTTTATCTTCTATTAATAAAGATATTAGTACTAAACTTTAAAATAAGTTAGCTATTAATTAAAAATAGTATAGATACTACAGCACCTAGCACTAATATAAATATAATAAATATAAATATATTAACACTTTATAATATTCATGACTAAGCTTATATTTTATAAAGTAAACTTAATAACAAAATTAGCCACCTTAAAGAAAAGTATAATAAAATAAGAAACTAAAAAAACAGACTTTTATAGCTATAATAACTAGATAAAAAAGAAGATAAGATAAAAAGAAAATTAGAAGAGTTATAATATATAAAAAATAAGTTATTTATATCCTTAGAGAAAAATAGTAGGCCTTAACTAGTTTAATTATAACTTATATAAAATTATTACTAGCTTAGCTGTTTTATTATACTTAAATTTTTAAAAATAGCCTTTAAGGCTCTAAGCTTAATATTTATTTTAGAAATAAGTAAATTATAAGTATTTTTTTGAAATAAATTTCTTACTAGAACTTTTCTATATAAGCGTTGTTTTTATTTTACGTTTCTAGACATTTATAAGTACTTTTATTTTCTAAATATAGAATATAGAGTATTTAAAAATAGGTGTACTTAAAAGTATAAATAAGTATATTTATAATATAGTACACTTACATAATCTCAAGTCAACAGAAAATAGTAAGTATTAAAAGTATTTATTATATATTAATAATAGAAATATTTAACTTCTAAAGGTAGCTTAACACTAATATTTAGTTAACTCTAAGTTTAAATATAGTTAATACTCTTAGCATGATTATATTATTATTAGTAAAAGATTCTTAAAATATTTTAAGTACTAGTAAAGTTATTATTTTAATTATACTATTTATATTAGTTATATTACTTTATTATTAAAAGGTTTACCTTTTTACTAACTTAATGCTAACTATTATCTTTTTATAAAGATAGCTAAAATTATTAAACTTACTACTAAAACTTATATAACTATATAATATAACTTAATTAAAAGTAAATACCTACCAGCTAAATAACTAAAGAATAAATAAAAAACTTTAATTATTTAAAAATAAGGTGTTTAACGTCTTTAAAATAAAGATATTATTTTAGTTTTTATTATAAAGTGTACTAATATCCTAGTACCTAATGTTCTCTTTTATAAAAAGAATAAAAAAAACGTTATATATTTTAAAGTTAGGCACAAAAATGGCCTTCTTTATAATAATATTAGAATAGAATATTAAATGCTACTAGAGTAGGTTTACACTACTAGTAAAAAATACTCAAAATATAAAAAAATTGTTTTTATAAAAGTTAACTACTTTATTAAAATAATAGTTTTATTACAGCTTAAAAATTTTAAGTCTACTAAAACTAGGCTTAATAGCTTTATCTTTTTATTATCTTATATTAAAGAATATAACTATAGAAATATATAGCAGCTAAAACTATTATTATAAGAGCAGAAATACGTTTTTTATTATAGTAATTTTTTTTAGTTAAATATCTTACTTAACTCTAAGACTTTAGACGTTATATATATTATTAACTAAAAGTAAGTAAGTTTTTTTTTTAAAAAAAAACTTAAGCATTTAATATAGCACTTTAACTATACTAAATACATATAAACGTTTTATAATACGGCTAAAATTTAGTAGAAAATCATGTTTATTATATAGTAAAATAGATATAAAGGAAGTAAATTTAGTTTATAAAATAATACTTAGCTATTTAAAATAAAAAATATATTTAAAGCTATATCTCAAAAACTATAAAATATGCTTTATATTAAATAGGTATTAAACTTATGTTAAATAAGTATTAAACTATTATAACTATAGTAACCTTAAACTAAAACTATAAAACTTTATATTTAATTACTTACTTTAGTAGACATAATTTGCATTACTATACTTTCCTAAAGTATTTTTTTAATAAAAAGTATATATATGGACTAAAGTATTTAGCACTATATTATAATAAAAATACTTTTTTATTACTAAAGTATTTTTATAAATATAAATATTAATATTATTACATAAGTCTGGGATATAGAAAAGGGTGCTTATATAATAAAAAGCGTGCTAATACTAAATAGTAAAAAAATTTAATACTAAAAAGTTAGTATAAAAGTAATTTCTAGCTTCAAGCTTACTAAAAAAAGTAGTAAAGTATTTTTAGTATAAAAAGCTAAGAAAATTTAAAGTAAATATACTAATATAGTAGATTATTTTAAGCTTTAAGTATAGTAGCCTAGCTAATATTATTAGAAATACTTGTCTTCTTATACCTAGTATTAAGTAAAACTAGAGTCTATATTAATAGTAAGGCTACTATTATCTAACTTAGATAAGTAAATAAACTAATAAAATATAAGCTAAATGCTTAAAAAATTCCTACTAATTATATTTAAAAAGCCTAATTTAAGGTAAACATGCATTTATTAAGCCTAGCTTTTTAAAAAATTTATTTAGTAATATAGATAGGTTTACTATTATTATAAAGTTAATTATAAGAAATAAGTTATAAGTATTTAATATAGCTATTAACTAGTAACAAATCTAGCACTTATATTAAGTTTAGTAGAAAAAGAAACTAATAAATAGTAATAGAGACTTAGATTCTGTCTAAAAGATATTTAATATTAAATATAATATTAAGTATTAATAAAATAATACTTAAAAGATCTTAGAGGGAACTCTAGAGTCTTATTTAAGCTTATAATTATATTTTTTAACCTTAGTTTAGCTAAGTTATGTAGTGTTGAATTTATAGTATTAATATTTATAAATAAATAGTTCTATAGTGCTGTTTCTACTACTATTAATACTACTAATTTTATTAAAGAGCTATCTTCATATAAGTAGTAGGGTAATAAATCTAAGTAAAAATATATATATATAGATTTTAGGTTATTTTATATAAAAGAATTAAATAAATGTATATTTAAGTATTACTATCTTTACTTTCTAGTACTTAAGCTATTTACTCTAATTCCTTCTAAGTTATTTCATGCTGTCTGGAGTATTTCTTTTATTTTAAAATATAGCTTTAGATTTAAATCTCTTTATTTTCTACTATTTAGAAATATCTTTTTCCGTAATTTATTAACGTAAGAAATTAATAGCTAGTAATATTCCATAAAGTATTCTTAAGCGGTTTTATAAAAGATTATATTATTAAATATAGTACTTAGTTTCTACTTAGCTAGTTCTTCTATATCCGTATAATTTTATTTCTTAAATTATAGTACCATTCTTTCTTATAATCTGTTATACTAAATGCATATCTAGAAAAATATCTAAAAGAATAATTCTAGGTTATGTATAAATAAATATGGCTCTTTATTATCTAAAAGTACTTTAATTACTATAAATACTTAAGTACTAGTTTTTTTTTATACTCTTAAAGATTTCTCTTACTGCTCTTTAATAGTAAGATTAAGGTTAATTAAAAACACGTGCTAAGAGAGATTATTATTTTCTTTATTTATTATAAAGTTATTTAATAAAATATTACATTATAATATAGCAGCCTATATGTATAATAACTTATATCTATTAATATAGTCTTTTAGTATAGTAAAAAGGCTAGTCCAAAAGCTCATCTTATAAATAGGCTTTTTATAATTATAAATAATAATATAGTAATATACTTAATTTATAGTTACTCTCTTTTCTTTTATTAAAGAGCTTAAATAGGTTTACTTAATAAGTAATAATAGTATATTAATATAGCTAGAGAATTACTTACACTTAGTAATACTACTACTCTAGTCTATTTATAAAATATAATGTTTATTTATACTTAGAAACAGTATTAAGCTCTTAAGTTTATAGTTTATTATTTTAGTTATGTTCAGGCCTTGTTGTATGTTTCTATAAATATTATTATCCTAGCTACTTATATAAACCATCTTATAGTAATAATATTTTATAATATTAACTACGTTCTTATTAGTTATTTTATATAGTAACTTATTTTCCTTCTCATGTTTTAGATATTATTATAAGTTTTTAATTATAAAAGATATTTATAAATTATCTCCTTTATAATATACTCTTTAGTAGGTTATTATTTAACTAGTAATATAAAATACCCGTTTCACAACCTTATTAATAATAAGCTGTTTAGTGTAGTTGTTTTATTTAATTTTAATATACTATTATAGGTAGTAACAGTAAGATAACTGTACTTAAGAAGCTAAGAAAACTAGTAATAACAGCTAATAAAGCTTTAAAATAGAAATATATATTTAAGCTTAAAAGAAAGAATTATAAGTAGGTATAGGATATATTAGCATAAGCTAAGACATAAGCTAAGAAGTAAAAATAAAAATATAAAACTATACTAGTAGATTAGAAGTAGTAACTTATGTAACTAAGGCTTAGTAAATAAAGACAGATAAAAGTAAATAGAGATAGAGTAAGGTTACTAAATCTCTAGTAGCTTTATTAATCTCTAGTAGTATTTAATATACTACTAATAGATACATAGTATACGCATGAAGAATCTACTATAAGTATAAGACATTAGATAGTTTATAATTACTTTTAATTCTTTATAGTTACTCTAAAATTAAGATTTACATCTTAAGTGAAATAGTTTAATATTATTCTGTTAAATCTTAACTTACTATATTATTTCTTTCTTATTCTCTACTAAGTTAACTAACTTCTACTAAGTCTAATAAGCTATTTAATCCGGAAGTAAGGGAACTACTAAGTATTATATAAGTAATTAAATAGCTTATTACTAGTAAATTTATATTAGTAAGTTAATAACTTATAATATTGTAATTACTACCTCAAGAAATTAGAAAGGACCGTTAGATAGAATTCTAATAACTAATTATTAAAAGGTCTATAATAATCTACTATAAGAGAAAATAAGAACTTTACTTATTAGAAAAAAGTAATAGTAAAAAAAAAGTCATAGCAGGACCTTTATCTATAACTAAAAGTATATTAAGAGAAATAAAAAGTGCGTAGTAAGTTATTTAGAAATAGAAAATAACTATTATAAAACTACGTAATGCTTTAGTAAACCTATAATAATAGGTTAAAGCTAAATAATAAGCTATAAAGGCCTAGAAGAGAGAAATAGTAAAGATATAACTTTTTAAAAAATTTAATAGAAATTAAGACGACTTTAAGACTTTCATGGCAATAATAAACCTTTATTATTAGTTTAATTAGAAGTTATTTTTAACTAATTAGGATTAGATTTTAGTAGCTGGCATAAACATAATAGGTAGAGCTATATAATAGTTTAAACTAATAGTAAGAAATTATCTTACTAATAAAGACTTTAACTTAGGAGTAGTAGGATTAGCTAACTGTAATAATAACATATAATAAGCTTTTAGAGATTATAAATATTTTGAACAGGAAATAATTATCGTTTTTAGAGAAATTAATAAAGAGACTAAAGTAATTTAAAAGCTCTAATAACTTAAGTAACGTACGTTAGCAGCTAACTATACTACAGAATTTAAATAAATCTAATTATAACTTAATTAAGTAGACTAACTATTAGTTATGATATACTATAAAGAACTAAAAGACAGAATTAAAGACGAAATCTCTAGAGAAAAATAGCTAAATATTTTATTAGAAATTATTAAATAAGCAGTAACTATTAACAACTAGCAGTACTAATAAGAACAGGAAAAGAAAATATAAGAGAGATTAGTAATCTATATACTAAGAAAGAATAGGAAAAATAACCGAACCTATAACGTAATAAACATTAATATTAAAAAGATATTTATTAGAAATAGGTAAAATAAGCGAGCTAGGGAATAAACAGAATATTATATATAAAAAGTCTACTTAAAATACAGAAAACAGAGACACTTCGTTAAAGATTATAAATAGTAATAATTAGATATTAAGAAGGCTTATGTCTAGACTAAAGTACTAAAGAAAATTAAAGTTACTATAGTCTGAGTGAAACAAGCAAAAGACATTATAACAAAAAAAACAATTATAATAAGAATCTAGAGGGAATAATACTAGATTTATGAAAGCTATATATACCTTAAATAAGAATATAAGATACCGTATTAGCAAGTTAAAGATTATCTAGTAAAATAATCTAAAGATATAATTATTATAATATAAGAAGCAGCAGCTCAACAACACAACGCAGAGACTAAAAAAGAAATATAAAAATTCTATAAGATTATAGAACAGGAAGGCGGACCATTCCATAAGGAAAATTAGAAATTCTAATAAAAAAAAAATTAAGAGATAATAAAGGGTAAGAAACTTAAATCTATAATAATTATATAGCGCGTACACTAGGGACATTATTAGATATATAAATTAAAGTACTATTAAGAAAAACACTGTGTTACTAAACACTAGGAAGTTACTTTAGAAAATAGAATATATAAATACTAATAAGTACTATAGTTAGTAGGAAACAAATAATATAAAGAACTAAGTAGATAAGGACTAGCTATATAAATAAACGAGATTTAATAGTAAATGCCTATACTAGTTATAACTAGTGTAATATACTATCACCCTATCAGACACTATTAGAAAACAAAAGAAGAAGAAAATCCTTTATTAATGTTATAGGTACAGGATAATAACGCCATAAATAAAATAATAAAAAAAAATACTAGATATGTGTAGTATCTAACTATATAGGAAAAAACTATAAATAGAATAAACATACCATACATGTTAAAGGACTAAAGACAAGAAAGATATTATAATAACTAGTAAATAAAAAGGAACTTAATATATAATAAGAACTAATTTACACGAATTCAAAAAATAAATTACAGGACCTAAATTCGGATGAACATAAATGACTATTATAGGATAAGTGCCAGATAGGATGCTAAAAACACTAGGCTAAATACTACTAAGAAAAATAGTTAGCTACAGACTCATATAAATAACTCACATATCAAGAATATTTCTTAGGATAGAAATGTTAGGATTATAAAGAACAAGCTAAAAACGCATATAAAATGCTTAATAAGGAAGTATATTAACTCTAGAAATACCTAATCTACAGACCTAATAAGGAAATATTAAAGAAGTGGCTACCACTCAGGAGCCAGCTACAGACAAAAAACTAGAAAACTAGTAAACTATAACTAAGCTACTAGAAGGCTAAAAACTAAAAATTAAAAGCAATATATTAATTATATATATATAATTAAACTAAAGGAGACATAAAAATAAGCTATACGTAAATATATATATTAATAGTAATTAGATACTAGCACTTATAGATAGTACGGCTAGTAAAACACTTATATTAAATAAGTAGATATAAAGATACTAGATACTAACTAGAGTTTTAAACAAACCTATATAAGTAAGACGCGTAGATAATAGTCTAATAACATTTAAAAAAGATCTAATTAATCTTAAAACATGAAATATAACTATTAGGGTAGCAGGTTACACAGATAACTGCTATATTAAAATTATAAATCTAGATAGTAAGGATTTTATCTTAAGATGGAACTAGCTAGCATAATGAAACCTAACTATTAATTAGAGAAAAAAAACTATAAGAGTTAGAAGCAATTACTATAGATAGTAATAAATAAAAGTTATAATATAAATAAAAAAAGCAACACTTCACGATACCACGTTTATTATACTAAATAAATATAAAGAAGAATTTAGAGAATGGTTTTTTAAGGAAGCTAAAGACTAGTTACTAGAATACTAAAACTAGAATTATAAAATCACGCTTAAAGAAAAAATAGATTTAAAACTAGAACCATTATATCAAGTACCCATACACTAATAGGAAGAACTATGGAAATTCTTGCAAGAAAATTAATAAAAAGGGTATATATAAACTAGTTAAAGTAAGATAGCATTACTAATACTTTTTATACTAAAGAAAAATAGTAAACTATAGTTATATATTAACTACAAATACCTAAATAAAGCTACAGTAAAGAATCGTTATCTAATACTATTAATATTAGAACTTATAGATAAACTTAGAGGAGCTAAATAGTTTAGCCTCTTTAATATTAAAAATAAATACTATTAAATATAAATAGCTAAAGAACACGAATAAATGACAGTATTTAAAATAAGATATAAACTATTTAAATATTTAGTTATACTAATAGGACTCACGAACGCACCAGCAATATTTCAGACAATTATTAATTATATACTAAGAGAATACCAAGACGTATTTATAATAGCATATTTTAATAATATGCTTATATATATAAATGGAATGCTAAAAGAATATATTAAGTATACTAAGATAGTATTATAAAAGCTCAAGAAACACAAGTTATACATTTAAACAGAAAAATATATATTCTATAAGATAGAAGTCAAATTCTTAGGATACTTAGTATCCCAGAACGGGATAGTAGTTAATCTAAATAAAGCTAAAGATATTCTATCTTAGCCTACACTAATAAATACAAAAGAAGTTTATTCTTTTCTTAGATTTATAAACTTCTGTAGATAATTTATTAGAGACTACTTAAAAATCACAATACCCTTAACGGAATTACTTAAGAAAGATTAATAATTTAAGTGGGAACAACGCAAAAAGAATACTTTCATAATACTAAAAGAAATATTCTAATAACTACTAATATTAAAGATATTTAATTCATGACTTTAAATGGAGATATATGTGGATGTATTAGACAGAGCTACAGAAACTATTCTATTATAAGTACAGAATAATAAATATAAACACCTAGTAGACTTTCTATCTTATAAACTTATAACTACTAAGTTAAATTATAATATTTATGATAAGGAATTATTAGTAATAGTTTAAGCATTTAAGAAATAGAAACATTACTTAGAAGGAATTAAGTATTAAATTATTATATATTCAGATTACAAGAATCTGATAGCATTTATAATAATAAAGAAATTAAATCAATAACAAGTCAGATAGTGGGAACTAGTTTCTATATTCAACTTTTAAATATTTTATAAGTTAGGAAAAGAAAATACAGTGGCTAATATACTTAGTTAATAAATAAACCACATAAAGGACATACTAGAGATCTATAATATAATACTTAGAAAAAGACCAGACGGATCTCTAGGAAGCTTATAAATAAATATTAAAACAGTAGTTATTATCAAAAACACCTGGGAAAAATAAATAAGAAAATTTAATAATAGATAACTATACTAAAATCTAGACTAAGAAATAATTTATGTACTAAATATATTATAGACTAAGCTTATTAAAAACTAACACTCAGCTAAAATACACGGATATTAAGGAATTAAAAAAACTATAGAATAAATCAACAGACACTTTTAGATCCCTAGAATATAAAAAAAAGTTAGAGATATTCTTTTAGAATGCATTAAATGCAAAAAGAATAAAGCATTAAGATATAAGAAATATAGACTTATGTAACTAATTTCTTTACCAGACCTACTATAGAAATCAGTTATAATAGATTTTATTACAGGAATACTAATAACAACCACCTTTAGAGGCTAATAGTATAATATAATACTAGTTATAGTAAACTGACTTATAAAATACGTATACTTTAAACTAACATATACAGAGGTTAAAGTAGATAAATTAGTAATTATACTCATCAGGTTACTAATAGCACGATATAGGTTATTATAAGAATTTATTACAGATAGAGACAAATTATTCATATTAATATTCTAGAAAACGTTTATAGGGAAGCTAGGGGCTGAACATCGCCTCTCAACAGTATTTTACCTATAAATAAATAGATAAACAGAATAGACAAATCAGATACTAGAACAATACCTACGAATATACGTTAATAAATAATAAGATAATTAGATTAACTTACTACTGATGGCTGAGTTTATATACAACTCTGTAAAGTCATTAACCACAGGAAAATTACTATTCTTTGCGAATTATAGTTATGAGCCTACGGCTTATCGAGAACCACAGATTCTAAATAAGATATTAGAATCGGTAAGAATAAAAGTCAACGAATTATAATAACTTTATTAAGAAATAGCAGGAAAAATCACCTAGAAAGGAGTTCTCAGCAAATAGTAGAAAGATAAATCTAGAGTTAAGAGACTAACCTTTAGAGAAGAGGATAAAGTTTTCCTACTATGAAAAAATTTAGAGATAAAACGACCATTAAAAAAACTAAATCACATTAAATTGGGACTATTTAAGGTTAAAAGATAAATAGGACCTGTGAACTACGAACTATAACTACCCAAGGATATAAGAATCTACCTAGTTTTCTATGTTTCAAAATTAGAACCAGCACTACCGAATGCCAAACTACAAACATGACTCAAACTTAAAGAAGATACTACCAAGTATGAAGTCTAATAGATTTTGGACTACCAGCAGTTCGGGCGTTAGTGGAAATATTTAGTTAGATAGAAGGGTTACAGACTTAAGGATAATATGTAGGAACCAATTAGGAACCTAAGAAACAGTTCAGAGCTAATTAACCAGTACTATTAGACAAACTAATAAGGGCTATATCCCACAGAAAGGACGACTACAGCGCGTTCTAATCTAAACCAACGGAAAGAGAAAGCGAAGCGGATTAGAAAGAGGCCAGCACTGCGGGTTACGGTGTGTGAGTTTCTTGACCCCAAGAACAAGCTTCAGCCTCTTCAAAAGCCTGGACTTCACGAATAGAGGCCATCTCTCAATCAAACATCTCTTTCTCCTTGGAATTAACGTTTGCAAGCTCACGACGAAGTCGCAATTCTCGAGCACAGAGCTCAGAGCGTTGATCCTCAAGAGCATTAAGTTAACAACAGAGTTTCTCTTTATTACGATCAAGACGATCCTATTCCGGCTGAGAGACAACCAAGTCACATTTCACACTACAATTAGCACAAGCTGAGTAACGACTAGAGCTTAAGTTCACGAGGCAATCGTCGCCCCAGCAGGAACAGTTCAAGCAGGGTGTTAGCATGTAATGGGGTTTGTTACAGATCCAAGAAGCTAAGCGGCAAGCACGTATTAGAGACGACTCAGGACGTGTCATCATAAAGAGACTAGGCAGAACAAAAAAGGAGTTAAGGGTCTTACAGTCTGGAACATAGAGCAAAGGACCTACTGCCTTTATACTGCTTATAGAAAGGAGAAAATATCTTCCAAGATAAAGACTTAGAAGAGGGGGATAATGTTACGGGCAGTAATAGCAAGGCAACTGCACCCAAGGAGCTAAAAGAACTGATAACAACGGCCAATAAAGCTCTAAAATGGAAACGTATGTTCGAGCTTAAAAGAAAGAACTGTAAGCGGGCACAAGACGTATTAGCGCAAGCCAAGACACAAGCCAAAAAGCGAGGACAGAAATATAGAACCATGCCAGTGGATTGGGAGCAGTGACTCATGTGACCAAGGCTTGGCAGATAGAGGCAAATAGAGGCAGATAGAGGTAGAGTAAGGTCGCCAAACCTCTAGCAGCTCCATCAACCTCTAGCAGTATCCAACATACTGCCGACGGATACACAGTGTACGCACAGAGGATCTACTATAAGTATAAGGCATCAGACAGTTCACGATTACTTTTAATTCTTTATAGTTACTCTAAAATTAAGATTCACACCTTAAGTGAAATAGTTTAATACTATTTTGTTAAACCTTAACTTACTGTATTGCCTCCTTCTTACTCTCTACTGAGTTAACTAACTTCTACTAAGTCTAACAAGCTATCTAATCCGGAAGTGAGGAAACTACTAAGTATTATATAAGCAGTTAGACAGCTTATTACTAGTAAATTTATATTAGTAAGTTAGTAACTTGTAACATATACTACTTATCTTTAGCTATAATAATAATAGGGTTAAATTTAAGCTATTTTTTATTTAGCTATAAAAATCTAAGCATAGTGGATATAAACTATAGCTTATTTTTATTAATATTAAATTATGTGAACATAATGCTCTCTAGTTAGTTAAATTTTTATAATTATATAAATAACTTATATAGAATAAAGCTAAGTATAAAGTATTAACTATTTTAAGTAGTAAATATTTTTCTTATATATTATCTTAAGTTAAGCTATACTTTAGAGGCTCTGTTAGCTAATAAATTACTCTTAAGTTTTTCTAATATAAGAATCTATAACTAGTAGTATTTAAAGTTAATACTAGTACTTAAATTATTTATAAAGCTAATATCCGACTTATAGTTAGTAGTAGAGCCTTATATAGGCTAGTAAGACTATACTAGTAGCTACTATTAAGGCCTAAAAATAAGCTAATATTCTTTTATAAAGTCTAATAGCTAGTTAGTAAGTTGTGTAAATTAGTTTAAAATATTATATTTTTTTATTT
Source organism: Zopfia rhizophila CBS 207.26 (assembly GCA_010093925.1). Lineage (NCBI taxonomy): Eukaryota > Fungi > Ascomycota > Dothideomycetes > Zopfiaceae > Zopfia > Zopfia rhizophila. The sequence continues at coordinate 686,187 of ML994619.1, forward strand.
TCTTAAACCAGCCCTGCCAGCTGCTCTTTTTTTAGTAGAATAAATTATTCTCTTTTTTATACTTATTAAATATAGCTTAAGCTACTAGACTAAAGCTTATAAGTTTTCTAAAGTACACTTTAAAAAAACTAGAAATCCTAATATATAGTTATTTTAGTTCCTTCTTTAGCGTGCTGTTTATATACTTATAGTATTTAATAGAATTTATAAAGCTACCCATATTATGCAGCTATAATATATATTAGATAAATAAAATAGAATGTAAAAAAAAAGTGGACTTAGTAATAATATTATAGACTCTATTCTAAATAATTTCATTAAGCTTATTTTTAAGAACTATATTAAATAGAGGCTTAATTTAGTTAAAGTTAAAGTTACTAAAATAGACTATAAAATTTAATAATAGTAGGTCACTAAGAATACTCTTATTACTATAACTAGAAAATAAATAATAAAAGATAGAAAAGCCTTAGAGTATATATATTAAATTAAGTAAAAAATCTTTTAGATTTATTTATATTAAAATAGTTTTTTATAATAGTATAAAATATTACTTTCGCTATTTAAATCTTTATAAGCTAAACTATAAAAATTATAAAGGTTATTTAATTTATTTTTAATTAGCTTAAAAATAAGTATTTTTAATTAAAACAGAACTACTATAGCTAGTAAATATATAAAAAGTTGTAAATAGGCTTTTAAATAATATTATATATATAAACTACTATAGGCATAGCTATCTCAAAGAAATTATAAGATATTAAGAAAAAAATATAATATAAGAAAGTTTAGAGATAAAGAATAAAGCAGCAAAAACATAACTAGTAAACTAAAAAGTTAGTTTAGAATAATATTAGTACTTCTTATTAGCTTAAGAAATATACTAAATGCTAGTAGATATATTAGCTTATATAATATAATTTACCTAAATATATAAATAACTTAAGTATAAAGTATACGTAATATCTAAAAGTATGTTAGCTTAGTTATTTATATAAATCTAAAACTTTATAAGTATTAAAATTAGTATTTTACTTAACCTATTAGTAGTATTTTCTTTTTTTTATAAATAAGCCGTCTACTTTATGTTTTATTCATATAATTAGGTGTTAACAGGCTGTTTTAGCTAAGTTTTTTTTTAGAATTTTTAAACTTTTAGTATACAGGTACTTATATTTAGAGCTAGTTATATTAACTATATTACTTATATTTTTTAGCTATACTACCTAGCTACTAGTTAAGTAAGCTTATAAAACAAATAACTCTATTTTTATTAAATATAGAACGTGTTATAAGGTCTAGAAAAAAGTAAATACTATTTTTTTTATTTAGTATAATATATTAATTCTTATGCCTTTTATAATCTAATTATATGTTTAAAAGAGTAGTAGTTAGTTTTCTATATACTCTATTTCTAAAGTGCCTCTAACTAATATTTAAACGTATATAAATAAAGAAGCGTAAGTAATAATATAATAAAATCTTTCTACTTACTTTAGTAAGTTAAGAGCTATTTATTATTTAAAGCCTATTTATATTAAATCTTATATTAATAAGCTAGTATATAATTATTATTTTAATAATAGTCTTCTTTATAGTTCTTTTACTTTAGTATTAGATTTTTATAAAAATTTTATTACTTTTATTATTATTATTATTTCTATTTACCGCCTGATTCGGTCTCTTTAATGGGTCTATATAGGCTAATTCCTTCTATAAGAAAAACTTACTAATAAGAAAATCTATTAATATATTATGCTAGAGAGGCGCTAGTGCTCTATTATTATAGCACTTCTTCTTTATTTTTTTATTTTTTATATAGTCTATAATTTTAGCTATTATATTTATATCTTATAGATGATTTTATTTTCTTCTTTTCTATTTACCCTTTTTTTTCTATCTCCTACTAATTATCTATACTCTGGAATGGGTGGAAGTTGTTTATTTTTTTAGTATTAATTACTTTTACTACTTAAAACTAAGTAAGTAATTTTGTTCTTATAAACTACTTTATTACTACTTAAGTATTATCTTTCTAGCTTAGTATTCTTTCTAGTTATTCTAATAGAAATAATACTATTAATTTAGTTCTCTCTAGTTTAAGGTAGTAAAGAAGAGTATGGTATATAATTTATACTAGCTAGCTATAGTTATACTATTAGAATTTATTTAGATCCCCTATTTTTACTAGCTAGGTATTAAGGCTAAGGATTTTTATATATAGTAAAAATAAAGCAGTAGCTTCTACCTTTAAGAGTTTTTTATAAAATAGAATTATAGATATTTCCTATAAAGTGCACTAGGTAAATACTGTTTATTCTTTTACTATACTTTATTATTAGCGTTATTACTTTATATTTACTTATTTTAAGATAAGAGTAGTTATACGCTAGTAGTATTAATAGCTACTAGTATAATATACTTATAATTTTTCTATACATTTCTATCCCTGCTAGTGTTAGTGGTTTCTAGAGTTTTCTCTTATAAAATAGACCAGGACTTCTTTCTTACATTCTTTTACTTAGTTTTAAAGCTTTTCTAGTAGAGTTAGCGGTTATATTATAGTCTATTATTAACTTACTAGTAATACCTAGATATTATTTAGAGTCCTTACTATCTTTTTTTCTACTAAATTCTAGCTAGTATCTAGAGTCCTTTAAAGAGCTATAGTGTTTATATAGAGTATAATTAATAGAACTACTATTTCTCTCTTAATAGCTGCTATTAAGATTCTTTTATATACTTTTATTATTTTATAAAGGCACTAGTTTTAGGTCTTCTAGAGCAACTAGATAAAATTCTTTACTATTAAATTACTATTATTATAAGTTCCTTATATCTAGGTACTGTAGAGTATTATTAGGTGGATAATTACTATATATAGAAGACATAAGCATCTTATAAACAGGCCTTATATTAATATAATAATTTATAATATAGCTTTAAAAGCTATTATGCTCTTCTCTACTACTTTATAAATATATTCTTTCTATTAAAGCTTTAGGTTTATTTAGACTCTAAGTATATATATACTTAAGCTCTAGAGAATAGCCTTATAACTAATAATTCATATAGTTAATACTAGATCTGCATTATTATAGCGTCTTTTTCTAATAAAGTATATAAGCTAGTATTTACTTAGCATAAATATAGCTTTATAGTGTTTTATTTATACTATATATTAATTATATACGGCTATTAGGCATTAGCAGTTCTCAGTAGTAGAGTTTTCTTATAAGATAAAATTTATATTATTAATAAAGCTAAATACTAGTATATTATTATTTAATTACTAAAACTTCTTTAAAAGCTCTAATATAAAGAAGAGAAATAAAATTAGTAAAAGTAGGAATCTTTATAGGATACCTATTTATATTTAGATTTACTTATTTTAATACCTAGGAAATATGATATGCGTTTGTTAAGTAATTAAAAAGCTTTATATAAAGTAAATTATCTATTCTAGTAGTCTCTTCTTCCTTAGAATATATAGTAGGCATTTATAAGAGATATTGTTAAAGGCTTTAGCTAGATTTAGACTTAATATTAAAATAATATAGTCTAAACGCACTCTCTACGCTGTCTGAACACTAAAAGTAAATATATTAATTACTAAAAGTATTAAACGCTTCTTCCTTACTCTTATTTAGTTTTATAAAAGTAGTTTATATTTCTTAGCGGCTACTACTATTAAGTCTACTACTTATTTTTTAATTACCTTAGCTAGGGTGTTTTCTAGCGTGATTAGTTAATAACTTTTTTTAAAAAAATAATCCTTCTTACCTTCTTTACATAGAGTAATTATAATTAATTTTTTAAAATAAATTAGTATTATTTTACTTTTAAGATATTAGTAAACTGCCTATATAAGCTCCTAAGCTATTAATAGAAGTATAATTTTTAGAATCTTATTTAATATGTTATTAGGGTCTAAGGCTTTTTTATTTAGAAGTTCTATAATTAAATTACTTATTACTTTCTTAAATATATATAAATTAATATTAATTTAAGTATGCTCTAGCTACGCCTTATTATTAATATCTTTAAGATCTATTTTATCTATATTTAAGAAGAACTTTTTAGCTAGAATCTCTATTTTTATAGTATTATCTTTAGTAAAGTAGTCGCTAATAGAGCTTTTAAGATTAAAAAAATAGAGATTATTTTTTATTATATTAACGCTTTTTCTACTCTACCTTAAAAGAGTCTATAATCTCTTATTATATGGTTTTATAGGGTTTGCTATAAATTCTTATATAAATTACCTCTAGTTATTTTTTTTTACTCTTTAGATTTTTTTCTAGAGCTGGTTGGATAATATTTTATAGTTTTAGTAATTATAGTTTTTTTTATAGTTATAGTACCAGCGCCTTACCTGCCTGATGCTTATAAAAAACTAGATTATTCTTAATAATTATATTCTACGCGCTTATAAACTAGGTCTTATGTGTAAATAATAAGACTTAAGAGTATATATAATTTCTTTCTAGAGAACTTCTAGAGGTTCCGGGGCCGTTATCTACTTAAGAATTTTAATATCTTAAAGGAATTCTTTTATATCTAGTTTTTTAAGCGCGTAGTTTTTATTTTTCTTTTATAAATAAATAATAGTATTTATTTAAATTTATATTAGTATATAATTTTTTATTAGAGTTTATCTGTCTTCCGTTCTATAGAAGCTAACTCTTTTATATATTATGTTTAATAGAAATATGAGATTAATAACGCTCTCTTTTTATCCCTTTTTTTAAATTAGTTTATTTTATAATATAGCGAGTTAAAGACCTCATACTTTTATTTTAAGAAGTAGATATTTTATTTATATCTTACTTATAATATAGCTTCTCCTCTATATTAGGTAGTGTATATTAAAGTTTTTAAAAAATATAACTTTTTTTTCTACTTTTTTAATAGCTTTATTTATTTCTAGCCAAGTCCTAATCTGTTAGCAGTTTTTATATAGATTATAGATATTAATAATAGTAGTCTTTAGCCTCTTTAGGCTAAGCTAGAGTGCTATAATAAATAGACTATATTATTTATATCTCTAATATACAGCGTTAACGTTTTAGCTAATTATAAAATATACTTTTATTATAAAATTTTCTTTATATGCTAGAGCATATCCGCATAAATAGTATATTCATTTAGTATATTTATTATACGCTAGTTTTTAAATTATAAGTACTTAATACTCTACTTATAATATCCTATTAAAAAAGAGGTAATATACATCTTAATTTATGTTTTTATAGTTATATTAGATAATAATAAGTTTACTTATTTAAAGTAAGTATACAGTCTTCTATGTTAATATTAGAATTATTATTTACTTTTATTTAGGCTAGGTATATATCACCTGCGTTTAATATAAGCCTTAATTATAAAATATTTTTACTTATAACTTCTACATAAAAGGGTCTACTTAGTTCTTTTTTTAGTAATAGTTTTCTATATAAGTTATTTAATAGGATAATCTTCCTTTTTTCCTTATTATAATAGTAAAGTTATTTTATATAAGGTTTAGTTATTCTGCCTGTTTTTTTTTACAATATAGATATAAAGTATTTACTTAAAAAAGACTATTCTTTTTACCTAAATTTTTTTTAAATAGCTTAGGAATATTTTACACTCTTTTTATTACTATACTTTATAGGCTTTTCTATAGTTTATATAGAATACTTTTTTTTAAGAATATTCTATCGTGTTATATAGGCTTATGTAATGTTTATACTATATTTTATTTTTATATACGCTTTAGGTATAGCTCTATTAGCTATATTAAAAATATTATTTAATAATTATATTATTACCAAATAGCCTTGCTTTAAAGAGCTAGGAGTTAATAATTAGTTTATTCTTTATAATCTTTTATTAGATCACCTGTGTGGGTATTCTAATAATTAGAGTCTTATAAGTTTTTTCTAGCTTTTTTTTAGCTATCTTTAGTGTTTCTACGGCATATTTTCTACGCCTTAAGATTATATAGCTATCAGATTTAGATAATAGCTATACTTAGTACTAGCTATTTAGTAGCTTTATATATAGTATATATTAGCTCAGAATTATCTATATTTCTTCTCTTATTAATTTTTATCTTAAGTAGAACTTCTGGAATTTTTAAGAAATAGTTTTTTTTTTAGGATTTTAAGTCCTAGTATATTTAGTCTATTTATAATTTAGTCTTTTATTATCTGGGATAACACATAAATATTGATATTACTACTTTTTAAAGTATTTATAGTAAATACTTCTAGTATTATTTTTTTTAGCTATTTTTAGTATCTCTCCTGAGTCTTTTCTCTAGGAATTTTTAAAATAAATTCAGATTATAGTCCTCTGTAATATAGTAGCTGCGTTTATTATATATAATACTTAAGTAATAACAGCTACATAAGTCTTATTTTATAATTAAAAGATCTCTAGGTAGTTTTCTTTATATGTTTTTTTTCTAATTTTATTAATTCCGACTTTAATCTAGTTGAGCTGTGTCTTATTCTTATTTTAAGTAACTTAATAATATATCTAAAGGTTTTAAACGCGTTATAGTGTTTTCTTTATATTAATAAGAATTTTATAGTATAGTTTCTTTTCCTTCTCTTTATTAAGATCGTTCTTAATTTTTTTAATAATTTTAATTACTTTCTACTAGTCTTAGTTAGGCTGGTATTTATCCTTTTTTTAGTATTATTTACTTACTTATTAGTTACTTTCTAACGCGTTATAGTTGTAGTTTTTGTAATTATAAAAATAAGATTACAACCCGCCGTCATCACCCATGCTCTGTGGATGGAATATAAGGGGTTTATTAGAAATAGTTAATTATAGAGAATTAGGTTCTACTGTTTAGTTTCTTTTTAAATAGTTTTCAGGCTTATTTAGCTACTGTTACAGCTTTTTTTAAGTTTATTATTAGTATATACTAATAATAATTTCTTACTTTTATTACGTAGTGTTCTTGTTTTTAGCTTACTATAAAATATTATTAATAATTTATAAATAATTACAAGATTATATTTATTTATATAAATTTATATAAAGATTATATTTTTATTAAGCTATGAACTAAAAAGATTATTAGTATTATTAATTAGGAAATAGCTAGCTAGTAGCTAGTATATTAAGAGTATACTAAATTATTATTTAGAAGTAGATACATACTATAGTAAAATAACTAGTAAAAAAAGTTTTATATTTTTATTTATCTAAACTATAAATTAAGCGTATTCTTTAATAATTTTAAAATAATAGTAAAAACTATTTACTTAACTATTATTTCTATTTTTAGTTCTTAGAATTACTTAAACTTCTTAAAGCTAATATTATATAGTGTTATTTTAATATTTAATAAAACTCTCTTTTTAAAGCTAATTTAAGACCTTTAAACTCTAGTTTTAATAGTTTTATTTTAAAGATTTATCTTTAGTAATAAGTATAGCTACTAAAAGCTACTTAAAGTAGCTATACTTATTTTAAAAAATAGCTCTAATTTTAAGCTCTTTTTTTTTACTTCTAGTATTCTATAAAGCTAAAATATAGGACCCTTACCTATAGTATTCCTAGTTTTAAGAAAAAAATACTTAATAAAATGATTTTTTTATGTCATTATTCTAGTGCTTACCCTAATTATAAGTTGTAATAAAAAGTAAATAACTAGATATTTTTTTAGAGTATATTAGTATATAGTTAGTATTAATAGCTCTAACTATAATTATATTATAAAGAGATTTTTCTAAATAAGTAAATGCTTTATTTATAGCTAAAATACTTAACTTACAACAATAAAATAAAAGAAAGTATTATATTATAAGACTAAAATCTATAATAAGCTTTATTATATATAAGATCTAGCTTATTAGAAGGCGTAAGGTGAAAATAAATAAGCTATATTTTAATTTAGAAACCTAAATAAATAAAATAATAGTTTTATAAGCTATTTAAATAGGTAACCTTAACTTAAGTCTAATAATATATAAAGTAAGTTACTTATATACTTTTTTTTATATAATAATAAAATAGCTATTATAATTAGCTTTAAGTAAGTTAGAATTAAATCTAGTAAGAAAATAAAAATCCTTTTAAAAATTAAGCTATATAGTAATAGGCTATAAATTTATAAATAAGCTAAAAGTATAAGCTATAAATTTAAGGGCTATTAAAAGTAAAAGAATATAATCTATTTATAATAAATAAGAGTTAGTATAGTCCTAACTAGAATATTTTTTATTTTTTATTAACTAGAATATACTTGCTTATTTACTCTATAATATTAATAAATTCTTAAAAAAATTTAGTCTTTTTTTTATTCTATACATAACATATTATTTTTAGACTAAGTACTTATATTTAAATTATGGCCTAAAAATATACTTTTATAAATATATCTAACGTACATTCCTAGCCTTACTCTTTATATAAATTAAGTAAATATAGTTAATCTAGTTACTTATTAAATAATAGTATTTTTAAATAGAGCTAAGTAATAGAATTTTATAGTAATAAAACTCTACTAGTTTAATAAGCCTCTTTATAGCTAAGTTAGCTTTTAATATTAAGTATTAATACTTTAGTAATTATCTAATTATCCTAGTTTAGTTTATAAAGTAATAGTAGTATATTATCTAATATTCTTCTCCACCTATTACATAATCCCTTTCTTAAAAAAATAATTAAGAAAAAGTTGTTAGTATAAAATAGTTTATAGTTATAGCTATTAGTTAAAGCTAATTTAATAACTAGTTTTAAAAATAGTTTAGTAAGTTTAGTTATATCTTTTGGGATAATTAGAATTATTATCTAGTAAATTAATTTACTATTATAAGAAACGCTTTTTAGTAAAAAAATAGTAGTAAAAAGTAATTAATAATAATAATATTAAATATTATAAAAAGTTACTAGAAGTTATAAAGCAAGTGTGTAGTATAAAGTAAGTTTTATAATAAAACTTAAATTAAATCTTATATAACTAAAGAACGCTTTACTTTTAACATAAAAATCTAGGTTTATAATAGTATTATATAAGTTCTATTAATGCTATTAAGTATATAATACTACTTAACCTTAATAATAATAGTATATTACTTATTAGTATATTTTTTTTTTTTTTTCACGTTATCTAGGCGTGAATACATATATATTTTAAATATTATTTTATATAGTTGTGATGACGGGCTTGGTCTTCACGCGTTGTAGCATAGATGCAGGTTGATAGAATAAGTTGGCTCTATTTCAGCTACACTAAGATGGGGAGAGAAGAGGTATAAAGGGGGCTCGCCCCTAAATAGGGCGGTGCATGGCCTGAGCGCGAGCTAGCCATGCTCTGAGCTCTGCGCTAGGTCGTGGCTGGCGTAGCTAGTCGCGATATCATGTGGCCTGCAGCAAGCAGAGCGAGCAGCACCGTCACATTACCCCCCTCTAAGGGAGGCTCGTCTCTGAGTCTCTAGGTTACAGTCTCCTCCTTGCTGGTCTCTGTACCACTCTTGTCTTTGAAGCCGCCTTGTCGTTCTCTTCTGTTACTTTCAGGTCCTCCTCTGCTTTGTACGCTTTCAACTAGGCATCTAGTCGTGCCGGCGGTCCTGCTTTCTTTGGATAGGCCTCGTGATAGTCTCTTACCTTGTGTGGGGCGCCTATAAAGCCTCAGGCGTTATACCAGGCGGGATCTGGGTTATAAGCTAGCCAGGATGCTTTGTACTGTAGTCGGCCATGGAATAGGCGGCTATTAAGGATTTCCTGTACTAGCCACTTAGGATGCCCGTTAACCTCGATAGGCGGTTCCTTAGGTTCGATTTGGCCAGGCAGTAGGCGAGTAGAAGCCTTCTGTAGGCGGTCTACGTGGAAGACGTCAAACATGCGTATATACAGCGGCAGCTTAAGGTGATAGGAGTGTCCTTTCATGCCTATAATAGGATAGGGTCTGTACATCTGCTGGTCGAGCTTCTGGCTAGGTTAACTAGTAGTAAAGCCCTTAGGTGTAACGTATACCTCGTCTTCTATAGAGAAGTCTGGCTCATGGTGCTTCTTGTTAGCCTGTTAAGTCTATCACTCTTATGCTTAAGCAATCCCTTATTAAGCTATCTTTATAGCTAGCTTTACTATGTTGTATTAAGCTTTAGTGTAGCTCTACGCTTCCTTACGAGACATTTATTTATAAACTATAGTAAATGCTTTTATATGTTTCTTCTAGTCTTAGTAATAGATTAGCTAGTAGCTAAACTTAATTTAATAGAGTAATAAATCTATAGTCTTATATAACAAAATTACTTAAGTCTAGTCTATATAAAGTAGTAAGTCTAACTAGTTATCTTAATAGTAGTTAATAAATAGGCATAGGCGCTAGTTAATGTACTAGTTTAAAACCTTAGTATTTTTATTAATTTAAGAGTAATATAGTATTAAGAGCTTTTACTTAATTTCTATTAGTTAGTATAGCTCATTTATAAATACTAAGATAAACTAGAGACTATAATTAGAAACTATTAACCTAAGTAAACTAAATACTTACTAGATATAGTAATAGTACTTATTAGCTACTTAAGTAGCTATAGTTATTTTATAGTAAAATAGTAAGAAGTAGTGCTTATTTAGCTAGTTTATAATAATAAAAACATAGTCATATCCTTTCTTATTTAAAGGAAAGAATTTAAAGTTTATAGAGACATTTTACTATACTTGCTTAGAAATTAGTAGTGATTTAAATAAGTTTAAAGTCTTATTATAAGGTACATAGCTCTATTTATAAGCTTTATATATAGCTATATAGTTATCTATATTTTTACTTATATAGCTTTAATAGTAGCGGTTGTAAAGTAGCTTATCTATTTTTCTCTTACTTAAGTAAGTAATTACCTAAGTAGTATAAATAGCTTAAATAAAGTAAATTCTTAAGAAGTATATAGCAGAGACTACTAGCTTATTATAGTATATAAAAAGATTCTAGCTAAGTTTTTATGCTAGATATTTACTAGAAAGGGTGTACTCTTAAAATAGCTATAAACTCTCATAACTATAATTCACCTTAATAATATAATTAATTAGTAAGTAAGGGTTATTTAGGGGCGGTAAGACTATAAAAGTATTAGTAATAATTACTTTAATTATATTAGTAACTAGCATATCTCTTGCTAATAGTGTAGCTAGGTTATTACTTATAGTCTTAATAAAGCTAATATTAATTTACTTTACTAAAAAAAAAACACGTGTTTAGGCTACTTTATTTTTATTTTTTTAAGTCTTTAATTTCTCTTACTTGCGTGAGAGTGTGTCGGCTATTATATTAACTATACTAAAGTAATAAATAAATATTAGATAATAATCTACTACACTTATTATCTAGTATATTTAATAGAAAGTAAGTTTTTACTTTATAAAGAAATACTCTAATATGTGATAGTTAGTTAGAGTATTAAATAACTTTATAGTCTACAAATCTATAAGCTATAAGTGCTATTCTTAAAGGCTATAAATTATAGCTAATATTTTTTTATTATATATATTATAGTTTATCTAGGGCTTACTTATAGTCTTAAAATAAAAAACTATAAATTACTAAAAGCTATTCTCTTAAAGCTATAATAGTACTCTTATAATAACTTTATTACTTACATCTATCTCTATGCACGTCTAACGGTAGGGTAAGTAGTAAACTAAGATATTATTTAATAATATTAAATTTTTAGCTTACTAGAAAACTACTAGCTTATATTTATTAAAAATATACTATATATCTTTCTTAAGTAGCTTAGTAAGCAGTCAGATAATATATCTATAGTCTTTTAAAAAGGCTTTATAGAAATTATAGAATTTTAAAAAGGATTATAAGCTTTTAACTAATATAGATACTAGCTATTTCTATATAGTAGTAACTTTCTTAAGGTCCTTTTAAATCCCTTTTATGCTAATAATAAGACTTAGGAACTTTATTCTAATAATAGTAAACTCACTTTTTTTAATATCTATTTAGAGGCTTATATTTTAAAGATGTTTTAGTACTTAAATAATATACTCCTTATACTACAGCAGGTCTTCAGAGTAAATTAGAATATTATTAAAATAAATAGTATAAAAGTTATTAAGTAGGCTATAAAGCACTTTATTAATATAATATTAGAATATAGTAAAGTTATTATAAAAACTAAATAGTAGCACGCAGTACTTATAGTTCCTATACTAAATATAAAACATAATTAGGTCCTTTATGTCTTTATTTAAATATATATAATAAAAAGTCTATTATATATTAAACTTAGTAAACACTTTTATATGTGCTAGTTAAGTAAGGGTCTTCTAAATTAGCAGAATTAAATAAGCGTTTTTTTTAGTAATAGTATTAAGCTTATAGTAGTCAACATAAAAGCGCTATCTTTTTTTAAACTTTTTAATAAATAGTACTAAAAAAATATATAAAGCATTACTATAAGTAATAACACCTTATTAAAGATAGTTATTTAAGTAGGCCTTAATAAGCTATAACTGCTTAAAAAATATACTATATAATAAACTTAATATTAGTATATTTTTAGCTATTAGTTTAATATTATAGTTAACACCTTTATAATACAGGGGCAGTATGTTTGAGTCTTTTTTTAAAAAATAGACTTAAGTTATACTAGTATAGCTAAAGTGAAATAGCTTCTATTTAATAAGCTACTAAAATTTCTCTTTTCTTATAAGGTTCTTGTTTAAGTGATAGGGCCCTTTTAGTAAAGCCTTCTCTAAAAGGCCTTTAAGGCCTTAAGAGAAGAATTCTAGGTCTAGTAGGCTAAGCTTATCTCTATAGTCCTAAATAAACTTATTTATTTTATAAATACTAGTATACTCTAGTATAATTTCTTTCTATTATGCGTATATTATAAAGGTAATAGCTTTTATAGTATTAATCTTAAGACCTACCTTAAAAAGGTCTTTATATAAGATAGACTAAAAATAAAAAATCCGCTTACTTAACTCTAGCTACTATTATAGATAAAGTTATTCTTTTATCTTTCTAAGGTTCTCTTACTATGCTATATACTAAAGTAAGTACTAAAATAGTTTATAAGTATATTATAGAATTACTATATTTATTAGCTTATCACGTCAGTTAGCATTAGCTTAGTATAAGAGATTAATTTTAGTTAATAAGCCTTATATTAGAATAATAATATTATACTTATAATTAATTAGCTTATTATCTAGCTATTTAAGTGCTTACTTTTTATAGTTAATTAAAGTACCTATATCTTTAAACAGCTTACAGCTGATTATGAGGTCATAGCGGCTAATATTATAGAAAATAAAATAAATTAATAGATAATAGTTATTTAGTACTAAATTAACCTAAAAGTACTTATCTACTTATCTATTTAGTCTACTATTATAGCTAGCTAGGGGGATAGATTTTATTTAGTAAGTTTTTACCTTAAGCCCTTTCTTAATAGCACGTATGTGCTTTAGGTATATTAGAATAAAACTACTAGCTCTAGTATTAAGAAAACTACTTAGCTTAATAGCTAGTTTACTAGTAGAAATATAGTAAAATAGTATAAGAACTAGTCTACTAAATAATAATTAGTAAGAGTTAAACTAGTTAGTAGCTTTAGAAAGTAATCTTAAAAAAAAGACTTCCTTTAAAATAAGTCTTTTTCTAATAGTTACTCTATAGCAAGCTAAAACTCCTTATTATTACTAGTATTTTAAGATATATAAAGCTTTTTATTAGTATCTATAGGCTTAATTACTTTAGCTATAGCTTAAGTAAGTAGTTAGTAGTTTTTTATAAAGTAACTAAATTTCCCACAATTATAGTAACTAGCTAGCTTAAGGATAGATATTAATAGAATAATAGTAACTACTATATAAGTTAGGCACTTAGCTTCTAGATAAAACTACTAACTTAGTAGTAGCTAAGTTTTTCTAGTTTTTTTATTAATTTACTTAGTAGTTTTCCTAGCGCTGAGAGCTAGCTCTCTAGTAAAGTCTTAAGTTAAGTCTATATACTTATTATACTAGTTATAGTACTATTATTAGTAAATATCTATCTGCATACATAGAGTGTTTAGGAGCTTCTTATAAAATTCTTCTATCTATTAGTTTATAAACAGGCTATATTCTTAAGCTAAGTAAAAAAAGTCACTCTAAAATATAGTAAAATTAGTAGGGTCTTTAAGGTAGAGTTTTTAGAAATTATAGTAAGTATTAAGTCTCTTATATAGATTACTATACGTTCTTTTTAGGTGATTTACTATATACTAGTAGTTAACTAGCTACTTACTCTCTTTTACTATACATATAAGTATTAAGAGATACTAGTTAATAGAACCCTTTATATATATATGTATATAAGAAATAATATTCTCCTAAGTAGCTTACTTACTAGCTCTAGTAAACTAGTCTTAGTTAGTATATACCTTATCCTTTAGGATATTTCTCTATTAATTAAAGGTAACGTCCTTACTATTCTTAAGTATTAGTAGATTAGGAAATTATGTTAAGTAGCTATTATCTTAATAGCTACCTACAGTAAGCATAGCTAGTAAAGTGGTAAGTAGATAAAATAATACTTAAAAAGTTTAATTACTAAGATCTTTTATATTAGAACTATTATTAGGTCCTATAGCGATATAGCTAGCCTAATTCTAAGGGGTTTATAATAAAGCTATAAAGTGTATTTTCTTTACTAGTATTAATAATAGCACAAGGCTAGCCTTTACAGAGAGAAAGAAGTATATATTATATATAAATTTCTTTATTTATACTCTTAGTATCTTAATCTTGTTTTCTTAATCCGCTATGTGCTTAAGCGTGTTATTTAGTAGCTAATAAAGCTTAGTAAGCTTATCTCTAGCCTTATTAAGCTTAGTTTTAACTATATTAAGCGCTTTTTCTAGTGTATTAGTATAGTTATAATATATAAGTACTTTAAAATAGCTACGCTCTAACTCACTAGTGATTATTACTTAATTAAGAATTATTAGAGTAGAAAGCGTAATCTCTATCTTCTAAAGCTTATAGATATTAGTTTCTTAAGTAGTGCTCTTAGTAGTAGCTATAAAAATTTTTTTATTATATTATATCTAAATACAGAGCTTCTTAATAGTGTAGTTTTTTCTAATTATATTATTAGAGTAATACGTAGCAGCACACCTAAGTAACTTAAAAATAGGTATATAGTTATTACTAGTAGTTATTATCTTAGAATTAACTTTTATCTCTAGCATAGAGAGCTTTTCTATAGTCCTAATTTATTTATTTTTATATATATATAGCGCTTCTGGCCCTTAGTAGGGTAAAGTAATTAGCTAATTCTTTAGTACAGAAAAGATAAGCTAGTAGTACTCATAGAGGTTAGTATCTCTAGCAGGAAAAAGAAAGTTAGAAAGGGAATATTTACTAAAGCTTTTATAGCTCTCTTCTAATCTAATAAATATATTATCTATTACTATAAGTCTTTTAATTACCTACTAAGTTACTCTTAAGGCCTATTACTATAGGGCTTATATAGGCTATTACTTAAGATTTTAATTACCTACTACTATAGGGCTTTCTAGTAGAGATTATATGCTTAATAAACTAATAACTTAGCGTAGTCATATAATTAATCCTCTAGAAACAGTTATTAATAAATTAAATGCTTAAATTAATTATATAGGTTAATCTTAATATTATATCGCCATTATTTAGCTAAATAAGAGTAATCTTAATGTAATATAATAATAGGCTTAGTCTTTACGCGTTATAGTATAGATATAGGTTAATAAAATAAATTAGCTCTATTTTAGCTACACTAAGATAGAAAGAGAAGAGATATAAAGAAGGCTTATTTCTAAATAAAATAGTATATAGTTTAAGTATAAGCTAGCTATACTTTAAGCTCTACGCTAGATTATAGCTAGCGTAGCTAGTTATAATATTATATAGTCTATAGTAAGCAAAGTAAGCAGTACCATCACAATAGTCTTTAACTATTTTTTTTTATTTCTTTATTTATTGTAATTATCTTAATAACTACTAAGAAACAATAGATTTCTACTATTAAGTAATTATAAAAAGTAAGGGTAGTTTCTAAAAACTTTTTATAAAATTTAGTTAATTTTAGTTACTTTATTTAGTATACATAAAAAGCTACTTAGCTTCTATAAATAACTTATTTAAGTAAAGTTATTTATAAATATGTTATTTTTTTTCTATAATTATACCTACTATACGTAGATTAGCTAGTTAGGTCTAATATTAACTAGAATATATAGTAAGCTCTTATATATTATAAAAATATATACTTTCTATTTAAACTATATTAAAGCCTACTCTGTCTAAAGTAAATTATAAATAATTTATAAAAGAAAGTAGATAAGTTTAGGTAGCTAATTAAAGTTAAATTAGCTATTCTTAATTATCTAAAATCTATAACTAATATATATTCTAAAAGTAGCTATAAATAGAGTAAGCTAAATAGTATTAGAAAATTAATAAAATATCTAATTCTTACTACTTTAAGTTTGTTAACTTAATAAGGCTTTCTTTTTTTAGCTTTTAACTATTACTAATAGTTTACTATTAGCTATTTTATATAAGCTACTTAGAAGTATAGGTCTTTAGCCTATATTAGGCTTTAAGTAGGCTAAAGTGTACTTATTATAATATTACTTATAAAAGTAAATATACGTATTTTAAAAGAGCTTATAGAAAATAAGACCTAACTAAAAACTTAATAATAACTTATAATATCTTATACTAGTTATTTTATTTCTAAATAGAGTTAACATTACAAATAAGCTTCTTAACTAAGTAAGTACTAAAAAGTAAATTTAGAAGAATAATAACAAGATATAGCTTTAGAAACTAAGTGTTATTTTAGTTCTTTTAAATAAGTCTAAAACTAAAACTATTTTTCTATATTTTAAGTAAGCTTCTATAATCGCAAAATCTAGCTTATTATTATACTTAGTTATTAAAAAGTCTAGAATAAAAGACATTAATACCTGAAAATTTAAAGCCTTAAGAGTTATTTTCTATACTTTTTCTAAGTACTAATAGCTTAATTCTCTTTAGTAAGTAAATATATAGTTTTCTATAAATAGTAAAACTAATTTAACTTTTATAGTTATACTTTACTTATAAAAGCTATTATTTCTTAACTTTAATATATACTACCGTATCTAGATAAAAGAACTATATATAATAAGCTTAATTTTTTTTATATAACCTAAATTATCAACATGTTTTTATCGGCCTTATATTTTCTAAACATTAATTAAAAGAAGAAAGTTCTTAATATAGCTAAAAGACTTCTAAAGCCTTAAAACTAAAGTCTTATAAAAATTAAGCTAAAAAGGTTAATACTATTTTATATATACTATAAAGTAACTCTAAAATAATAGATTAACTAGCTAGGTAAACTATCTTCTAAATTTCAACTAATTAATAAGTAATTAAATGCTAATTTAAAAGAAATACTACTACTTTAAGCATGTATTTTAGTTAATTTTTAAAAATACTATTATATATTTTCTATACTAGAAGTATTTATATTATAAAATTCTAAAAGGATCTTAATGCTCGAGCAAATTATAATAAATAATATAACTTTAATTTAAAGCAAAATTCTTTAATATAAAAAGAACTTCCAAAAAACTAGAAACTATTTTATATAGTTATTAAGCTAAGTACTAATATTCTTAAAAGTTACTACGTAACTTAGTACAGTTTTCTATAAACTAGGTAATTTTAATCTTATTATTAAGACTTTTACTAATAAGTTTAAGGTGTTAAAAATAGTAAGTAATATAATAAATAATTAGAATATAAAACGCCTATAGCTAAGTTTAGTAGATGTTTATTTTTTTAAAGCTATTAAATTAAACTTTATTTATAAGTTAGAAAATAAGTTATAGGAAATTACTAAGTTAATAAAATAGGCCTAACAGATTTTAAAGAGTTTTAAGAAGAATTTTAAAAATACTAATAAACTAAGGAAAGTAGGAAAAATTAATTATTTTAAGATTTTAAATATACTTACTATATTTAAGTATCTATAAGAATCTCTAATTCTTACTTTTACTTATTAAAATAAAGTACAGGTGGCTTCACGTAACTATAAGTAATTAAAAAAGTATTCTAATATAATTATTATATATTTAAAGTATAAGTTAATATATAAACTTAAAAATACTTATAAAAGTAAATACCTACTATAAAAGGTATTATAACTATACTAAATAACTAAGCGCTAATACTATTTTACTAGTTTAAACTTAATTTAGCTAAATTATATTAATAATATAATAAAAGTTTATTATAAAAATTAGGCATTAGACTAGACCCTAAGTCTATTTATTAAATTTATTTTTTACTATTTTATTTATTTTCTTTTAATAAGCCTAACGCTTGCCTAATAAAATGTGTGAAACTAGTTATTAAAGTTATTAAAGTTAGTATATTATTTTATATATTCTATTATTTTACTACTATAAGAGCATTCACTAAAAAAGAAATAAAAGAAATAAATATTAACTCTTAAATCTTTTATTAAAAAGCTATATACTTTTTAGCCACTGCATTATACACTATTAATCTTATATAAAATTTAAAATTAGAAAATAATATAAAAAAGTAAAGATTATTATATTATAGCACTTATATAGTACTAAAATAACACTATTAAAAGTAAACTTATAATTTTTATAGTATTAAATAATAAGCTTAATTAAGTTACATAAATTACGCTTAAACTTATAACTAAATATAAGAATTTAAAAATAGTCTTTATAATTCTGCTAAGATTTAGTTAACAGGCGAGCTTTAAACTTAAACTATTTTAATATAATAAAAAAACTTAATAAATTATATATATAGTTTAAGAACTAATAGCTTTTATTTTACTTTATAACGTGAAAATTACTTAAGCTAATTATATTATATTAGTTTAGTATAGATATCTCTTATACTTAGCTTATTCTTACTTTAGCTAAAATATATTTTTACTAGCTAAAGAGCTAGTAAAGTGTTTATTTTTTAGGCTTTAAGTTATAAATTAAAATATTCAGGCAAGGCTTTATAAATTTTAATAAACTTAATAAAATAACTTAGCTATAAAGCCTTTTTTTTAAAAACATTTTTTTATAACTAGCTTTTAGGCTACTAAAAATGTAGAAGCTATAGACTTTATAATACTACTCTTATATTAAGTAATATCTTTAATTATTAGCCTAAGAAAGTCTATATAATTTAGGCTAATAGTTATAAAGCTATATATAATAATATAATTAAATATATTTATTACATTTTTTCTTTTACTTACGTGGACCTTATATATCACTGTGTTTATTATTTTATGCTTAAAAATATAGATAGAGAGTAATATAATAAGCTATAGATATTTTAGCATATTTTTTTTATTAGTACTATAACTTAGTAACGTGTTCTATATTTCGTAAAAGTATTAAATAAACATACTTTTTAAAAAAGATTAAAAATTTATTTAAATACGTTTTTGCTCGGTTATTAAGTATAGTAATATATATAAGCTAATTTTAATAAACTTTAACATATAGTAAAAATATATTTTAAAAAGTAATTTAGTAAAAGTAGTTATACTATCTTTACTCTTTATACTAGTTATATAAATAATATTAAGGTCCTTAGTATTTTAAGCTTAGTTAAAATATACTAGTAAAATATAAATAGCATTTTTACTTTATACTCTAGCTGCTTAAGCTATTCTCTTATTTAGAGATTATTAGAATAGTTCTTAATTAGCTGTATAAATAATAACTAGAACTATAAGTAAAAAAGTTAAATTATATTCTATATATAGTTAGTAGTTAATAATACTAGTAGATTATAATTATACTATATAGAATCTAAGTATAATAGAGTCGAAAATACACTATTCTAAAGTTAAATACTTTAAGCTAAAAAGTAGTGTAACTTAAATCTAACATCTAGAATAAAATCTATTTACATAGAAATTTTTAGTCTAGCTAAGAGTAAAGGTAATAATGTAATTTATTTATAAATAAGCTTCTATTATAAATAAGCCTTTAATACTTTAGTAATATAGTAGCTAATATATTTATATATAAGCGTGAATACACTAGCTGCTAAAATATAAATAAATTACGTTAGTAGAACTTTAATAATTATAAAGTAAACTTAAGAGCTAACTTTAAATTAACTAAAAAAAAAAAAATTTTTATAAGTATATTTTATAGAATAAATAACTACTTAAAGTACTATAGCTTAAAATAAAAAGCCTTTTTTTCACAATATATTTCATAGAATAAATAACTATGTAAAGTACTATAGTATAGAATAGAAAGCCGTTTTTTATAGTATATTTATTAACTTTATAACAACTAATATAACTAACTTTTTTTTATTAGTAAAGTTTAATCTATAAGCCTTTTTATACTTATAGGCATTTTTATAATAAGAGGAATACTAGTATTACTTTTATAATAATACTTAATAAAACTAAAAAAGTATTAATAAAAGCATAAAAATAAAACAAACTAGTATATACTCTATAATTTATTTTAATTAAGGTTTTAGGCGGCATTTTTATGGGTTAAAAAGAAAAGACTTATAAAAATAAAAATATAGAGTAAATGTCCGTGCTATATTAAATATATTAATAAGTATAAGAATAAATAAACCTTTTTTAAGAAATAGCTATTAAACTTTTTTTAGCTTGTTAATTATATTCTATTTTGTAGTATTTATTCTTTAAAGTATTATTTAATTTATATAGTTTTCCATATTAGTAAATTCTTTATTCTCCTTTATTTAAATTATTTCTTTACTTATATATTTACTTTATAGAGTATTATTTACTTATTATACTTTTTAGAAATTATGTTAAGCTTATCTTTTTTCATTTCCTTTATATAACTATTACTAAAGCCTTTACTATACTCATTTCTTTTTATCTCTATTTAGTAGTAATATAGCTTAGTTAGTTAAAATTAAGTTATCTTTATAGTTAGTACTTCTTATTATATAAAGGTAGTTTAAACTTTTCACTTATTTTAGTACGCCGTTAAAAAAACTATAAAAGTGAAAATAAATAGTACTTATTTTTAAATAATTTGTTTATAGCTATATAGGACTACTTTACTACTCTTTATATTCTACTTTTAAGTTTTATTTACTATGCCTTTAGATTAATTAACTACTACTTTAAATAATACTTCGTAACTTTTAGAGTAGTAAAGTAGTAACTTCATAACTATTAATAAAATAGCTAACTAAAATAACTAAGCCTAAAATAGTGGTTTAAATAATACTTTAAAAGTCTTAATATTTATAAGCAAATTTATGTGTCTTATAACTAATAATAGAAACTAAGAAGTTTATAACACTCTTTTAAAATCCGCTTTAAAAAAGAGATAACGTAATAGCTTAAATTAGTAGACTATAATAGTTTCTATAGTAAATAGTATTATAGTATTAACTAAGTAACTAGTTAACTAATCACGTTAAAAGATATTATATTATATTTATTTCTAAAACTAGAAAATTATTTTTTTTCTATTATCTAATCTCGTGACACTTTCTACATGCGTAATTATTTAACTTTAGACTTATAACATATTTCCTCTATATATATACTACTACTTTTATATTTTATATTTTTTATAATACTTTCTAAAAGCTCTTATAATATCTTTTTTTAAAGTTATTTCTATTAAAATACTAGCTATTTAATAGCTAATCTGTAAACTTATTTTACTACTACCTTAAATACTTATTACACTAGTTAATACTAAAAATAAAGGCATAAAATTATTTAAATATTAGTAAATAAAGAATTATAAGAAAGTATCTCGCAATTTATTTAAAAAGCTTGCTTAAGTATATATAGAGAAGAAAAATACTTTAGCTAAAATATTAATATTAAAGTTAAATAATATTAAGTGTATAGTAAAAACACGTATAAAAGTAATAATTCTAAAGTAGCTACTTAATAAAAAGCGTTCTATACTAATACTATAGTACTTTAATATTAGCTAGGTGTAAGTCCTACTAAAGTATATTACTTTTATTATACTTCTTTTTTCTAAGAATTATCTTAAGGCTATAGAAATTTAAGTCTAGTTAAATAAAAAGAAAGGCTATAGTATAATAAAATAATATAGAATAGTACTTTTTAAGTACGTTTACTTCTAAATAAAGTTAGCTAAAAAATTTTATTTTATACTACTAGTACCCACATTACCACTAGAAGAGTAAAGATAATAAGAAAAGTTAAGGTCTTAATATTTCATATATAAAAATTTATGTATACATATAAATAATAAAGTTATTTAGTTTATAAAGTAACTTATATAACTATAAGTAATAGAATAATAAGCTAGATTAAATATAAAATTACTTTCTATTTTTTTTAGAGCTTATATTACTATATACTCTACTATCTAAACTACTTTTTTTATAGTAAACTAGGCTTATTACTTTAAATAATTACGTTACTTATATTACACTAACTATTTTTAAGATAGGTTGTATATTTATTTTTAACTAGCTTATATTTTCCTTTTTTTTTAAAAAATATTATTATATATAATCTCCGCCTCTTACACGTTTTATATAATATTATTTTAATAGTGTTTAGTACTACTAAGCTCTGGAAACTAATATATTAAGCCTTTTTTTATTCTATTAAGGATTTTCGTTTAATTACGAGCGTTTACATGTGAGTTAGGTTATAGAAATAAGATTTCTATTTTATTTAGTTTAAGTTATTTATTAGCTAAGCTAAAATAAATTCAATATTTAAAAAACAAGTTACTTAATTTCATAAAGCTCTAAAAAGTATTTTTAGGTTCTAATTAAGCTATAAAGCTAGTATTAGGCTAGCTTTAAAAAAACCTCTACTTTAGCTTTATAACTAAAGTTAATAATTTCTTTTATATAGTATATTTCGAAATTCCTTTTAATTAAGTAATTAAAGTAGTAAATTTAATCTCTATTATCTTCTTTTTAATTTTATAATATATTAGTTGCTGTTTAACTAAGCCTAAGAATATACTAATATATAATTAATTAAACTCTCGCTAAAGCTAATAAATATCTTAAGTTCAAATTATTTCTACTTTTATCTAGTATTATTATATTATTTTAAAGCATCTTTCCACCTAAACTAAATAGAGTCTTGGGTGATATTTCTATACTTTTAACTAGAAAATAAATACATATTTTACTTCCATAATTTATTCTTTTTAATGTCTATATATTTAGATAGAATATACTTTAGTATTTTATTACTAACTGTGTTGTGAAAGCGTTCAAACTTAAAGCTAAAAAGCATAAATTAAATAAAGACCTAATTTTCGTTTTCTTTTATTTAAAAGAAGGTCTAAAATATTGTAGTTAATCTACTACTAGTTAGGTTATATAGTAATTAAAAATTTTCTAACTTATAGTTATCTTAAGATTAGATCTTTTATTTATAGTAATAAAGCATGCTATAGCTACTTCTAATAGCTTCTTTTTACCTTTTTTAAAAGATAAAAAAACTAAAAAATAAAGTAGTTATAATCTAGCTTTTTTTAAATTTTTAGTAGCTTAGCTGCAAGCTTTTAAAAAGCTTTAGTTTTTATAGTCTTATTAATAAAATATTACTACTATATAGTTGTTATAAAGCCATTCTTCAATAACTAAATACTTATTAATAAGTTCTAGAAAAATAAGATAAGAAAAAGAAATTTATAGAATATTATACTAAAAAAAGGTGAGTGTATTATAAAAATACTAAAGTTAACTTATCCCCTTCATCCTATAATAATAATTAGCTTAATAATACTAAAAATAAAGAATTACGTATTATAGTTGCTTTAAGGCTATTATATTATAATATAGTGTTTTTTTATTTATAAAAGTACTATTACATAAGAAAAAAACGTTAAATAATAAAAGTAAAGAAAAATTAGAAGGCATTCATATTTATACACTTTTATTCTTAATAGAAATAAAAGTATATAAATATAATTAGTTTATTTAAACTTCTAGCTTCTTTAACTAGGTATTTCACGTTTTATTACCTTAATTTACTTAAGTTAAGAGAAAACTAATTAAACCCTTTTTAATATATACTACTTAGTTTATACTTATTAAGTAGTTAAAGCCGTACTTCTTTAAAAAGTAAATTCTTTTTAATAAAAATTAACTAGAAGCTTTTAATAGTGTAGCACTTCTTAATTAAAATCTTAGCTAAAATAATAAGTAATAAAAAAGCTTTAATTTTAATATTATATAAAAGTATATACTACTTAACGTAGCTAAAGATTTTTTTAATTTATTACTATTATTATTTACTAGCCGCCTTCTTATAAAACTAGTTTATTTAGTTACTTATATATACGTCCTTTAGCCTAATATAGCTATTATACTCTTTTTTTACTAATAGTAGTATTTTAGCTATATTACCTCTTATTTATAAACTTTCTACAGAATATTCTTCTCTTAGCGTTTAATTATTTAAATAAATTATTTAATAGTCTTTAATAATAGTAATAGTTATAACTAAGCTCTTTTCTTAGTTAATTTATATAAATATAAGCTACTTATTTTCTGTATACCTATATTAACCTTTATATATAAAGTAGAAGTATGTACATTCTATTAGCTTATAACTAATTTAATTATTATAAATTACTACTAGCTAAACCTGTATAAAGTAGTAGTTAGTAATTATAGTTACTATAATTATTACTATAGTAGTTACTATGTAGATTTAAAGTAGAATAGTATTAAAATATATTTAAGTTAATAGAAAAGTTTGTGTTTGTTTTATAAAGCTATTAGCTATAAAAAAATTTAGTTTCTATCTTTATATTTTATTTTACTTTATTACTTTTATTACTTTTATTTTACTTTATTACTTTTATTTATTTTATTTTACTTTGTTTAATTACTATTTATAATTTTATACAGAATAAATTACCTATTTTCTATAAGTGTTTTAAATTATAGTTATAATATATAGTTATTAATTTAGCTAATTATTTATTATTTGTATATACTTATAGTCGCGCCTAGTTATAGCTAAGTATAAACTAAAGATATAAGCTATATTAATACTCTAAACGTAATTTATAATATGTTATGCTTTAGCACGCCTTCTAAAAGTAAAAGGTATTAGAAAAAACTATTAGATAAAGTAAATACATAAACTAAAAATATAAGTTAATACTATATTTTTTCTAGTAAATATAGGTCTAGCTATAACTTCTATTTACATATAATATATAATGTTTCTTAACTAAACTCTATTAAAGTAGCTATGCTTTTTTTAGTAAAACTTATTATAAATAAAATAAGCTAGTAACCTAATTAAAACTAAGTTAATATAAAAGAATTTTTAAGAACTAGTAGTGTAATTACTTTTATATTAAGCTTATTAGAAAGTAGTTTAAACTATAAAAGTATTAAAGTAGCCATAATAGCTTTTATGGAAATAAAAGAAGTCTTAAAAGTAAAAGCTTAAGAAATAGAATTCTATAGTATTAAATAGTATCTAAATGCCTAAAGCTATTAATATAACTATTTATATTAAGCTATTTTACACTTTCGTAGACCTTTACAGACAGGAATTTAAATTACTAGTAAAAAGCTATTATTTTACTATAGTAAGCTTTATTATCTCTTTACTTTATACTATTACCTAACGTTTATTTAGTTTATTAAAAAGTTAATAAAAGACTTTAACCTTTCTAACTTTAATTTCTAAATTAAGAACTGTTTAATAGTAAGTACTATATAGACTATAGAGGTTAAACATAACACTAAAATCTATTTACGTTAATTAGTAACTTATTAAAGATATTTACTTTTATTTCTACTTTTATTTCTACTTATATATATTTTAAAATACCTAAATTCTATTCTATTACCTACTACTATACTATAACTTAAATAGTTCTCAAATATTTAGAATGCAAAAAGTTAGTATAGGCTTTTATTTATAAGTTATAGAAATTAAATTTTCAAATTCTTTTTAAATAGTTTTTAAATAGTTTTTAAATAGTTTTTAAATAGTTTTTAAGTATAGAATTTCTATAAGTATCTTAAGTAATATATACTACTTAAGTAATAGTATAACTTCTACGGTAATTTAGTTATAAATAGCTATACTATTCCCCTAGATTTTTTATATATAACTCTTAGTCTAGTTCTATATAGTAGTTTTATTTAGAACTTAAGTTAAAAAAGCTTTATATTA
The DNA here is from genome assembly GCA_010093925.1 of Zopfia rhizophila CBS 207.26. Lineage (NCBI taxonomy): Eukaryota > Fungi > Ascomycota > Dothideomycetes > Zopfiaceae > Zopfia > Zopfia rhizophila. The sequence continues at coordinate 712,384 of ML994619.1, forward strand.
GTTTAAAAAGCTAAGCTTTCTAAAATTATTAAAATAGAAGAACTACCTTATTTAAGTAGTATTTTAATATATTAGTAAACACTATATCTATTTTAAAAGCATATAAAAAAAGATTTAATAAAATTTTTTATTTTAAAGTATTTAATTATAGTAGCTTAAATAGAATTTAATGTAGCTAAAATAAGTTTATTAAAATTAAAGCAACTTACTAGTAAAAAGTTTTATAATAAGAACTATAAAATTCTTACTATAGTTAGTAAAAAAGAAAGTATAAAATAATATTTACTTATTACGTTTACTATTAAATCCTCTTCTATAAAAGCTTTATACTTTTAATAATTTATAATGATTATTTTATTTTTTTTATATTCTATTTTTACTAATACCTTTAGCTTCTTTTTTTATTTTAATATAAACTAGTTTTAGATACTTAATATAATCTACTCATATTACTTATATATTTAAACTCTTTTTATTTTAGCTAGTAAAGCTAATTAGCTAATTATTTTATTATTTATTATAATAAAATACTAAATATTGCTGCGTTTTTCTTTATAGTTATTTAATATATACTTTTTTTCTCTACTTATAAGCTACTAATATAACTAGGCATAAACTTATAAAGTAGTAGTTTTAATAGATTATAAGTTATTTTTCTTAAAATACAACTAATTAGATTATTTTACTTTTAAATAAAAAGTACTATAATGTAAGTAATAGTAACTTTAATATTATATAAAGTATACTTTCTATTAAAATGTAAGTGCTTTATACTTTATTATTTTTTTATAAAAAGCTTTATAATTCGTATTTATTAATTCTAATATAAAATTAGAGTGCTAGTTTACTTTAAAGATTTTAAAAACATAATTACTAAATACTAAGAAACTACTATTTAGAAGAGTTTAGTATTTAAAATAAAAAAACTACTTATAATTTATTAACTAGAATATACTAGAAACCCTAAAATAATTATATATATGTAAGTACTTTTATGTTATATACTAAACTATAAGAAGCACGCTAAAATATTTACTAAACTAGTTTATACTATAAAGAATAAAAAATATAATATTATTATTACAAAAATAGTTTTTTTTTTAGTAAAGAAGTTATTAAGCTTACTTTATTTAAGTTTTTATGTTAATTTTTTCGGCTTTAAAGAGAACTTTAAACTTTTTCTAAAATTATATATATTATAAGAATTTAGCTTAAGCCATACTAATATTTAAATAGTTTTAAAAGTTAAGATTTTAGCTTCTAGATATAAAATGTTGCTAAGTAAACTTAGTATTTCTTCTTAAAATCATTTATAATATAAGAAATTATTATTACTGTAGCTATAGCTTACTTTTAATTCTATACTTTTTTTACTTTTAATACTTTATTTATATCTTTATATAAGTAAATTTTATATTAATAATGTCTATATATTTTTTACATACTAAAATAAAGCCCTTATCTATTATAGTATATTTATTTTAACACAAATAATAGTAGTAATCTCCTTTTACATTATGTTTTCTTAATTTAAGAGTATAAGTAATACGTTTCTGTTACTTCTATTTAACTTCTAGTAAATTTACTTTTACTTTCTATTAATTCTTTCTTTTGTTTTTATTCTCTTTTATAAACTCTTATTTATTAAGAACCTACTCTCTTATAGTATACTAATTAAAGTTAGAGTATAGAGTATTTTCCTAGTTTATAGTTAAAAAACGTAGTATAATCTTTATAATAATTTAGTTATAAGTAGCCACGCCATTTCTCTAAATTTTCTATAAGTAATTATTAGACCAGAATTTAATATAGCTAAAATAGATTTGTTGAAATTAAAGTAACTTACTAGTAAGAAGTTTTATAACAGAAACTATAAAATCTTTACTATAGTTAGAAAAAAAAAAGAGTATAGAATAATAATTATTTATTATACTTACTACTAAATTCCCTTCTGTAAGAACTTTATACTCTTAATAATTTATAGCTATTATTTTATTCTTTTATATTCTGTTTTTACTTTAATATTTTTAGCTTCTTTTTTTACTTTAGCGTAAACTAGTCTTAAGTGCTAATATAATTTACTTATATTACTTATAAATTTAAACTCTTTTTATTTTAGCTAGTAGAACTAATTAGCTAGTTATTTAAAATAAAGTATAAAGTAATATATATATAATTTAAATTTAATAGTTTTATATAAGCTTATTATATAAGCAAAGCTATTAAATTAAGTTTAATTATAAGCTATATATATACTATAAATAATTAGCTATAGATTATATATGTTTATAATTTTTAGTAGTAAAAGCAATTCTTAACTATAACTTATAGTAGAAACTAAAAAACACTTTATTTAACTAACTATAATACTATTAAAAACTCTTATACTTAAAAATAATATTATTTTTAATATTTTATTTATACTACTAAACACGTAGTAAGGTAACGCTAATTAGTAATAATATTCCAAAATACTAATAAAAGCTCTAATTAATATTAAAATCTAGCCTTTTAAGCTTTTATTTTAGAAACTCTTATTTAATTAATTAAAATTTAATGTTATAAAAGCTTAAGAGTAGTAATGTAAAGAAATTCTTAGTTTAGATAGTTATTACTATTTAGTTTAAGCCTACTAAAATCCTTAACTATCTTAATAAGCTATATATTATTAAAATCTTTAGCTAGTATATTATTTACGTTATATCGTATTTCTATATCTAGTATATTTATTAGTAATACTAATCTATTTCTAGAAGTAGTAAATAATAAAAATAATATTCTACTTCTAGAGAAGGTACTAGTATTTTTAAAACTATAATTACTAGTTATACTTCTACTAAATAGAGAAAAAAATAATAGTTTATAATAGTTATATAGTAAAGTATAGAAAAAGTTAAAAAAAAACTATTAAAATGTTACCTATAGTTACAAAAGATAATCTAAAGTAAAGAAACTAAAATAAAAAAACTTTTTATAGACTTTATTATAACTAAAGTAAGTTATTAAAAGTTTAAGTTTAGGTAATTTTATTAGCACCTTTAGTGCCGCCTAATACAATACTTTAATTAATACTACTTTAATAAGGCCTAAGATTCTAATTACTATATTAGAAGTAGAACTACCTTTAACTAAATAGAGTAAATTTAAGTTCTTAATTTCTATACTTTACTAGTTTAATAACATCAGTTATAAACTAGTAAGCTACTTTTTTAAAGTCTATAATACTTCCTAATAAATATTTAAGGCTAACTTTAAAAGTAAAAATAAATAGGCTCTAAGTCTTATTATAAAAGCTAAGTAAATAGTAAAATAAAGAGGACATTAATACTTATAAAAAAAGAGCATAAAAAAAGGCAATTAAGTAGAAAATTAAAGCATAATTTCTAGAAATTAAATAAGAAATATAAAGTTAAAAATAATAATAATAGCCTTATGAGAATAAAACCACTAGAATAAAAAAAAGGCTTATATAAAAAAAATACTACTATTACTTATATTAGGGTATAAAGACTGCTATAAAGTATAGCTTAAACTTAATTTATTATAATTATTAGTATTATTATTATATTTTCTACTTTAATAGAGAAGAATCTATTTAAATTAATAACTTTCTCTTTTTAGCCTATTTTTTATAGTATGTCCTAGCTATAATAGTAATACCTTTTTAAGTTTTATTTTTTAAACCTTATTACTAGTATATTATTAAAATAAATACTGCACTTTATTAAACTTTAAGTAAACTTTAATTAGTAAATTAATTAATAAAATACTTTTAATAAAGCTTTATAAGCTTTTTTTTATACTAATATTTTTTATTACGTTACTATTATTCTATATTATTACTAATACTATTTTGCTATTTATTATGTACTTACTAATAAACTCTAAATAAATCTAAAAATAATTATATTAAAGTTATTTGTGTTGTTTCTTAAAAAAGCCCAATAAAGCTATTTTTTAGAAAGGTTTATTTTAATATATAAAGTAAATCTTTAAATATATATTTACAGTCCTCTTTACTAAATTAGCAAAAAAAAAAAAAAAAAGTAGGAAAAATAACTTAACTACAATTTTTATTAAGTTTATATTTTTTATAAAAATAGTTATTATTATACTAAATTAGTTATAGTTTCTTTTTATATTACTACTATATTTACAGGGTACCTTATATATATTTTCTAGTAGTTAATACATCATGCTTTTACTATGTATTAAAGATATAAATATTTATAGTAAACTTAAGTATAGTTATATATACTAAACTAGTAAATATAACTTAACTAAAAGTGCAATTAGTAAATAAAGTATATTATAACAATTAGACTTTTTAATACTATTAAATAATTCTTAAAAAAGCAGTTACTAATTTTAGCTAATTTTATAAGTATTTTAGTTTAATTTAAGCTAATATAGTTATTTAACTCTAGAAAATATAACTAAAACTCCTAAAGCTCTTAATAGTCTTAATATATTTAAAGTATATAGCTTAAGCTATACTAAGCTATATATAGTATAAGGCCTTACTTAAGTAATATATATAAAAAAGTAGATACATCTAAAAAGTATTTAAGCTCTATAAATAAAAATAGAATATCTAGGTTTCTTTTTATTTTAATTTAACTACTATTTACTACCACTAAGTAGAGATCTAAAATAGTAAAAATTAAAATAAACTAACTACGTTTTATTCTAATATATTTATATAGTCTAGTATTTAGTAAACTATCTAATTTTAAATTAATCTAAAAAAAGATATCACAAATAAAAACATAGTAAACATATTAACTTTAAAGAAACTTAAATTTCGTTTAAATATAGACATAAGAGTAGTAAATAAGTGCAAAATTAAAGTAACAAAGAATTTAGATTTAAGTTTAAGAATTTAGAGGTAAAATGTAAGTAGCTATTTTAAATATTACTTAAAATATATTTATTTAACTAAGTAGTAGTATCAAAAGCATACAGTACAAGCATGGCTTTTTATATTATATTTTTAAATAGAAATCTATAAAAAAATAAATGAATATAAAAAGTAATAAAAGACGTTAAAAGCTCTCTTTATTTTCTAAATTTACTACTACTTTTTTAAAGTAGCTAGCTCTTAAATAACTATAACTTCTTTTACTTATTATAATTTATTCTACTAAAAAGAGCATCTAACTCTTATGTAGTTACTAAATTTATAAATACTAGATATTTCCATAATTTATATATAAAGAGCTTTAATTTTAGCCATATATTCTAGCCATATCTTTACTTCTTTATACGTTTAATAAAGTCTTGTTAGTATTATACTAGTAATAACTCTTATATTATCATAACTAGACTTAGATAATAGTATTAGTATAGTAAACTAATACTAGAACTTATAGTTATACTAAATCTAGCTGTTATACTATAATAAAAGTAAGTAAAAAATAAGAGTATAACTAGAGTCTACTTACTAAAGCTAAGGCTAGTTAAACTCTTAACTAAAGTATTTTCTTTATTCTTAACTTTATAATAGATATAAGTTTTCGTAACTTTTTCTCTTTATTATTTAAAGTATTAAACTAACTTTCAGGATAGCACTATAAACTCTAAACTTATTTTTAAACTATATAGTTTTTTAGTAATAGCTGTATACTTTAGCCTTAGTATAGAAAAGAATTACTTCTAGTAAGTAAATCTAATTTCTTAGATTTCATTAACTTAGTTAAAAAGAGTGCTAAATCCTCTTATAGTACTTTATCTAAAATAAACGTGTAGTTATATAGTATGGCTGTAAAGCTTAATAAAAAAATAAGTATAATATAAATATAAGAAAAAACATTCTCGTTTCTAATATACTAAAGAACTAGATAGAAAGTTATAAAAGTAAAGTAATAAGTACATATAAAAGTAGATTATAAAACGAAATTAAGATTTTAAGAAGAAAAGATATTATCTTTAAATATTTACTTTAGTAAAAACGTACTTAACTAAGCTAAAGCTAAAGTACTTATTAAGTTACTATTTATATTATTTAAGAATTTAACTTATTAAGAATAAAAGCTTTAAGTATTTAGTTTAGCTTTATAGTTATATATTTATTAAAAGGTTAAGATTTTGGAGCTGTAATTAAATAGGCTTATAATATTTATAACTATAATATATAACTATTTTCATAAGTGAGTGGGCACCCTAAGCGAGTGGGCACCTTAAAAACTCACTAAAAATTCAAGAATTCGCACCTCAATATCTCAACAACCACATTATAATAAATTCTAAAAATTTAATAGGTTATTTATAGTGCTTAGAAATAGAGGTTTTTTAATTTTTAAGATCTAATAATTAATAGCTATTAAGATAGGAGGTTTTTGGCCCCTAAATTGTTAAATATTTACCTTTTCTTAAATATCTAGTTTACTACTAATTTCTAGCATTTAAGAGTTTAATACTCTCTTTTTAGAAGCACTATAAATGGCCTATTAAATTTTTAGAATTTATTATAATATGGTTGTTGAGATATTGAGGTGCGAATATTTGAATTTTTAGTAAGTTTTTAAAATACCCACTCACTTAAAGTGCCCACTCACTTATAAAAATAGTTATATAAAAAGTAATAACTAATTATATATAGCTATACTAATATTAGATGTACTTTATTAGAGTCGTACACTCTACTATAATTTATACTAAAAATATAGAAGGAAGATAGGGCAATTATAAAAGAATTAGAATCCTTATTAAGTTATAATAAAGATTAGAAGTAGTATACTTCTAAGATATCTCTTTTTTATTTAGAAATATAATTATAGTTTAATATATAGTAATGTTTTACAGACTTAATAGAATTTATTTCATACTTTATATGCTTGTAGCCATAGCGGAATAGTTAACTAAAAACTAAAATAAATAGCTAAAGAAATAATTATATAAATTAAAAAATAAGGTTTACTGGTATAGAGAGCTAGGCATTAACATTATATTAATTATAAGTTTTTAAAAAAAAGAAAGCAGCTATTTTTATATAACTTTAGAAAAATTCTTATAAAAGATCTTATAAATTATAAGTATTTTTAGCTAATTACTTGCGCTTTTTAATGCCGGTAAATAGTAATTATATTCTAAGTTTATAAACTAACTACTTAAAGATATTAAGAAAATAGATACATAATATAGTTTAAATTTTATATACTAAATTAAAAAAAAGCAAACTAAAAGAGTTAAAAGAGTTAATATATTAAAGAAATTATTATTAAATATAATATTAGGCTAAATTATAATAAAAAATATTATAAATAAAAAAGAGTTTTCTTTCTAAAGCTGCCTACCCTTAATTTGTTTATACTTATAAAAGGGAAATTTTAAAAAGCTTATTTTAAAAATAGTTTAAAAAAAGAATTACTTAAATAGTATTCTAAATTTAAAATAATATTATTTTATGTGTTATACTTTAAGGCTTTTTAAGATAACACGTAAGTTCTAAATATAAATAATTTCTAGATAGTAGTAAGAACTTTTTACTAAATTATAATAAACTACTTAAAATTTATGCTTTAATATCTCTTTTAATATTAATAATTATTTACTTATAAAGTAAAAGATTTAACGTTTTTACTTAGTTTTTATTTATTTATTATTATTTTATTTATCTAATAAGGCACACTATTTGCTTTTTACTTTTAATAATTATTTCTACTTTAGGATCTCTAATACCTAGTAATAAAAGTAATAAATTTTAATTATTCTAAATTTAGAATAAAATAATTTTAAATTATATTAATAGTATATTTAAAAATAGTCTTTTTAGTGTTTCTAAAAATAGAAACATTAAGAAAGTATAAATAAAAGAAATTAAGTGCTATAGTTTCCAAAACTATAGTTTATTACTTTAAAGAAACTAATATAAAGCTATTTACTTAGTTGTTTATATTTTACTTTCTTTGTTTAGTAACTACTACAGTTAGTTATTTATAGGTATATAATATACTTTTTATAAAGTACTAATATAAACTAATAGTTTCTCTTTTAAGGTTAAGAATATATAAATAATAGGTGTAGATAGTTAACTTATTAAAAATTCTAGATTTATTTATAATTATAGTATAATCTTATACTATTTTTTAACTTTATATTACTAATAGATTTGCTAGCTACTTATATTATAAATTAGAATTCTAATAAAAGAAATACGTATATATTATTTAGTAACTTTTTAGAGTAAATCTTTTATAGTTTCTTTTAAAGTTTATAGTTTTAAGCTAATAGATTTCCTAGGTTAAAAGCTAGCCTTAGATTTTAGATTATTATATACCACTTAGAGAACAGGCACGTATCTACTCTTATATTAACTAATAATATTATAGGTAATATATACTAGTTTAGTATTAAAAGTAAGAGTATTACTAGTAAAAATAATATAATATTTAGAAAAGTGCAGAGCTGGAAATCAGGTAGTAAAAAAAATAGATATAAAATAGTTTATAAAGATTATTATATTATTTACTAAGTATCTTTATAGTATTAAGTATTACGCTATTTAATAATAGTAACTACAGCTAAAAAAATTTTATATTACTTTATAATAATAACTTTAAAATCTTAAATAACATAAGAATAAAAAGTGTTTATATAATCTACTAGTTTTAAGATTATTTAGACAAGCTTGAGAGTAATAATAGCTATATTAAAGTATATTAACTTTATATGAATTTAGTACTTTAGCTAAGTCTCTTTAGTTTTATATATTATATATAGATATTAATATTATTACTTAAAAAAGGCTCTATTATTTTCTAGTTATAATTAAATTTTAAGGTAGTTACTAACGTTTAACTAAAAGTAGTTTTATTACTAGTAATTTAAATAATAATATAAAATACTAAATTAAATATTAGACTTTATGACCTAGACTTATATTAATACTTTATATAATACTACTAATACTATTTATTATATTTAGATTCTAAAATTCTACGTTTAAATTAAATTTATTTCTATATATAAGTTTAGTTTTAAGGAGCTAATAGTAAGAAAGATATTATATATTAAATAATAATTTATATATACTATAGATACTATTATTAGATAATGTTTATAAATAAATATTATTATAATATTATAAAACTATGGCACTACTAGTAAGCTAAGTAGCTTAAATAAAAATAACTAATAGCTATAGCTACTTTATAAAAGTAATAGAATTATATTAATAGTAATTAGTATATTACCATAAAGTAGAGTAAAATTAAGTAAAGTTTATAGTATTTTACTTAGTAAATATAAAAACTAATTACGTACTATAGACTTTATATATAAGTTTATAAAAAATAAGAATTCTTTTCTTATTAGAAATAACTACTTTATACTATGCCTCTATAGATATAAAATAAATAGAATAATACTAAGTAGCTTAGTCTACTTATTTAATAATCTCTTTTTAGCTACATTTATTACGTAAGTTATAGTAAAATAAGCTTTTAAGTTCTAATAAGTATAATAGTAGTTATAGATTTTAATAGTAACTTTTTTAAAATTTGCTTTTTACTTATTTTACTTTATGTATTTTAAGTAAATAAGTAGTTCTAAATCTGTACTTTTATAGTAATAGTATAATTTAAACTTACTATATAAAGTATATTTATTTATTTTACCTTAACAGCTAAATAAGTATTATGAAAGAGTTAATATAAATTTTTTTAAATCAAGCTTTATTAATTAAAATAGCCTAAAGAGTATTATTTAAATTAACTATAGTAAGTATAAATTACTTACTATTAAGATATAAGATAGTAAAGTAGTAGTAATTTATTTAAAATACTAGTTTATAAACTATATAATAGTAGAGAGGTGGACGTTATTTTAATATTAAATAAAAAAAATACACTAATTAAATAGAGCCCTAAATTAGCTTTTAGTAAGAATTTTTATTATAGTCTATATTTTACTTAAGATAGTTATAGTAAGTACTACTACTTCTAATTTAAAAAAACTCTATTTTGACTTTTAATAAAGTCTATATTTAATTACTATAAAAGTCTTATATAAAGCTAGATGACTTTACTAACTAACTATTAGTTCTATTAATTATAAGGTATTATAATTATACTTACTAGTTTAGTATTTTTATATAAGGTAATAATACTACTTATTTAAAATTAAATAAGCTTTAGATACTTATTAACTATATATCTTATTTTAATATATAGTAGCTAAGTCTATTTCTACTAATTAGTAATATAGAAAAGTTAATTACTTTTTAAGTATTATTTAAATTAAAAAGAGTTTAAAGATTTATAATTAAGTAAAACTTAAGTAAGATGTACTTATATTTTAATTTTTTTAGTATCTTTAATAGCTATTTAATACTTTTTACAAATAGTAATATACTTAATTACATTTTAAGAGAAAAAAATACGAAAACTAATAAGTACTATAAAACTATAAGGTGGTTCCTTTAATAATCTAGAAATACTACTATAGTTAAAATATATACTTATTTACTATTTTCTTTTATAAAAGTCTTTTACTTTTTTTTTATAAATATTAATAGTTTTAGATAAATTGCGCGCTACTTAGCCACGTAGCTAGAAAGAAATTACTTATTAACTCTTTTAAATAATATACTCTTAAGTATAGTTATAGTTACTAATAAGCTTACTTTAAGAGCGGAAATTAAAAATAAGGCTAAAAAGACATTTCTATAAATACTAAGAGAGAAAATAATAAAAGATTTATTTAAATAAATTTTAGTAATTAATATAGTTGCTTTTTTCTTAAATAATATAATATTTACTAATACCTAGTATTAGTATGTAAAAAAGCATTTTATAAAAAGATCTAATTAAGTATAAAAAAAAATAGAAAAAGTACGTAAATACTGTTTTTTATAACTTATTTTACTACTTTCTTTAAATATATAAGTAGGCATTTTTCGGAATTCCTTTATAAACTATTTAATTTCCTTAAGGTATTAAGGGTTTATAATTTAGTAGTACTAAACTTAAATAAGTACTTTTTAAACTTTTTAAAATATATTACGTTATTTAATTAGCTAATAGAATTTATAGCTCTAATAATTACTTTAGCTCTCTTTTTAGATAGTTACCTTTTTTAAATATATAGTAAGTACTATTTTTACTAAAAATCTAGTTATTTTAACCTTAGTGCAGCTTTTAACCTTAAAATAGTCTTTAATATACTTTATAGAGACGTTTTCTATAAAATAAGTAAAGTTTAGGTTATAGCCTTTAAGTAGTCTAATAATATTATTTTATAAAGTAGCTTTATTAACATAATTAAAAATAACCTTATTTACTACTTTTAATAATATATTTGTGATAATGTAAAGTTTGTAGCCAAAATTTATAAAAGTAACTTTATATACTTTTCAAATAAATAGTGTTATATTTAGAGTAGTAATATGTATTTATACTATTTATATAAAAGGCTATAGTATTATTTACTATATAAATACTATATTTACGAAAATTACGTTATATTTTTTAGAAATTACTATAAAGATAACTCTTAGATCTTTAAAGTTTACTATTACTTTCTTTATAAATAGAAGATATTAAATAATATAATTATAAAAACACTTCCTTTGACTGTAAAAGTAGAAGTTTTATATATTAATAAAAAAAGCACTTATAGTATTATACTCTTAATAGTAATAAAGCTAATTTAAAATTATTTTAGTTTAATTTTACTTTAAAGATATATTATAATAAGTTTTAAGGTTAGTATAAATAAGTTTTTTAATATAAACATTAAATAGAACTAATACTCATAATATAAAAGTGTGATTATTACTATTAACTATTTTATTTTAAAATAACTTTTAAAGAAGTTAATTAAAACGTTTTTAGAAATAATAAAACGTGTTTTTAAATAATAGGTTTCTTTTTATATATTACTAATTTTTTATATAGTTATTATTATGTTATTATATTTTACTAATAGTTTATACTTAGCTAGAAATATTAATACTATACTAAAAAACTAAGTTATAAATAAAAGTATTTTAAACTATTTTTATATAACGTTAATAGAAACAAAAATTAGCTTACTAGTTATTATAGTTAGTAATTATCTGTTATATTATTTTTTTACTAATTATAATAGAGTTAGTAAACGCGATAGTAATTAAAATAAGTTCTAAAAAAATAATTATAGTATTTTCTTAATAATCCTCTAAAGCAAGCTATTATAAAGCTAAAGAATAGGTTTAGAAACGTTTTACTTTAAGAAATATATAATTAGCTAAACTTACTACTTAGGTAATAACTAACTAAGTATTAGTACACGTTTTATATTTACTATATTTAAATATATTTTACCTTTTTTATTTCGTTTTATATAGTTAACTATATTTTGTAGTTTTTTTCTACTAAAATATATTAATAAAGTTAGCATATTTTAAGATATAAGGCTTCTTAAAAATAATTTACTAATCTAAGTACTTTTAGAAATATTAGTAATATTTTTATTTTTTAAAGAACCTAACTTTATTATATTTTTAGGTACTAGTAAACTAGAATAAAAGAATTATAAAGTATTTATAGAAAACTACAATAATATTTAGAAGAATAGAATATTTATACAAATTCGTGATTTAATTCTAAAGAAAATATGTAATAAAATAATAAAATAAGCTTATAAAACTATTAAGCTAGTAGTGCAAATTCTTTTTAGAATTTACTATTTTAGTATTAACTTTAAAACTACTAAATTAAAACTAAATAATATAAAAAGTATACTTAAGCTAATATTAAAAGTAGAAATAAATAAATTATTATCTATAAGTATTAATAAATTAGTATACTATTTAAATATTTTTTTATTCTACTTTAAATTAGACTCAGCCTTAAAGAGGTATAATAGAAAATATATAATTATAAAGTATATTTTATACTTAATATAGTATAATAATTTAGCATTTAAGACTATATTTAGTAAATTATTAAGAGATTCTGTTAGGTTTTAGGTAAATAATTAGCTAATACTTAAATTAATTAATAATTTCTTTTATTTTAGAAAAGACGAGAACTTCTAAATATAAGTTTATATAAAAACATTTAATAGGTTTATAATATCCTTAAAATAAGGCAATATAAAAGCTTATAATATTAATAGATTAGTTTTTTCCATAAAAGAGCTAGTAGCTACATAAGAATTAGATACTTTTTTTAGTAAAATAGACTATAATAAGTAGAAAAGATTATGGTTATTTAAAAGCTAGCTACTTTTAAGAAAGTGACAATAAATTTAGATTATAAAAAATAAAGCTTTTAATGTTTTTTATTACTTTTTATATTTATTTTTATAGGTTTCTATTTAAAAATATAATATAAAAAGCTATACTTACACTACATGCCTGTAATCCTGCTATTTAAAAATATAATATAAAAAGCCATACTTACACTACATGCCTGTAATCCTGCTATTTAATATAAAGTATAAAAATAAACTTATACACCTTAAATAATAAATAGTAATCTAAATTTTGATTTATATTATTATATTAATATAACGCTATATAATGTTAGCTAGAAATGAAAAAAAGGGCGTGTTTAAGTAAACTACTCTTAATATTCAGTCTAGCTATATTACTAATATATAGTAATTTTTTATCTAAACTTTTATAAGTAAGTACTTTTTTAGTTCTACTAAGATAGCTTATTTATATTAAGTTATTTTAAATAAGTAATTTACTAATTACCTATTAACTAGCTAGCTAGATACTTAACTACTAAAATATATATATATAGTCTACTATTTCTTACTATAATTGCCTTATTTTTAGTTTAGTAAGTATTTTCTACTATTTTATTATATTAAAATAGCTATAATCTCCTTCTTTTTAGGTTTATAGTAACTTTTTTTTAAATAGCTTAAACTTATACTTTTAACTAAAAGCTTTATAATAGCTTAAAAAAAATAGTATATATAAGAGATAACTTTATGTTTATAGTTTACTAATTTAAGTATTTTTTTATCTACTGTAGCCTTTTCTGCAACATTTTCTAAGTCCTATAATAAATAATTTAAAAGAATACGTAAATTGTTTTTTAATAGAAAATAATAGAGTTACTAAAACTAATGTGGTTTTAGACTATAATTATTTATTTTTATACTATAAATATGCTTTCTTAGACTATAATTATTTTTTTACTTAAAATAAAAAGCTCTACTACTTATAAAAAGAATATAACTAATAGTTTAAAAGTAGTAGCTATTAAACTTATTACTAGAAAGTATAGCTTTAAAAGCTGCTTATAGTAGTTATATATAACATATAACTATACTAATTACTTTAGTAAGCTTAATAGCTAATATTAGTATAAAAAGTTATTTAGTGTTACTACTGTATTATGTAGTTTACTAGTAGATAAAAAAAGTTTATTAATTATTTTAGTTATAATAGCAGCTAGATCTATATCTATATTAACTTTAATAGTAGAAAATAGTAAGAGCTAGTTAGAATACTTTCTATTTTCTAAATATATTCTATACTTTTTTTAGTATAGCTATAGACCTTTATAACTCTTTACTATAAAATTTAGTTAGTTTCTTACTATATTTTTATATTCTACTAATTTGTTTAGTTATAATTTATAGTAAGTTAATTAAGTACTTATAACTTTCTTATTAAGTTTAAAAAAAAGCTAGCTAGCTAAGTAAGTTAATATAATAAATATTAAATATTTTAATTTTCTTTTATAGCTAAGCTCTTAGCTAATCTCCTATAAATAGCTTATTATAGAAGTAAAAAGTATCTATACTAGTTTTACTATAGTTAAGAATAAATATATTTATATTAACTAAGCCTAAGCTACTATAGCCTAAAACAAGTTATATTAGTCTTTTAAGCTTAAATATAAGTACTAATAAGCTTTAATAGTACTTTATTAAATGCTACTTTATAAATATAATAACTTCTTTTTTATTTTATAATATTTATTAGTAAGTTTTATATTATGTTAGCTAGTAGTAGAGTATACTATACTAGTTTATATATAAAAGTATAGAATTTACTTTTTTCTAGAATTACTATAATAGTAACTACTAGAGAGTTTAAAGTAAATACTTTTTTTTTATATTTAGCTTATAATATAATAGCGCTCTTTTATAAGGTAGTTTCTATTTTTTAAAATACTTAAATAAAATATTTTAGTAACTTTACTTAATATTATATAGCTATTAAAAATAAAAATCTTTATAATTATAATATTTAGGCTAGCACTTTACACTTTTAGTATAGTAAAATAGTTAATAGAAAACTTTTTATTAATTATTTATATTATTATTTAGCTATTTTTACTTAACTAAATTCTACTTAATAGCTGTACTACTATTACAAATCTTTAACTTACGTGTAATAATTTATAAGTACTTATAAATTAATTTTAATACTTTTAGATCTATTTTTTAGTTAAGTGTATGCCTTTTACTTATAAACGTTACTAATTAATATAAGCTTTATTAAGGCCTATAATATTCTATTTTTAGATAAGTTTTTAAATATATTTTCTAAGCTTTACTCTAACTACTTTAGCTAGCTAAATACTTAAATTAGCTAGATTACTAAAAAGTAGAAAAACTAAGGTATAATTATTTTCATAAGTGAGTGGGCACCCCAAGCGAGTGGGTACTTTAAAAACTTACTAAAAATTCAAGAATTCGCACCTCAATATCTCAACAACTATATTATAATAAATTATAAAATTTAATAGGCCATTTATAGTGCTTCTAAAAAGAGAGTATTAAACTCTTAAATGCTAGAAATTAGTAGTAAACTAGATATTTAAGAAAAGGTAAATATTTAACAATTTAGGGGCCAAAAACCTCCTATCTTAATAGCTATTAATTATTAGATCTTAAAAATTAAAAAACCTCTATTTCTAAGCACTATAAATAACCTATTAAACTTTTAGAATTTATTATAATGTGGTTGTTGAGATATTGAGGTGCGAATTCTTGAATTTTTAGTAAGTTTTTAAAGTGCCCACTCGCTTAGGGTGCCCACTCACTTATGAAAATAGTTAGTTTTTATTTACTATTAAAGAGTATTAACTTAAGTAAGTAGTATAGCTAGCTATTAATACTAAATTTAAATACTGCTAAAAAAAATTATTAAAACTAGCACTCTACTAAACTAGTTCTTAAAAGAGTATAGAATAGTATAAAGTTTTTAATTATACTTTACTTATAAAAGCTGTTAGTAGGTTATAGCTCTAATTATTTTATATTCTCTTTAAAACTATACTTTTAAAAGGTATAGTTATTTATTATATAGCTTAATACCTTACTTATTTTATTTATTACTCATTTTGTTTTCGGTTAAATGGCAGTTAAAAAGTATAATTATAATATAAATAAACTACTAACTATTATAATTAATACTAGCTAAAGGCCTAATAGTTTTGTTATTAAGTTTTTTCTACTTCTTTTTACTAATTACTTTAATATAGAAAGTAGAAAGCTAGCTTAGCTATTACTAAATAAGTATATTATATATAGTACTTTTTAAGCTAATAATTATTAGAACTTATTTTATAAAGTAATTTAAGTAATATGCTTACTACTACTAGCTCTTTAATTATCTTAGAAATAGCTAATTAAAATAACTTTATAGAAAATAAAACTATTCTATACCTTATTTAGTTCTTTCTACTTAAATTAACTTACTGCGTGGTTACTTTATTAGGTAAAATAATAAAGTAATTTAATAATACTATAAAAATAATAATCAGTAGAGATAAAATAATTATACCTATTAATAATATATTTTATAGTTAATAACTATGTAATATTTATTATACTATTACTACTTTTATATAAAGGAAAGTAGTATTATATAATAGTATAAAATTATATAGCTAATTTTGTTTTTAAAAGTATCTACTATTTAAAGAGTAAAGGCATTATTTATATTATAATTTACTTAATATTAATATTATAAAATAGCGTGATGTTAAGTAATACTAACTTTTTAATAATAAAAAGTATAAAGAGCTTAAAGTATAATAGTAGCAAAATTAAGACATTATTATAAGTACTTTATATAGTATTTCCATTAACTTTAATTACCTTAGATATTTTAGAGTAAGAATAATTTTAAAGTATTTTAGCTAAAGCTTACTAGAACATCATTAAAGAAAATTCCGAGAAAAGATTTTCAAAATGTTTGTAGTCTTCTTAAATAAAAGAAGAGAAGAAAAAATTCAATTAACCTATATCTACTTTCTTTTTAACCTTTTTATAAGGAGCTTATAATTAAAATTAGAATCTAACTTTAACTTTAAATTTAAGAGATTTATTATTAACCTAACTTAATACTTATTACTTGTTTAATTTCTATTCCTTTTTAATCTCCTTATATAGCTCTTAGAAGTTTATAAGTATTTACTAAAAGAATTTAATAACTCGTCTTACTTTTACTATAATATACATTCTTACGTAATAGCTTACGTAATATCTATTTTATTTATAGTTAAATTTATATCTTAACTAGTTATTTTCCTATATTTTCTATTTAATTAGTTACTTAAAATTTAGTATAAACATCTTCTTTAATACTCCTAACTTTTTATTAGTGTCTTTTATTAGTATAAATGGCCTATTTTTATGGGCAGCTTTTATGTTAATAATATTACTTAAAAAAAGCCTATAAGAAAAAGTTATTAAAAGAATTTTAATTCACTTATATTTAAGTATATTACTAATATTTAGTTATTTATATTTATAAGAATTGTGGCTGTATTTATATACTATGTATTAGATTTAATCATGCTTAGAGCTGTTTTAGAGTCTATATCTAAAGTTAAAATAAATAGGAATTTTAAATAAAGCCTTTTAGGTTTAGATTAAAGTCTAATCTTACTTTTAAAAATAATATATATAATTTTATAAAATACGAAAGTAAAGTAAATAGAAAAACAAAATTTAATTATATAAAAAGTAAAAGTTTATATACTATCTATTTAATATATTTTCTCTTACAGGTCTTTTTAATAAGCATACTATATTATTTTAATATTTTTTTATTTTTATCCTTATTATCTCTCTTCCTTTTACTAATACTTATAGACTTTTTAATAAGTAATAATTCCGTCTTTTAAGACTTTACTATATAATTTATACTCTTAAGTTTATTAAGCTTTTACTTAGAGTTAAGAATAAAATTAGTAGTATTTATTAATATATTTTATATATTAGTTTTTTTCTTTTTTAGCTCTATAATTCTAGCTTTAAGCTACTTTATTTTTGTTTCTACTTTACTAATTTTAGGCTCTAGTAAAGCCTAGTTAGTAAGATATTATTCACACTTCTAGATTATTAATTATTAGATAAGGATAATTATCTGCATGCTATTTAAGTCCTTTTATAATAACTAATACTTACTAGTTATATTAGCTAGGTTATTAAAAGCTTTCTTATACTAAGTATAAAGTATTTAATATATTTAAAAGACTTAGTTATTACGTTAATTTTTATTATAATATATATGCTTATACGCCGTGTATTTTCTCTATAAGGAAATAAATATACATTAAAACTTATAAAGGTCTTTATAATAAAATTCTATAATTCTGCTGGCATTATAAAGTTTTTAATTAATAAAGGCTAGTTAATAGTTTATAAAAACTTAGCTATTATTATAAGACTTAAAGGGTTCTTTTTTTTCTATTAATATAAGTTATCTAAAAAAAGTTAGATAGAATAGAGAACTAAATAATAAAGTTTTTATAAATACT
Source organism: Zopfia rhizophila CBS 207.26 (assembly GCA_010093925.1). Lineage (NCBI taxonomy): Eukaryota > Fungi > Ascomycota > Dothideomycetes > Zopfiaceae > Zopfia > Zopfia rhizophila. The sequence continues at coordinate 731,109 of ML994619.1, forward strand.
ATATCTTACTACTTAATGCTCTTATTAATTAGTAGTATAGTTAAAAAATCTTTAGTTTATTAATAAAAGTTAAAAAAATAAATTATTACTAAGTAGACTTTAATAGTACTATTCTTAAAGTAGTACTTTTATAAATGTTTTTATTAATAAATATAATATAAAAGCCCCTTCATCTTAATTTATTATATTTTAAAAAGCTTGAAATTATTATTTTTTTTTTTAAATTTAAAGTATAGTATAGCTGTAAAGAAGTATAACTTAGAACTTACTATATTATTTTACTTTTATTTTAATTAATGCTGTTATTTAATACCCTGTAAAAACACCTTTTATAATAAAAACATCCTTTTAGTAAATTTTTATTATATATAATTAAAATAAAATAAGGCTCTATCTTTTCTTTTTAGAAAAAAATAGTTAAATATATAATAGAGGGTACTAGAATTAATGAAGCTATAAATAAAAAAAACTACTTATTTAATAATAAGATTATTATAAATGAAAATAATATTAATAAAAAGCTCTATTTTATTTAGGTATAAGGTATCTAGTTCTACTCTATTTAAGTATAATATATTTAGTTCTACTCTATAAAGTACTTTAGCTTTATTATAAGACGTTATTTTAGCTATTAAGTAAACTAGCTAAGCCTTATCCCTACTTATATAAATTATATAATAGGAGATTAATATAATTTATATGTATATAATTAGCCACCTAGCTTTATAAATAAGTAGCTATTATATTATTACTTAAAAAAAGTGTTGAATTTCTTATTTAAACCTATTTATTATTACTTTATAAAGTTAAGGCATTTTCTAAATTTGCATATTCTTAAACTTTTTAATTATATAATATAGAGATTAGATACTCTTTACTATCTAATATAATATTTATTTTTAAACTACGTAGGTTTAAATTTAATTCTAGAAAATAACCTAGTTTAGAGTCTTACTTTAGTATTATTTTAAACTATATTATTAGCTATATAGTCTGATTAAAGGATTTCTATAATATAATTATAAAATTTACTAATATATATTTATTATGTTTACTACTTAAGCGCTTTATTTTTAGAGTTATATTACTAAAAAGCTTTATTAAGATAAGAATTACTTATATAAATTTATTATATATAAAGACCTACACGAGCAGATTTAGCTATTTGTAATAAAAACTAAGAATAGACTATTAAAAAGTAAAAAAAAAAATTTAACTAGATAATAGATAAGGTACGCACTTAGCTTAAAATAGAATAGAATAATGAAATAGAATTATTTAAGAAGAGAGTTATAATAAGTTTAAAAGCTAAAAAATTAGTAGCTCTAACGCTAGATAATAAAAAAGAGAAGTATAAACATTTATATTAAGCTATATAAAATAATATATTTTAGAGATTACTATTTAAGTAGTATAGTATAATAGTAAGAAATAAAACCTAAAATATTAGTTGAAATTACTAGTAAAATAAAACTACTATAGCTTAAATTTAAAAACACATGCAAGCACATAGTACTTATTATTTCTTTTTATATTTATATACTATTTATTACTTAAAAACTATTAACTTATAACATGTTAGCTCTATAATAAATAGTATTAATACTTATTATATTATTTTAGAATACGTAGTAAATCTTATAGCTAAATATCTTTTAAAATATAAATTAATTACCTTAAATACATATTATATTTTTAGAAAACGTTATGTCTTCAGAAAATTACCTACTTTATAAAATAAATAATATACTTTAATAGCTTCTTATTAATTAGAATCTATAGTTACTATTTAAGATTATATATAATTTAATTGATATATAAAACTTTAGTTAGCTATAAAAAGATAACCTACTTAGTTATCTAACTATACTAGATAATTTATTATAGATGTAAATAACTATAACCTATAAAAATATACCTAATAAGTTCGTTAATAAAATGTAGTTAATTAGTAAAGAGTGGTATTTTATAACTAAGCTTATAATAAAAATATAATATATAAAAAAGTAGTTAAGTAGTAATAGCTAAAATCTAATATATCTAGCTCTAGCTAGCAAATTAAAGAGACTAAAAAAATAAGTAGATTTAATTAAAGAGTAAATAAGATAATACTATTCTATTTACTAATTTTCTTATTTATTTCTAATAGTAAAGTAGATATTTTGCTAATATTTAGGCGTATATTAAGAAATTTTAAAAGTAGACTATAGAGCTTAAGTAAACAGTAGAGAACCTTATAATAAAACTATAAAATTCTAAGTTTAAAACTCTATAAATTTATTCTTATTTTTTTAACATTTACTCTAGTGCATAGCATTAGTAGAAATTTCTAACTAATAAAACTAACTAATTAAATAGAATATACTATATTTATATATTACTAATATTTTTAATTTAATAAAGTTAGAATTATAAAGTTACTTTAGCTATTGAAAATTCTTTTCAGCTAGTAGTTTAACTAGAAAGAGAAAATAAAAATAGTAAAAAAGTAATAAGTTTTATATTTAAAATAAATTCTAGTTTTTATAATTTTATATCTATTTCTTAGTACTATATCCACGCTATCTAGATTCTCTAAATTCTTTAAATATAAGCTAAGCTTATTTAATAGTTCTTTTCTTTTTTAGGTATTTATTTAGTACTTTTTATATTACTAGTATTTTTTTATAAGCTTTTTCTAAAATATCTAGCGCTAAATAAAAATATTTATAATAGTATAAAATATACTACTATAGAAAGTAATTCTTCTTTATAAGCTTTTTAAGTATTTTAAATTTTTTTTTTCTAGAACTTCTTTACTTACTGTATTAAAGTATTAATAGAAAATTTCTTTATATTTATAAAATAACTACTTAGTTTTTATAATTTAAATTTAGATTTAATATTTATATTCTAATTATATAATAAGTAGGCACAGATTTCTAGTAATAGTAAAAATAAAATATAGTTTATTTTAATATAGAAATCCATGTTCTTAAGGGGACGCGTAGAAGTAATAGTTTAAAATTTTTTATTACTTTTACTTAGTTCTACCTTCTTATAGAGACTAGTTTAGATTTAATTATACTTAAAATCTAAAAATAAAGCTACTTTAGTTCTCTTATTATTTATAATATAATATTACTATAAATTTTCCTCTTAGCTTTGTATAAAATTTCTTTAGAATTTTAGGAAACTATTTTTAACTTTAGCTTAAGACCTCTAATCTAAAGCATTTATTTAAATAGTTAGTAAATAAAAATATACTATATATTTAGTATTTTTTTTATATAGTTAAAGAAGCCTAATATAAGTAATGTATTTAAGAAAAAACCTAAAGTAATCTTATTTAAAAGCCACTAAAAAAAGGGTAATAATAGTTAGATTTTTTAAGTTAACTAATTTTAACTAAGTTATTTTTAGAAGGTCTGCCGCTCCTTTACTAAAAATAGTAATAATAAGTAATTTAAAAAGTAGTTTCTAAAAAGAATAATAAATATAATTACTAGAAACTTATATATTGTTAAATAAAAGGTATTTATTTTATTTTTTTTCTTTTCCCTTATTTCGCCTCTTTATTAAAATATACTAATTATTTCTTAGTAGAAAATAAGTTCGTTTTTATTAATAAAAATAATAAAACTAACTATATATTATACTATAGCTCTAAATAGATTCTTAGTATAAATATATTTACTTTAAGTAAACGCTTTAATTAACGTTCTCTTTATAAAAAAGTTATAAAAAAATAGACATATTTTAAAAATTATGTAACATCTTAATTAATGGTTTCTTTTATAATTAAATATTTAATTTTTAGAAACTATAGAAAATACAGTAAGGTAATAATAGTAGATAAAAATATATTAAGATTACTTTTTTTTAATATAGCCCTGCTACTAAAAAGACTAAGGTTTATTAATATTAGTATTATAAATAATTAACCTAAAAACCTAGTAGGTATGTTAATATTACTAATAGGTTTTATAAAACTAACTAAGACTATAGTAGTATTATAAATAAAATTTATAGTATATAATATAAAGCTAGTCTTCTTATAGAGCTTATAATATATAGTTATATTTAAAGTAAAAGTAAATAGATTTCTAACTCCAGGCGAAATAAAAATAGTAAAAGAGTTAATAAGTATAATAATAGCTAACTTAAATAAATTACTAAACTTAATTTAGACTATAACTTTTATTAGTAGGGATGAGCTATTTACTTATAGTAGAAAAAAAATAAAGATACTAGCCCTAGTATTAACTAAATTAAAGTTTTATTAGTATATATTATATTATTAGCTAAAACTAATCTAAAAGTTACGAGTATTAAATTAATTATAAAAAAGTATATAACGTAATTATAAAGACTATTCTAAAATTTTCTCTTTACTAAATTTATTTAAAGAAAATTTAAAAAAACTTATTATAATTATGATTCTTCTATAGTACTAAAGTTAAGAACTAAAAATAATCTTTAAATATACTATTTCTAAATAGAAGTTAGTAAAAGGTTTCTAAATAGAGTTTTATAAAAATACTTATAAGAGTGAAAGCATAAGTATAGCTAAATATATTTAATAACTCTATTCTAAGTATATATAACTAAAGATAGTATAGGACCTAAAGTTAATATTTAAATAAATATAATAAGGTGCTATATATAGAAAATATAAAGAAAACTATAATATAGTAAAATTATATTAATATCTATTTTAGTTATATACACTAATTCTAAAGGGCCTAGTTTAGAAACTATAAGAATAGAGATTAAAATAAACCTAAAAGAAATATAATAGCTAAATTTATATAGTATTTAATATTTAAGAAATAGCTCTAACCTACCTTAAATCTCTAGAATAATAAATTATAATTAAATATTTTGTAATAAGCATAGCTATAGCTTTAAATATTAATTATTATACTAAGAATACTAATAATAAGTTTATACTAAATAGGCCTAAAAAGGAGCAGAGAAAGGCTATATAAAATAGGCTAATAATAATACTAAAGACTACTCCTAAACTAGAAGTTACTTAAAATAAAGTAAAAGATAAAAGAAAAAAGAAAGAGTAAAAATAGTCTATAAATAATAATAGTAATATAATAGTAAAAAATGTAATAGCTAATAATGTAATAGCTAATAACTAGTCTATAAATAATAATAATAAAGCTAGCACTAAAAACACTTTAGATAATAAAGAAAACATAATCTAAGAAATACTAAAGTATAGTAAAAATAAATATTATAAAGTTTTTAGAATTAGTAAAAGTTATATAAACTTATATAAAAAAAAAAGTAATTAAAAAAGCAACTTAGTAATATAATACTAATACTTATTTTAAATATAATAAAGTAAAAAACGCCTAAAAGGTCTTTAATAGTATATATATATTTTTCTTTTTTCTATTATTTAGTACTAACTTTAAATTCTAGAAGTCATAGAAGCAGCTCTAGGATTAAACTATAATAAAAATTAGATAAAAATTAGATAAAAAAGCTAAAGAATTAGAATAGTACTTGTAATAGTAATAATAGTAATAATAATAATTAGAATGAAATAGAAATAAACCACAAAACACTAGCTCTAACTATTAAAATTATAAAGTTATATTAAGAATCCTTAATAAATATTACTTATTTTTAGAAAAATTCTAAATTTAAAGCTATATTCTAATAGCTAGACAGAATTAATAATTAGATTAAAAAGATAAATAAAAATAATAAAGTTAAGCTAGTTAACTAATAAATAAATAATTATTCAGAACTAGTAAAGTATTATTAAAAGACTATATTATTTATTTATTATATTAAAAAAAACCCTACTAATAACAAAGCAAAACAAAAAATAAATAAAGTAAATTAGAGATTAAATAAATTTATTAAGAAGTATAAGTACCTAAACTAGAAAGTATATAAGAACGTGGTTCTTTTAGTATAACTAGAGCTAGTAATATCTATACTTACTAAAAAGCTAGTAACTTTTATTTTTACTAAAAAAGTAAAAGTACCACTAAAACCTATAACTAAATAAAAACTAGGTTTAACTAAAAAGGGTAAGAAAATAATAATAATATTATTAATAGAAACTACTAATATACTTAGAAACCTAATAATAATAAGATGTTTATTCCTTGTTAAAAAAAAAGGGGGTAGAAGAATCCTATAGTCTTTAAGAATATAGTAGATATTAAAGAAAAAGTAGCTAGAAGCTATTTAAAATAAATACTAAAAACTAAGTATATTAATATATAAAGTAAAATAAATAACTATTTACTAAAATATTAAAAAGGGTTTATTTGAATTAAAGAAGTTACTACTAAAAGAATTAATAACCTAAAAAAATATCTAAACTATGCTATTTAACTTAAGTATAAGAATAATAGTTATAAGTTCCTTAACTAGTTAGGCTACAAAACTATCTAGAAAAGTAAGACTAATAAAATAATAGAGAATTTCTTTATTAATAATAAACTTAAAATACTTTAGCTAAAAAGAGCTAAATACTTTAATTAAACTAAAATTTCTAAAAGTTACTTAATAAAGGCAAGTAGCCCTAGGCTATAAAGAATAAGAAGCTTAAAAAAAAAAAAAGAAGCTATAGAAATTTAAATAGAAAAAGAAGCAGCTTTACGTACTCTAGCTCTAGCTATTTATTAAATAAAAGTTTAGAATAACTTAAGAGAATTAAGAATTAAATAATAAAATTTAAAATAAAATTTAAAAAGATGTTTATAAAAATAAGTGAAAAAATTAACGTGCTAAATAGTAAATTCTTAAGGTAAATAAAAGACTATTTTAAAAATAAACTCTTTTAGAGTTACTAGTTTATTTTAAACTTAGTAGTAATTAGTATTAATTAAAATAATATTAGTTAATAAACTAGCTCCTCTAGTTATATAAATAATAGATTCTAATTTAAAAACTAATTTAATTAGGCGCTATATAATATTTTATATAGATATTATAAACAAGTTAATTTCTAATAAATAAAAACTTATATGCGTGTTACTTAGCTAGTAAAAGTAAATAAAAATAAATATACTCTTATTATAAGAAATACTTAACTACATTAATTAAGCCTTAAATCTCTATTTAATACTAAATTAAGAGCATAATTTCTTTGTAGTTAGAATATAACGCGGTATAAGACAAAGCATAGACATCTAAAACATAGAATAAAAAAAGAATAATAAAATATAGTTAGTTATTTTTCTACTAAGCCAGCAGTTAAATATCTTAATTAAGTTTTATTTACTAATATATTAATATAGTTAAACTATACATTTACTAAATAGGTATATATGAAATTCATTTTTAGTATTAAGCTAACTTAGTAATAAACCTTCTAAAAACAAAAAATTAAAAACCTATTTTTAAATTTAATATAAACTCTATTTTAGTTAATAATATATAAATAAAACGCACTTTTTAAAGCTACTATTTCTATTATACTATTTTATTCTTAAGCTCTATATACTTTCTTTTTAGGTTTCTAAACTCTATTTTTAGTTTCTCTATCTTTTTTATTTACTTTAGTTTTATTACTTTCTTTTTTTAAATAGTGAATTTCTTCTTAGAGCCTCTAAATAGTATTTATAGTTTTATTCTATTTACTTTTCAAGTTATTAAACTAATTGTCTAACTCTTTTAAATAGCTTATAATATAGTAGTTGTGGTCTTTAAGTATACTAAGTTTATAACTAAGTAAAGTAATTTAAGTATATAGTGTTTCTATTATACCTAATTTTTATATTACGCTTAATAGTGTGAGCTAAGCTTTAAGAGTATTTTAAAATAACTTACTAAATAAATAATATAAAAAAGATTTCTATTTTATATTTAGGTATTTTGTACTCATTTCTTTTATATTTATTTTACTATAACTTATATTACTTTTCTATTCTAGTATTAACTAAATATATTAATTATATTAGAAATAAACTAAATTATGTAAAAAGATTATATATTTATGTAGTTATATTAACTACTTTAAAAGCCCTCTTAAAATTAGCTTTATGTAATATGTTTTAATATAGTTAATAGTATTTAAAAAATAATAAAATTTACACGTACTATGTTTTAATATAAAGTAGAGTTCTTAATAGTAGTACTAGAATTACTTATTATTAAGTAAATACTAATAAGAACTAATATATTTTAGGGAAATAAATGACTTAAGAAATACTATTTAAAAAATATAAAGCTCCTTTATATTCTACTCTTCTTTATTACTTAGCTAATAAGAAAACTTAAGGTAGATTTCTACACCTTAAATATATTATACACTTATAACTAAAAGAATATAAGTTATATTAGTACTATATTATAATACTACCTATAATCGGTAAATTCTTTTACTTTTATAAATACTTAACTATACGTTTATAAGAAGCTATGCTGTTTAATAAAACGTAATATTAACTTTTTTATATATATTCTAAAAAGAAATATACATAGTTTAGTTTAGAATAGCTTTATATAAATAATATCTATCTAATTATAAAAATATACTTATATTTTAGCACATATTTTAGTGTCTTATTTTAGTAGTATAGAGCTTAGAGTTTATATAGTTAAAGTTATATTCTTATGCTATAAGCCCCACGTCTATTAGAATAAGTATAAAACTATATAGAAATCTTAGCTAAAGCTTTTATAAGTACTTATATACTTTATAAACTTTCTTTTACGTAATCTGTAAGGCTAACTCTAGTAATTTATAGCCCTTTATTTAATATAATTACTAGTCTTGTACTGCTTTAGTAATATTTACTAGTAACTATACTTTAATATTATATACTAGAGTATATTTATATAAATTTCTTAATAGTAAAGTTACTAGGCATCTAAAGTTATAGACTAAAAAAAGTAGTTAAATTAATTCGCCTATTTCTAATATTAGTAATACTATACTATAAGTAATGTAAAAGTTAGTAAACTTTTATAGCTATTAAAATATAAACTTCTATTTATTTATAGTATTTGTTAGCGCCTTTTAACTAGTTAAAATTAAAGTCTAAATACTTAAAATCCTTTATTTATATAATAATAACGTTTCTACTATTATCTCCTATAGTTTTATGAACAAGAAAATAAGCTTTTTTACTTTTTAGTATAGTACTTTTAGGTATAGTAAATGTACTATAAGGCTATAATAACTTTAATATAAAAATACTTTCTAGTTATTTCTATTAGCTAATACTATGTTTAGCTGTGCTAGAGAGCTACTATTAATAGTTATAATTACTATATTAAGATACTAGTAATATTTTATTTATATAGTACTTTCTTTATAGCTAGAGCTTAAAATAAGTTTAAATAAACTAGTTAAGTATATAAAGTAAATAAAAACTAAAGCATCTAGTATATAAAAAAGTACTATTTAAATTATAACTAATTAAATTTTCTGTAATTCGTTTTCTCTTTAAAATAGTATATATTATTTTTATTAGTTATATTATTTACTGTTTAGTTGGGCTAATTCTAAGCCTTAGGCTTATATACTAGAATTTTAAGCTACATAAAATAAATAAAATGAATATAATATTAAAAGTAAATAAATACTAAAAAAAAGCTTTAGCTACTATATTCGATCTCACTTAAGTTACTTTATTTATAAATAATATAATAATAGTTATAATAACAATTACTAATACTAGCTAGTTTAAATAAGTAGATTTATTTATTATATATACTTTTTAGTTAATTATAGATATAAATATAAGAACCTTTATTAGAATCTATTAACTTACTAACTTATAGTATAAATAGCTTATCTATTAATTTTATATTTTATTTATATTTCCTGCTATTACATATTTACTATATATAGTAAGTATTTTTTTAATTATACGTAATATTATCTTTTATTTTAAGAACTTTTTAATATACGATTTATTAGGCCTTCTTATTTAAAATAGAAAGACAAAGATGTTTTTTATATATAAATTAGTAGTTTTTTCTTTTTTTACTATAAAACTACTAGTTTCTATAATACTTTTATATTAACAGCTTTATGAATATATAGACTTAAAATAAAACTATTAAAAGTATAAAAGTTTACTAATACTTATTATTATCACAAACGTAATTATAGTGCTATGTAAACTATATGAAATAACTATAATTTTTTATTCTACTTTATAAACTAAATCTAAAACTAATATCTATTATAGAGTTTTCTTAGTATATTTTTAACTACTTTTATTATATAAGCTTATATAAACTAAACTTATATATTTACTTAGTTACTATATACCTTTAGCTTTTACTTTTATAATATTATAGGCTAGACTATAAAAAAGTTTAAAACTTATATAACTATACTATATTTAATATATATAAATAGTAATAATTTATAAGAAGCTATTAAACTAAATAACTAAACATTCTAAGTATAAAATCTATTTAAAAAATTTATACTACTATAAATAAAAAAAAATTATTAATATTATATAAGCTTATTATAAACTTTTGTCTTTAGACCTATTTAGAACCCTTACTAAAAAATAGCAAATAATTCTATACTACTAAAAAATTAAATTACTTAAAAATACTATTAATTGGAGATTAGCAGAGGTAATAAACTAAATATAAAAAAACTAAAATTAACTTTATAATAAATTTAGAATATGGTTTACTAAATAGAATTATTTTATTTTATATTATTTTCTAGTTTTAGTTCTATTATTAGATTCTACTTTTAATTTTATCTAAAGCTACTAATAAATAATAATTGCTTTTATATATAAGACTAAAGTTAGAGTTATTAAAATATTTCTTTCTTTTAAATTAGTAGAGCTGTATAATATAAGAAAAATACTTAAGTACTATTAATATAACGTTAAAAAAAAGAAATTAAAAGTTAATAACTTTAAATAGTTACTTAAGTTTATTGTAGCCCTATTAAAGCATATTAAATATTAAAAAAAGTATTATTTTTAAGATAATAGATAGTTTAAAGGAGCTTAAGATTTCTATAAATACTTTTAAAAAAAAAGTTAGTAAATTTATAAAAAAGAAGAAAACTAATAAAGAGATTAAAAGTAGAGAAAGTAAGTTAAAATAGATAAAAAATAAATTTAATAATAATAAAGGCTTACAGAAGAAGTTACATAATAAGAATTCTAAGAATAAGAGTAGTAGATTAAAGAAGATAAAAAGAAATAAGTTTAAGAATAATACTAGTAGACTAAAAAAGTTATATAATAAAAATTCCAAGAATAAAAGCAGCAGATTAAAAAAAATAAAAAGAAGTAAGTTTAAAAATAATACTAGTAAACTAAAAAAATTACGTAGTAAGAATTCTAAAAATAAAGATAGTAAATTAAAAAGAATAATAAAAAGTAAGTTTAAGAATAATGCTGGCAGACTAAAAAGATTACATAAAAAAAACTAAAAATAAAAGTAGTAAATTAAAATAATAAAAAAGAATATAAATAATAGTAAAGCTAGCTGTACTAGTTGTAGTTTAGACTTTAATTCTTTTATATTTCTTTATAATTATTAATTATAGTCTTGTTAATTCTTATAAACTAGTTTCTTATTTTTTTTTTTAATTTAAATCTTAAGTTTATAGTTTCTTTGCTGCCTAATTCTCTATAAAAAAACCTTTAATATTTTAATATTTTTTAATATTAAGTAAGCTTACACCATATTATTATAGAGTAAACTTATTTTAGAATATATAATATTATAAGAAACTCTTAAAGCTATGCTATAAAAATAGTAAGTAGAGTTTTATAGCCTAATAAATTTACATGCCTTAGTTAGAGCTTATTTAAACTTCTTTTAAACTCTAGTATTTATTTAGGCTTTTTAGCTAATTTAAAAATATTATTAAGCCTATAGTATTATTATAAACCTCTAGTAATTATATTATTATAAGTATTAAGCTTAACACTTAAATTAAGAAAAAATAGAGAACTAGTTTATAAAAATTTAATAAGACTATAATTAATAACTATTGTTCTAACAATCTTTATGTAATAACAGTACTAAAAAAAATAAATTAAGTCTATTAATAACTAAGCTAGTAAAAGAATTTAAATTAAGTAGTATAGCTATAGTACTATTATTATAAAAAAACTAATTCTATTATATATATAAGCTAAAAACAATTATATGTATTTTTATACTAATAGTTTTTTTTTTATAATCTTCTTAAGCTTTACAATCGCTGTTTTAACGAGTTTATTAAAATTATTAAATAATAGAATATTATATTTCTAGCATATATACTAGACGTTTCTATACTAATAATATTCTTTTAGATAGTAAATAACTAGCTTTTTAAATTAAAAATAGTAACCCAGCTTAAGTAGTAAAATAAGGCTAATAGTATTAAAATAAAAGTAAAAAATAATAAAATTTACTTTATTAAGATTTATTATTTTTTAATTTATTTAATAATAGAAGTTTTTATTCTTAATATTTTGCTCCCAGCTAGAGTCCTAATAAATATAGTAAAAGTTAAATATAGTAATAAGAAGAAAAGTAATTTTATTTATAAAAGTAGCTTATTAGTTAAAAGTTTTACTTAACTTAATACTACTTTTAAAAAAGATTTGTATATAGTTACTAACATTAATATTATCTAAAAAGCTATAGTATATGAATTCTAGATTTTATTTTAGCTTATTTATTATATATAAAAATAGAGGCTCCTTTTAACTAGTTTCTAAACACTTTATAGTAGAAAAAAATAGCTGAACTATATAATAGTATACTTTTTTAAAAAAAAACAAGAGTAATAAAAAAGGAATTCTCTTAGTTTATAAATATAAGTTAATATAAGTACTTTATCAAGCGCTACTCTTAATAATATTATTTAAACTAATTTATATAATATAGTACTAATTTACACTATTTCTTTTATAAGCTCACTAAAGTATTATTAACTTTAAATTAGCTATAAACTAAATTAAAGTTTATTATACACTATAAAGTGTAGTAATAGTTTTAGTTTATATTTATTTTATTATATTAATATATTCAGGCATAGTTAACTTTGGAGTTTATTTAAAACCTTAGTATAATAAAGCCTATTTAAGCCAGCAACAAGTAGTAAAAGAAAATAAATAAAACTTACTAAATAGCTTTATTTAAGTAAACGCTAATATAGCTAGCTTTAAGATTTTTCTAACTAATTTATAAAATCTCTTTTAAGGACTGCTTTAGAGTCTAAGAAAGTTAGACTAAAGTAATAACCTATAGTTATAGCTACTCTTACTAGTAAAAAAAACCTAAAAAGCTAATTAGAAACTAGTTTTTTTATTTAAATTCATACTAAAGAAACGTATTACTACTATAGCTAATATTATAAGAATTTATATAGTTAGTACTATTATTTATAGATTAGTATATTTTTAGCTTTTAAATAAGATTCTTAGATAAACTACGCAACGCATAACATTACTTTACTTATAAATTTAAAAATATTTTTATAGAATTTACTATTTATTCTATTTAAGAGTTTAGTAATATTATAAGCTTATTTCTTAGTAGTACTTAAAGTATAGTCTATAAAGGAGTAATATATATTTTACTAAAAATCTAATAATAGAAACTATATTATAAATAGTACTAAAGTTAAAATAACTTTTTTATAGTAATTTCTCTGAAACAGCTTTTTAAAAGTACTTTAAATAAAATCTTTTTAATAATAAGTAGCTTAATTATACCTCTAGTAATTTTAATCTTTTTTAATTAATTTATATTCCCTAAAACTTAAGCTAGTATAAGGAAACGATTTTTTAGTATTACTATAAATATTTAAATTAGTTTTTTATAATTAACTTAATCCTTATCTCTATCTTATATTTTATATTTATAAAAGTAGAAATTTTATAATTTTATATAATAACTACAGGCATAATATTATTCTAATTTTATATAAAAATCACGTAATATATTAGTAAATATCTATGCTATAAAAAACTACCTAAATTAGTAGAGTAATATTTAAATATTTTCTTATTAAATAAATGTCTATATAATAATAAATATAAAGTTATTTATTTTAAGAGTTTTTTTTAAGCACGTAATTATACTTTTTACTTTTATATTATTAACTTTATAAATTAGATTAAATGCTCTTATTACTTTTATAAGCTTTTTAAGTAATAGTCTATAATATCTTTACATTATATATTTTTATAAACTATTTAAAATAACTAGCTTAATATTAACTTATTAACCACCTTAGCTCTACGAACTTAAACTTAGTAATTTACTATTTTATTATTAGTAATAAAGACACCCTATCTATTATTTTCTATTATACTATTTATTTTTCTATTAGTTTATTTAGCTATATATTAGACGTAATATTTTTTTACTTACTAAGATTAATAGTAAATACACGTAAGATATTATTTTTATTTATAGAATAGCTATAAGTTAAATCTAGTATACTAGTATTTAATTTATAGTTAATATAGAAATTAAAGGCACTACTTCTATTATTATTATTATTTTCTTTTAATATAATATATTCTTTATTTAGTTTTAAATGGAGAATAATAGTTTACTTAACTTAATAAATTATAATTCCCCTATTATTTATAATATACTAATTTAGATTTATAAAATTAAGTATAGAAATACTATTTAGTAATACATATATAGTATAAAAAGTATTATCTTAAAAGTTAAAGTTAAAGTAACTTATATTTAAACTAAAAAGTTATAGACCCATATCCTAACACTATGCAATAGTTAAGGTAGTTATAAACGAAATAAATAAAAGAATAATACTAATATAAATAATAGAACGTAGATTTTATAACAAATATATTATTAAAGTCTAAAATAGTACTAGAGTTTAAAGTTATTAATCTCTTTTAATAGGGGCTTTATACTCGTCCTAAAACTAGTTACTAATTAATTTTTAAATAAATTATAATTTTCAGGCTACTAGCTTAAGTTTAAAAAATTTAAATTTAAGTTAAAGTTATTAAAGGTATAACTAAGCTACTTATTATTAAAAGAGTTTTATTTAGAGAACTTCTAAAAAAGCCCTTTTAAAGAAATTATTATAAAAAAGTTATTTTAGCTTTAGTACTATTTATAATATAGTTTATATTATTAAACTTTTAGAGAGTTATATATTACTTCTACTATAAACTATACTTTAGTAAGAATTACTAGTAACTCTTAAAATATTCTATATATTCTAAAGTCTTTTTATTTATATTATTAAATAACACAAACGCTTCTAATACCTGTTTTCTATCTAATTAAAAATATTATAAAATACTTTAGAACACTTTTTTCTTAAGTTATAAATAACTTAAAGTAGTTAAAAAAGAGCTTAAATTAAATTTTATTCTTATTAAAGCTAGACTTAGTACACTCTTTATAATAAAAAACTTAATAAATATAAATAATTTAAAACCTACATATATAACTCCTTTTTTAGGTAATAAGTCTAGAGATATAGTATATCTAAAAAATCTTTTTATTAACTTTCTAAAATTATATAAACTTATTAAAAGTGGTACTACTAAGATTATAGTTAATAATAAAATTATTTTAAATATTACTAATATTCTATTCTTTCTAGAGATAGTACCTGTAAATATAAAAAAGCTACTAATTAATAAAGACATACTTTATTTAACTTATTTATTCTAGAAAAGTATTAACTTTAAATTTAAAATACTAAAACCACCCTTCATTTTACTAACCAAATTAAGAATTTTAAATAAATAGTTTTTGGTTATATAGTTAGTATCTTAGAAAAGCTTCTAAATACTTAAATAGTAGTTTAAAAACTCTAAAAAAGTATACTCACTAAACTATAAAATAAGGTAAATACTATAGTAAAGAAATTTATTAATAAATTTATAACTAAATTTAAGAGCATAAGATTATCTATTTTCTATTAAATTTAATAGAGTAAAATAGCTTCTAAAAAGTTCTTTTTAATAAGTAAAAAAGCTTACTGTATATTAGTTTCATACATAATACTTAAAAGAATATGTAATTTTACTTTATTTTATTAGTATACTAGTTAATTTATCAACACCTTTTAGAGTATTTTCTTTATTAAAATTAGAGTAATATTTATTTTAATATTCCACATTAACTTTATCACATGTAAACTATTAACTTAGTTTGAAATTAAAAAAGTATTTATCTTTCTTATTAGTAGCATTAAAATAAGAAAAGCTATTAAATAGTAACGTAACGTTATAAATTTTCTATTATATTTTCTGGTTATAGTTCTTAATTTACACCGTAATTACTAAAACAAGAGCTTAAAGTAAAATATCTTAGAACTAAAATTAAAAAAACAAGTTAACTAGAAGATAGACTATCTTAAGAAAGAAGATATTATAGTATTCTTTATTTAAGTAAAGGCCTTATCTCTAATTAGTCTACTCAATTAAATCAATATACTAGTAATAGAAAGTTAGTAGTATATTATAAAAAGAAATTTTAGAGAAGGGGAAATGTTTAGGTAGTTTATTATAAACATAGAATTCTGTTTATAAAAATATTAAAAGATTTTTTAACTCTATACACAACTTATAGTAGTGCTCTTCTAAAGAAAGAAAAAACTAGAAAATATATATTAATACTTATATCTCTTACTAAAGTATGCTTTTAAACTATAGTAACGTTCTACTATAGCTTTTAAAACTCTATTAACTATATTTTATTATTTAAATAGCTTTAGATACGGGCCTTTTATAGTATAAAGCCTATAATATATAATTATCTACTTTATTTATACTTTACTATAGGTAGGGTTCTTACTAGGAAGTATTAATTCTAAATTCTAAATTTATATTAAACTACCTTATGTCTCTTCTTATAGCTAGAAGTATAATACTTTTTATTTAATTTTTATAACCCTACTATATTATATATAGCAGACTTAAACTTTTAGTTTAAATTCTAAGCTTTATAGCTACGTTCTATCTTTTTATAAAAATAGTATTATATAAGTTACTATTTAAACATTATAAGGCTTTCCTTACTATAAGATATATACTACTCTTTTTAGATATAGAATTAGCTAAACCCTAGTTTTAAAATATAAATAAGTTATTAGCGTTAGTAGATAGTATTATATACTTATCTAGCTATAATATATACTATTATAAGCTATATTAGTATCTCTTAAGCGTATAGAGATTAGGCTTACTAATTAAATCTAAAGGCGTATATAAATATCTATAACTTTTAAATTAAAACTATAAATAAAAAAGTATTATTCTATTATATTATAATAATAGCATTACTACTATACTAAAATATAAAGAGTATTATTAGTAGCTTAGTTATATTATATATATAAAGTTTTTTGTATTTACTTATAAGTTAAAGTAACTAACTTATTATTAGAATAATTAAGAATTCCTATTATCTACTATATACTTTATTTAAGAATACTTATTCTCTTTGCTCTTAATTTCTAACTATTTTCTATTTTAATTTATTTAGACTTTCTTCTACTCTGTAATATGAATATGTGAGAATAATTTAATAAAAAGACTTAACTAAAGCCTAGCTTTCTACTTAGTATAAATTTAATAAATACTTAAAAAATTAGAGCGTAATCATATACTTATATCTTAAATACTAAAAAGAATTTCTAGTTACTTCTTAAAATACCTTTTAAGCTGCTTAATTTTCCGTGGGAAATCTAGGATATAATTTATAAAAACATACTTAAATTACTTCTAGTACTAATTCCTTATGAATCTGGAATTATATAAAAGGTAGTAAAAACTAGTTATAGTTAGCTTCTAGTAGTTAATTAATAGATTTATAATAAAGCTATAAGTTTAATGCATAATACAAAGCTACTTAAACTTAAATATAATGAATATTATTTAAATATTAGTAAATACGTTTATAATTAAAATTATTAGCTATACTATATTAAAGACTATATAAATAATAACTTACGTATTAACTTACTACTCTAATTTCTTTATTTAAAGGCTATTTAATATATTAATTATATTAAAATTTATGTGGATTTTGAAGACTATAGTTGTCCTATAAATTATAGTATTTTATAGATATTCGTTAACATGCTATATGTAAATTTAAGTAAATAACTAAAATATTTTATAATAATATTTACTATAAACACGCTTTTATTAAATAAAGGTAAAATTAAATTTTTTTAGTTTCTCTAAATATTTAAGGGGGTTTTAGAATTTAAAGATATAGAATTTAAAATAGCTGATTTAAATAAGCTAGAAGAAGAAAATAAATTACTACTTTTTAAAAAAGCCTATATATTAAGAAACATTTTAGTATAGAAGCAGAAATATAGTTTTAAATAAATAGAGTAAATGTAGTCAAAAAATCTTAAATTAAATTATTACTTATCTCTTTACTATATTATCTATTATTATTTTTTAAGCTAAAGTAGTAATTTAGGTAGTAATTTAATAATTAAAATCTTAAAATAAAAAAGATATTAAACTAGACTTAAGCTATAAAGTCTAACCATATAACACTAAAAAAAAAGCTTAAAGAGTTAATAATAATTATATAAGAAATATTATTAAATAATAGTTTATACTAGTACTCTTTAGGCTTAAAGCTAAGTAAAATTAAAATCATCTATTTAGCATTTTTATACTAAATATAAGTAACTTAGTTATAGAGAGAAATATCTAATATTTTTTACTTAAAAAAGTAACCTTCTAGCTAAAATAATATCTAGTTAATTTAAATAAAAGTTAATTTCTAAAAGTACTAAGCAACTACTACAGACCTATAAACTATAATTAATTAAAGTTTAGAGCTAATAAAGGTTAAATATAGCCCTATTTACTATAAATAATAAGAGTTTAAAATAGTTCGTTAAAGAATAATACTAGGAACAGATATATTTTCTAATTTCCCTAAATATATATATAGGCGTACTTAAAGCCTAACTTATATAACCCTATTATAATTACTATAGCTATATACTTTTTAATAAATATTAGTATTCTTTTTTATATATTCTCTTTTACTATAGAAGGTATTATAGCTATAGTCTTTTTTTATTCTAAAACTATTAATATAGCTAGTAGAAGGCCGCTAAATAGTATAATACTAACTATAATATTTACTAGTACTATTAAAAAGCTTTAACTAGTATACTTTTTTAAGAATATAAAAGCTTCTTTCTTTAATATAAGTTTAATAAATATTATAGAGTAAAGCACAACCAGGCTTTTTAATAATACTATTAAAGTTATTAGTAAAATTACTATTATAAGTATATCTACCTTTTAAAGTATTATACTATCTCTTAATATATTTATAGTAAAAAGAAATATATTTTTCTAGTATTAAAAACGTTTTTAAATTCTATAACGAAATATTAATTCCTTCTTATAACTACTTCTTTCTAGTAAATAAAACTAAGAAATTCTTTAAGCTTACTTATATTATTACTTTAATTAGTATTAGTACTACTATTAGATTTAATAAGTATCTTATAATTATAGATTTTTTACTTATTAAATTAATATTATTTATACTAATAGTTAAATTACAGTATAATGTATTCTTTTAATATGTTTAAAATATAGTACCGAATTCAGCACTATTTAATACTAGTATTAGTAATATATAAATATATAATTTTATACTTTTATTTATTTAGCTTGAATTATGTTTAGTTGAGCTTTTAATACTAATTTTCTTAAAATTAACTATTTCTTAACCTCCTAGTACGTCAGATATAAATAGTATAAAAAGTAATAATTAGAAAGAGTTTATATAAAATTCTATATAAATATTATTTATTACTAAAGCTAGTAAGTAATTATTTATTAGATAAATTAATTAACTTAATAAACTAGTATATATACCTCTGAATATAATAATAAAAAGAAAAAAAACT
The DNA here is from genome assembly GCA_010093925.1 of Zopfia rhizophila CBS 207.26. NCBI lineage: Eukaryota > Fungi > Ascomycota > Dothideomycetes > Zopfiaceae > Zopfia > Zopfia rhizophila. The sequence goes on from ML994619.1 coordinate 750,961, forward strand.
ATAAATATACTATAGAGTCTAAACAAGATTATTTTTATAGTAGTAACTATTTAGTAGCTAGATAATATAAATAATTTAGCTTTTATAACTCTAGCTAAGCTAGTAGCTATATTTCTATTCTAATAAAATAACTTAGTTTTCTAATAACTAGAATTTATTTTCTATTAAATAAGTAAAGTTTATAGTATTTTATTTAAACTTATATATACACAATTATTAAATTTTTTATAATTTTTTTAAGTTAATATCTAGTATAGATTTTATAAAATTATATAATGTTTTCACCCCTAGTTGAATAATAGTTAATAGAAGTATATTAAAAAAGAATATTTACATAATTTTAGAAAGGTATTTAAATTATTATTTTATAATTAACTAAGATTACTTTATATATAAACTAAGTATTTATATTATGCTGAATTTTAAGATCTCTAATATACACTAAGTGCTTTTTCTTATAATAATATTTATATATAACTAGAAGTATTATAATTACTATAAAAATAGTATTAGTAATACCTATAATTCTACTATAACTAAAAGGTTTAGAATATTTATAGTTATATGCTTTATATTTTTTTTAGAAAAGACTCTTATCTATTTTCTAATTAGTATAAGCTAAAATAGTATACTATAAACATACTCTTAAATAAATACTATTATTATACGTTTGCCTCTTTATTTCCCTTATTAGTAATAGAGAGTAGTAAGATTATAATATAAAGTATAAAGTAGTTTTAGGTTTATATATTTATTTAAATCTTCTAGCTTTAAATAAGTAGTATCTAAAACTAGTGTTTTCTAATTAGAGATTTTAGAGCTAGTTTTAAGTTTATTACTAGTACCTAAACTATTACTATTTTACTATTATTATAGTATTACGTGTTACTATCTTACGTAATTTAATAACCTTTTTTAGAATCTTATTATATTATTCTATTTTCTATTTATGTGCTATATCTTGTGTTTAAAATACTTATAAAATTTTTACTTTATTTATAAACTCCTTTTAAAGTCTTCTATTAAACTATTATACTAAAATATAAAGTTTTATAGCTAAGATAGAGCTACCTATAGTAATAGTTACTAAAATATAATTAATAGGTAATTTTAAATATAATTATAAGACTAGAAATAGAACTACGCATTTAATTTAACTAAAATTAATAAATAAAAAATTCACTTCTAATTAAATAAAGCTATTTTTAAGAACTATTTAATATAAATTATATTTATAAGTGTATGCTCTTCGTTAAACAGATTTACTATAATAATACTAAAAATAAAAATATTACTAGTAACTTTTATTATTACTATAGTTTTTATTAGTTTAATAAAATAAATTCTAAGTAAAAGCAACGCTAAGACTAGTATTTTAACTTTAAATATAAGGCTATATTTTTTATTCTTAAGTAAAAAAATTACTTAATAGAATTAAAACTATAGTTTAATTCTACTAATATATTTCTGAATAATCTATTTCTAAAGTTATATACTATTTAAAATCACGATATTTTTTAAGATATCTAGAGTAAAGTTAATAGTATTAAAGATGTAATTATAACTAGTCTTTTAAATACTATTATAACTCTTATTTAAGATATTTAGAGTAAGGTTAATAGTATTAAAAATATAATTATAACTAGTCTTTTAGATACTATTATAACTTCTATTTAAGAAATTAAAAAATATATTTCTAAAAATTACTTACTAGGCATAAAAGAGTTCTGTGTTAATTATAAGTATAATATAATTTATAAAAAGTTACTACTAAGTCTCTTAAATCTAGTACTAAATATTACTTAAAATTTATTAAATAGTATTTAAGTTCTACTAGATACTCTTAAAAAACTTTTTTAAAATCTAGTAAAAAAGTTTTAGGAAAAGCTTTAAAAAAAGCTTTAGTCTTTAAAGTATATTCTAATAAAAATTACTACTTTATATATCTAAAAATACTTAGTTACTAGATTAGTTTTTTTAGTAATTATTATTATTCTTTTTGCCTGCATAATTTTTAGTAGATTATTTAATATTATAAGTATTCTTTTATAATAGGCTAGAGCTTAGGATAGTTAATTAAAATAGTTATTTTAGCTTTAACTCTATACGTAACCACGTAATCTTAGTAACTTAATAAAGATAAGCTATTAAGTCTCTATAGTATATATAATTAACTTTTTATTAAATCCACTCTGTTTTACTTAATTACTATTATTAGCCTGGATTATTATATTTAGATTTAATTAACTCTATTTCTTGCAGAGGCTGAGAGGCTTTTTGTAATAGAATATAGAGAATAAATATAGAAACCACCGTGTGGTGGAATTAAGAGCTATCTAGGTAGTATATATACATTAAAGATGTGGCTTAGTCAGCTGAGTGCTAAGCAGGCAGCAGTAGGCAGCGACACTCAGTAACACACCCCCCCAGCTTCTATAGTGTAGTAGTGGAAGATATAGGTCAAAGATGAAGCCCCACACTAGGTCAAAATAGGAAATTGGATGAGATGCATAGTGGAGGGAGTCTGAAACAAAACAGCAATAGTAACTCGTCATCAAGCTTTGGCGCTAACCCGAGGCGTGGGAGCCTCAAAATACTGGGTGTTTCCATGCCAAAGAGTGAATGTCTCCTTCTGATTCCCATAATCCGACAGTCCCAATCATTCCAGTTGTCGTTTGTAGAGATCGAGCTGTAACCCTCTTCCAGTAGTATCGTCGAGTCGTCGATGTAAATCCTATACGCAGGGTGACGCCACAGTGGCTCTTTCCGACTTTCCGCTTCGTGCGGGCATAGGCCTAGCCATTTATACTGCTATCTAGTCTCAATTACGTTAAGGTGTGTGTTCGAGAGTGTGTTCGACTATAAGGTGTCTAGACGTTATCGGTCAATCGTTAAGAGGCGTGGCTCTCTTGAAGTCGTACAATCATCTCATGTCAGTGATCAGTAGGCCTGGGATCATGGCGATGCGCGGCGATGCGTGGCGGTACGCGCGAGAAGCCGTGGTAGTAGGAAGAGGCCGTAGTAAAGATCTGAGACGAAGGGACAGGTGGTGTGGACCTCTGCATACTGGGTTATGAATATAAGTGATGCGGAATTCCGGGCTCATAACTGTAACAGAATGCAGAGGATGGATGTAGAAACCACCGTGTGGTGGAATTGAGAGCTATCTAGGTGGTATATATACATCAAAGATGTGGCTTAGTCAGCTGAGTGCCAAGCAGGCAGCAGCAGGCAGCGACGCTCGGTAACACTTTTAGTAGTATAATTAACCTTATAAAAAAATAAGAGACTCTCTAGTATTAGAGAAGCACTATCTAGTAGTACACTAAATATTAATAAATACTAATAACTACTTAGTATTTATATTAATAGCTTAAGTAATAAACCTGCTTAATATAGAATATAATAATAAATAGATTAGCTATAAACTATACTGGTTGTTTATTTCATAAGGGTTAGAAGTCCCCACCATTAAAGTAATAATAAACTAAATAGAGATTAAACTTAATAACTATCTTACTTAACGTGATAAAAAGAAAGCTTTATTTTTAGTAAATAAAGCTAGTAACAACACCTTATTTAAAAAGATTATAAACATGTTATAAGTAATATCTAAAAGACTAACTATATTAAAAAATTACGATTTTTTATTATAGCTATCTTTATAGGTTTTAGTGATAATACTAGTAACTCTCTTTATACTAACGTTATAACTAGTAATTAAATTAGTAGTTAAACTACTTAATTTTTCTAAACCCCTTATATTTAATAGTATACGGTTTTTTTACTTTATGTTTAAATATTAAGCTAAGGCTAAGTTACGATTTAATAGATACTATATAAGCAGTAAGGAAAGATAGATAGACTATTTCTTTTAGTATTTAAAAAAATAAGTAGTATAAACTATTTTTTTATAGCTTTCTAATTAAAAAAATAATACCACCCTTAAAGTAATATAAGTATTTATAGACTTTTAGTTTAAAGACTAGTATTAAAGATAAAAGTCTCTAGACAAGCTGTAAAACATGAAATAGAAAAAGAAGTTAATAAAAGAGTATTATATAGAGTTTAATAAGGAGCTACTGCTAGTAGAAAGTGATTAACTAAATAAAAACATAAAAAAGAGTATATTTACTTAGGAATTAAATAAAGAGCTTTAGAAGTATATTACAGCTTTTTTAGTAACACTAAGCTTTAAAAAATATACTTAGAAAGTAATTTATATTAGTAATAATCTTATATAGATTATATTAAGTAACTATAGAACTACTATAGCTATTTATATAATGCTATTTATATTAATACTTAAATTAATAGATTAGGAAGTAATACCCACGCGTGTAGGAGTAGTAAAGCTATAAAATAATTAATCTAAAATACTTTAATTAAGCTAAAAGGAATTTAAGTAGTACTATAAGTAAAATTTCTATTATTAATACAATTCTCTTAACTATATAAAAAATAAGTATAAATATATAAGATTAAATTAGTTATGTTTAGCTACTATAGTATTAATAAAAGCCAAATAAATAAATACTAACAAAAGAGACAAAAAAGATAGAGATAAAAAAGAAAAAAAAGAAGTATTAGGAAAAGAATAGCTTTTACTTATTATTATAAATAAAAGTTTTCAGCTGAAATAGATAAAATAGCATTATAAAGAAAATAGTAAAAATTCTAGAATATATATATAAACATAGATTTTATTACTATATATTTATTAATTAACCAGATGAACATCGCATATATAATAATTAATACTAGGTATTTATACTATAGTTTTATAAACTTTGTTTTTACTACTAAAGTCTATTTAACACATATTAATATTACCTTATAAGGGATTATTAGAGTATATAGGAAACCTAAAAGGGTTATTTAAGTTATATAAATTAATTTTAATATCAAAGAGCATACTAAACGAGCCTATATATATATTATTAATAATATACTTAGGTTTAATCTTATTTTAGGTAGACTTTAAATAAACTAAAATAATATTATAATCACGCTAGTAAAGAAATCATTTTATATTTATACTTTAAGAATAAGAGTTTATAGTAAAAAAAGGAAGAAGTTATATTAGTAAAAGCTAATAGAGATTAGCGCAGCTGCTTTTTTAATATAAATAAATAAATTAAAAAGAAAAAATAAGATATATATTTTTATAGTATTATTAGTAAATATTTAAAAGGCTTTAGCGCCTAAACTAAAGCTAAATCTTAGAATACTACTTCTTAAGACTTATTAGAAGTATTTAAAGCTATTTTTAGAGAAGAAAGTAAATAAGCTCCTACCGCTGCAAGATCCTAGAATAAACTATTATATTAAATTTAAAAAGATTAATAGGAAGGACACTAAGGTCCTATAAGGACTACTATATAATATATTAAAAAAAAACTATTAGTACTATAAAAAGAGTTAATACTGCTATTAGAGAAGGGCTTTATTTATATAAGTAATTCTCTAGTTATAACTTTAATACTATTTATATATAAGTTTAGTAGAGGTCTTTACTTCTGCGTTAACTACCACACGCTTAATAGAATTTCTAAAAAGAATAAATATTCTCTTTCTCTAATCTATAAAACGCTTAGCTAGATTAGTAAAATAAAATAGTATACTAAGCTCAACATTTTAATAGCCTTTTATAAGATTTATATTATAGAGAAAGATAAATAGCTAATAGCTTTTTATATAAAATTTAGACTTTTTAAATGGCTGGTCACACCTTTTAGGCTAGTAGAAACCTTTAGTATATTCTAGCAGTATATAAACTAAACCTTATAAAAATATCTTAATAAGTTCTATTTAGCTTTTCTTAATAATATATTTATTTATTCTTTAGGCTTACTAAAAGAGTATTACTAGTAAATTAATTTAGTACTAGAAAAACTTAGTGCTGTAGATTTACATCTAGATATTAAAAAATACAAATTTAAAACTAAAAGTATAAAATATTTAGAGTTTATTATTAAAGTAGGATAAGAAATTTAAATAGATCCTACTAAGATAAAAGTAATTACTAAGTAGTAACTTCTAATAACTGTAAAAAGAGTTAAAAGCTTTCTTAAATTTACTAATTTCTATTATTAGTTTATTAAGTCTTTTTTAGAAATTATTGTTTTATTTATAAGACTTATAAGCGACGTGCTATTCTAATAGACTAATAAAAAATAAATAGTATTTAATAAGTTAAAGAAGATTTTTATATCGGAATTAATACTAGCTTAATTTAATTCTAATTAAAAGATTATCTTAAAAGCTAACTTTTTAAGCCATATAACTAAAAGAGTTTTTTCGTAATATAGTAATAATAGTATACTATACTTATATATATACTTTTTAAAGAAGAACTTATTTATAGAATATAATTATAAAATACACGATAAAGAGCTTCTTGTAATTATTTATTATTTAAAAGCATAAAATACCAAATTACAGTCTATTAAAGAATTCTAGGTTATTACTAATTATAAAAACTTTAAATACTTTATAAGGCTTTAGAAATTAAGCAAAAGACACACGCGCTAGTAGTTATTTCTTAGTTAATATAATATAAAAATTTAATATAAGCTAGAGAAAGAAAATGTATAAGCTAATATATTATTAAGATATAAATAAAATCATCTAAGTAGAGAAAATAATAAAAAGCTAAAAAGCTATATAATTTAGCTATTAAAGCTAGTAGTTATAAGTTAGAAAGAAGAGTTTAAATTAAATAATAATAAACAAGCAGTATAGGCTTTCTTTACTTAAATTAGTTTTTTAATAATTATAGAAAATAGTATAACTAAAGCCCAGGAGTCTTATAATAAGCTTAAATAAAAATAGTATAATATAATATTAAATAATAAAGTGTATATAAAAGCAGTACAGGTTTTTTATAATTAAAAGTAGAGATTTTTTTTAGAGCTCAAACTAAAAATTTTACTAGCTAAGTATAGAATTAATAAAAATAAAATCTTTTATTATTAGAATAGAAAGTAGGTGCCTGATTCAGAGCTATTAAGAATATTAATTATTTACTAGATTTATTTATTATAGATAATAGAACACCCAGGGCAGCAGAGCATCTATTTAATATTAATAAGAGATTATTTTTAGCTAGGAATATTAAACCACGTATAGCGTTATATTTAAAACTATAATATCTATAGCTATATAAAGTTATAGAGAGATTACTAGTAAGAACTATTACACCTATTACCTATTCCCAATTATATTTAGAAAAAAATCTTAATAGATTTTATAACTAGATTACTAGAAAGTAATAGCTGTATAGTTTTACTAGTAATTACTAATAAGTTAAGTAAGAACATAACTCTCTACTCTCTTCTAAATATAAATATTAAGATAGTAATATAGGCTTTTATCTGTAAGGTTATTACTTATTATTAGATTTCTAATACTATAGTATCTAATTATAGTAGCTAATTTATTAGTAAGTTCTAAACTAAGCTTTATAAAATTCTAAGAATTAAAAGGCGATTATTAACAGTGTTTTATCTATAAACAAATAGTTTAATAAAAAGAATAAATAGTATAGTTAAAGCTTATTTTTAAGTGTTTATTATATGAGACTAAGTAAACTAAGTAAAGCTCTATCTAATAGCTAAAATTATAATAAAAAAAGAGACACTATTTTAATAGGAATAAGTCAATTTTTTTTTTAGTATAGATATAATATAGAACTGCTGTAAGTGGATATTAGAATTAGACATAATATAACAGCTTAAGACCTAAAAACTAGTACTAAAGAAATTATAAGAAAGCTAAAAAAGTATATTAACTTAGCATAAATAACTATAGCTAAGGCATAGTAAAAGTAAGAAAAATAAATAAACTAATATTAAAATAAAGCTTTATAACTGCGTGTTAGAGATAAGGTATAGCTAAAGCTTAGTAACTAACTCTCTACTAAATAAGAAAATAAAAAGCTAGACTAGAAGAATGCTAAATATACTATAGAAAATATAATTAGTTTACACGCTATAAAGCTAAATACGTTTCTAAAACTAAACTTAATATTTTATATAGATAGACTACAGCTAGTAAGTAATAACCTATTACTAAGTTAATTTATAAATAATTTTTAGCTATTATTAATCTAGATAAATAACTATAAAGAGTATGTAGTGTAGGATATTATTATTAAAATATAAACAAAACAAGAGCAAGGCTACTAGCTATAATATAAAATAAAATAAAAAAATTATATATTAATAACTATAGAGCTAATAAGCTAGCTAGAAAATATAATAATATTAGATTATTAAAAGAAGTATATAGCGTTTTTATAAAGAGGTAAATATAAACTCTTACTAGTAAATTACTAATAAAAGCTTTAGAAAAAGCTATAGTAAATAGAATCTAAGATAGGTTTATAAAGGTCTTTTAGATAAACAGTTCACCAAAAAGCCCCTACCTAGTCTATAAGAAAAGAGATAATGTAATAGGCTAGAGTCTAAAATAGTTAATTAAAATAATTATTTTAGCTTTAACTTTATACGTAACTATGTAATCTTAGTAATTTAGTAAAAGTAAATTATTAAGTCTCTATAGCGTATATAATTAACTCTTTATTAAATCTACTTTATTTTATTTAATTACTATTATTAGCCTGGATCATTACATCTTCTAAGGCTTACTATTAAATTAAAAGTAGTAATAATCTTAAGCTTAATATATTATATTCTTCTTTTTATACCTACTATTATTTTAGAGCTTTTTTAGACAAAGACTAAGACATTACTATCTTAAATTAAAGTAAAGAAAAAAGAAGTTAATAGGTTATATATTAGAGCTCTTTATTATATTATTATTATAATATTTTTAACTACTATTACACTAACTATTATCTAAAAGAGTATTAGAAAATAAATAATAAATAAGAAAAGTTATAAACTATATATAGCTTTAAACACGTTAATATATTTATTAACAGAAATAATAATACGAAATATTTATTAAGGTAGAAGAAATTTATAGATATAAAATAAAAAAGGTTTTTATATAGCCTAATATAAAATAGCCTATATTTTAAGGTGCGAATCTCTTATAAATAATAGGATAATAAAATAATTATAATAAAAGTTATTATTTTACTAATTATATTCTTAGCCTATTAAATTTTCTATTACTTTATTTTATTATTATTTATTAATTCTAATAGCGTGTGTAGAACGGTTTTGTTTAAAAGAAATCACTTTAAGTTAATAGAAAATAAAATAAAATAATTATAAAAGGGGAAGATAGGTTAATTGAAGGTTAACTTAATAATAACTAATATTAGATAAATTAATCTAATATACTAAGTACTACTATTTATTAGAGATAATATTTTCTGTTACTTTATTTTATACTTTATGTTTTTAAGAACATGTTTTTTTTTTTCTTCTCTATTCCTTTCTTTCTATATATTCTTTATTTACTTATTAATATATATAATTATCTTATTTTTTGCTCTTTCTAAAGCTATAATCTTATTTTATATATTAAATAGTGTTTATTCTAATTTATTAATTTTACACTTAAGTTAGTTAAAGTAGCGGCAGGTAATTATTATATATAAGCTTAAATAAACTCTAGCCTTATAATAAAGTACTTATAAATTAGGCTAGATAGAATTATATCTATAAACTAGTTAAGCGATAGTAATAGTATCTTACTATTTTTTTTAGTTAATTTTTAGAGATTATGCTATTGTTATTTTCTATAAATTGTGATAACAGGCTCGGTCTTCACGCGTCGTAGCATAGATGCAGGTTGATGGGATAAGTTGGCTCTATTTTAGCTACACTAAGATGGGGAGAGAAGAGGTATAAAGGGGGCTCGCCTCTAAATAGGGCGGTGTATGGCCTGAGCGTGAGCTAGCCATGCTCTGAGCTCTGCGCTAGGTCGTGGCTGGTGTAGCCAGTCGCGATATCATGTGGCCTGTAGTGAGTAGAGTGAGCAGCACTGTTACATTACCCCCCTCTAAGGGAGGCTCGTTCCTGAGTCTCTAGGTTACAGTCTCCTCCTTGCTGGTCTCTGTACTACTCTTGTCTTTGAAGCCGCCTTGTCGTTCTCTTCTGTTACTTTCAGGTCCTCCTCTGCTTCGTACGCTTTCAACCAGGCATCTAGTCATGCCGGCGGTCCTGCTTTCTTTGGATAGGCCTTATGATAGTCTCTTACCTTGTGTGGGGCGCCTATAAAGCCTCGGGCGTTGTACCAGGCAGGATCTGGGTCATGAGCTAGCCAGGATGCTTTGTACTGTAGTCGGCCATGGAATAGGCGGCTATCAAGGATTTCCTGCACTGGCCACTCGGGATGCCCGTTAACCTTGATAGGCGGTTCCTCAGGTTTGATTTGGCTAGGCAGTGGGCGAGTAGAAGCCTTCTGTAGGCGGTCTACGTGGAAGACGTCAAACATGCGCATATGCGGCGGCAGCTTAAGGTGATAGGAGTGTCCCTTATGCCTATAATAGGATAGGGTCCGTATATCTGCTGGTCGAGCTTCTGGCTAGGTTAACTAGTGGTGAAGCCTTTAGGTGTAACGTATACCTTGTCTCCTGTAGAGAAGTCTGGCTCGTAGCGCTTCTTATTAGCCTATCAAGCCTATCACTCTTGTGCTTAAGTAATCCCTTATTAAGCTATCTCTATAGCTAGCTTTACTACGTTATATTAAGCTTTAGCGTAGCTCTACGCTTCCTTACGAGATATCTATTTATAAACTATAGTAGATACCTTTATATGTTCCTTCTAGTTCTAGTAATAGATTAGCTAATAGCTAAACTCAATTTAATAGAGTAATAAGCCTATAGTCTTATATAATAGAATTACTTAAGTCTAGTCTATATAAAGTAGTAAATTTAACTAGTTATCTTAATAGTAGTTAATAAATAAGCATAAGCGCTGGTTAATATACTAGTTTAGAATCTTAGTATTTCTATTAGTTTAAGAGTAATACAGCGTTAAGAGTTTTTACTTAATTTCTATTAGTTAATATAGCTTATTTATAAATACTAAGGTAAACTAGAGACTGTAATTAGAGACTATTAATCTAGATAAACTAAATACTTACTAGATATAATAATAATACTTATTAGCTACCTAAGTAGCTATAGTTATCTTATAGTAAAATAGTAAAAAGTAGTGTTTACTTAGCTAGTCTATAATAACAAAAGCATAGTTATATCCTTTCTTATTTAGAGAGAAGAACTTAAAGTTTATAGAGATATCTTACTATACTTATTTAAAGATTAGTAGTAATTTAAGTAAGTCTAAAGTCTTATTATAAGATACATAGCTCTATTTATAAGCTTTATATATAATTATATAGTTATTTATATTTTTACTTATATAGCTCTAGTAGTAGCAGTTGCGAAGTAGCTTATTTATTTTTTTCTTATTTAAATAAGTAGTTACTTAAGTAGTATAAATAGCTTAAATAAGGTAAGTTCTTAAAAAGTATATAATAAAGACTACTAGCTTACTATAATGCATGAAAAGGTCCTAGCTAAGTTTCTATACTAAGTATTTACTAAAGAAAATATACTTTTAAAATAGCTATAGACTCTTATAGCTGTAATTTACCTTAATAATATAATTAATTAATAAGTAAGGGTTATTTAGAGGTGGTAAGGCTATAAAAATATTAGTAATAACTACTTTAATTATATTAGTAACTAGTATACTTTTTACTAATAATATAACTAGGTTATTACTTATAGCTTTAATAAAGCTAATGTTAATTTACTTTACTAAAAGAAAAACACGTGTTTAAACTACTTTATTTTTATTTTTTTAGGTTTTTAGTTTCTCTTGCTTGCGTAAGAGTGCATTAGCTATTATATTAATTATATTAAAATAATAAATAAATATTAGGTAATAATTTACTATACTTATTACCTAGTGTATTTAGTAGGGAATAAGTTTTTACTTTATAGAAAAGTACTTTAATATATAATAGTTAGTTAAGGTATTAAATAACTCTATAGTCTACAGGCCTATAAGCTGTGAGTGCTATTCTTAGAGACTATAAATTATAACTAATATCTTTTTATTATATATATCATAGTTTATTTAAGGCTTATTTATAGTCTTAAAATAAAAAACTATAGGTTACTAAAGGTTATTCTCTTAGAGCTATAATAATATTCTTATAATAATTCTATTACTTACATCTATCTCCATGCGTGTTTAACGGTAGAGTAAGTAGTAAATTAAAATATTATCTAATAGCATTAAACTTTTAGCTTATATTTACTAAAAATATATTATATATTCTTTTTAAGTAGCTTAGTAAGCAGTTAGATAATACATCTATAGTTTTTTAAAAAGGCTTTATAGAAATTATAGAATTTTAAAAAGAATTATAGGCTTTTAATTAATGTAGATACTGGCTATTTTTATATAGTAGTAACTTTCTCAATATCCTTTTAAATCCCTTCTGTGCTAATAATAAGGCCTAGGAACTTTATTCTAATAATAGTAAACTTACTCTTTTTAATATTTATTTAGAGGCTTATATTTTAGAAATATTTTAGTACTTAAGTAATATACTCCTCATACTACAGCAAGTCTTTAAAGTAGATTAAAATATTATTAAAGTAAATAGTATAGAAGTTATTAAGTAGGTTATAAAGCACCTTATTAATATAGTACTAGAATATAATAAGATTATTATAAAGGCTAAATAATAGTATATAGTACTTATAGTTTCTATACTAAGTACAAAACGTAGTTAGGTTCTCTATATCTTTATTTAGATATATATAATAAAAGGCTTGTTATATATTAAGCTTAGTAAATACTCTTACACGCGCTAGCCAGATAAGAGTCTTTTAAATTAATAAAATTAAATAAACGTTTTTTTTAGTAATAGTATTAAGCTTATAATAGTTAACATAGAAGTGCTACCCTTCTCTAGGCTTTTTAATAAATAGTATTAGAAAAATATATAAAACATTACTATAAGTAATAATACTTTATTAAAAGTGGTTATTTAAATAGGCTTTAATAAGCTATAGTTATTTAAAAAATATATTATATAGTAAGCTTAATATTAGCATATTCTTAGCTATTAGTTTAATATTATAGTTAATACCTTCGCGATGTAGGGGTAGTATGTCTAAGTTTTTTTTAAAAAAATAAACCTAAGTTACGCTAGTATAGCTAGAGTAGAATAGTTTTTACTTAATAAGCTACTAAAGTTTCCCTTCTTCTATAAGGTTCTTATTTAAGTAATAGAACTCTTTTAGTAAAGTCTTTTTTAAAAGGTCTCTAAAGCCTTCCCTAAAAGGCCTCTAAAGCCTTAAAAGAAGAATTCTAGGTCTAATAAGCTAAGTTTATTTCTATAGTTCTAAATAAGTTTATTTACTTTATAGATACTAGTATACTCTAGTATAGTTTCCTTTTACTATACGTATATTATAAAGGTAATAGCTTTTATAGTATTAATTTTAAAACCTATTTTAGAGAGATTTTTGGGTGAGATAGATTAAAAATAAAAAGTCTACTTACTTAGCTCTAGCTACTATTATAGATAAAGCTATTCTTTTATTTTTCTAAAGTTCTCTTACTGTGTTATATGCTAAGGTAAGTATTAAAATAGCTTATAAGTATACTATAAAATTACTATATTTATTAACTCATCACGTCAGTCAGTATTAGCTTAATATGAGAGATTAATTTTAATTAATAGATTTTATATTAGAATAATAATATTATGCTTATAGTTAATTAAAGCGCCTATGTCTTTAAATAGCTTACAGCTAATTATAAGATCATAATAGCTAATATTATAAAAAATAAAATAAATTAATAAGTAGTAGTTATCTAGTACTAGATTAACTTAAAAGTATTTATCTACTTATCTATTTAGTCTACTATTATAGCTAGTTAGGAAAATAAATTTTATTTAGTAAGTTTTTACCTTAAGCCCTTTCTTAATAGCGCGTATGTACTTTAAGTATATTAAAATAAAATTACTAGCTCTAGTATTAAAAAAGCTATTTAGCTTAATAGCTAGTCTACTAATAGAGATATAGTAAGATAGTATAAAAGCTAGTTTACTAAATAGTAGTTAGTAAAAGTTAAACTAGTTAATAGCTTTAGAAAGTAACTTTAGAAAAAAGACTTCTCTTAAGGTAAGTCTTTTTCTAATAGTTCCTTTATAGTAAGCTAAAACTCTTCGTTATTACTAGTATTCTAAAGCGTATAAAGCTTTTTATTAGTATCTATAGACTTAATTACTTTAGCTATAGCTTAAGTAAGTAGTTAGTAGTTTTTTATAAAGTAACTAGATTTTCCATAATTATAGTAACTAGCTAGCTTAAGGATAGGTATTAGTAGAATAGTAATAGCTACTACATAAATTAAACACTTAGCTTCTAGATAAAACTACTAACTTAGTAGTAACTAAGTTTTTCTAGTTTTTCTATTAATCTGTTTAGTAGCTTTCCTGGTGCTGAAAACTAGCTCTCTAGTAAAGTCTTAAACCAGGTCTATATACTTATTATACTAGTTATAATATTACTATTAGTAAATGTCTATCTGCATATACAGAGCGTTTAAGAGCTTTTTATAAAATTCTTCTATTTATTAGTTTATAAACAGATTATGTTCTTAAGCTAAGTAAAAGAAATTACTTTAGAATATAATAAAATTAACAGGGTCTTTAAGGTAGAGCTTCTAGAAATTATAGTAAGTATTAAGTCTCTTATATAAGTTACTATACGTCTTTTCTAAATAATTTACTATATACTAGTAGCTAACTAGCTGCTTACTCTCTTTTATTATATATATAAGTATTAAGAGATACTAGTTAACAAGACCCTCTATATATGTACACATGTAAAAGATAATATTCTTTTAAGTAACTTACTTACTAACTTTAGTAAACTAGTCTTAGTTAATACGTACCTTATTCTCTAGAATATCCCTCTATTAATTAAAGATAATATTCTTACTGTTCTTAAGTATTAATAGATTAGGAAATTATATTAAGTAACTATTATCTTAATAGCTACCTACAGTAAGCGTAGCTAGTAGAGTAGCGGATAAATAAAATAATACTTAAAAAATTTAATTACTAAAATTTCTTATATTAGAACTATTATTAGGTCCTATAGTAATATAGTTAGCTTAATTCTAAAAGGTTTATAGTAGAGCTATAAAGTATATCTTCTTTACTAGTATTAATAATAACACAAAGCTAGCCTTTACAGAGAGAAAGAAGTATATATTATATATAGATTTTTTTATTTATACTCTTAGTATTTTAATTTCATTCTCTTAATCCGCTACGCGCTTAAGTGTGTTATTTAGTAGCTAATAAAACTTAATAAGCTTATCTCTAGCCTTATTAAGCTTAGTTTTAGCTATATTAAGCACTTTTCCTAGTATATTAGTATAGTTATAATATATAAGTACTTTAAGATAGCTATGCTCTAACTTACTAGTAATTATCACTTAATTAAAAGTTATTAGAGTAGGAAGCGTAATTTCTATTTTCTAAGACTTATAAATATTAGTTCTTTAGGTAGTGCTTTTAGTAGTAGCTATAAAAGATTTCTTATTATATTATACCTAGATATAGAGCTTCTTAATAGTGTAGTTTTTTTTAATTATATTATTAAAATAGTACATAACAGCACACCTAAGTAACTTAAAAATAGATATATAGTTATTACTAGTAGCTATTATTTTAGAATTAATTCTTATCTCTAGCGTGGAGAGCTTTTCTATGGTTCTAATTTATTTATTTTTATATATATATAACGCTTCTAGCCCCTAGTAGGGTAAAGTAATTAGCTAATTCTTTAATATAAAGAAAATAAGCTAGTAGTGCTTATAGGAGTTAGTATCTCTAATAGAAAAAAGAAAGTTAGAGAGAGAGTATTCACTAAAGCTCTTATAACTCTCTTTTAATCTAATAAGTATATTACTTATTACTATAAGTCTTTTGGTTATCTACTAAATTACTTTTAAGGCCTATTATTATAGGGCTTATATAGGCTATCACTTAAGGTTTTAATTACCTACTATTATAAAGCTTTCTAATAGAGATTATATGCTTAATAAACTAATAACTCAGCATAGTCATGTAATTAATCCTTTAGAGGCAGTTATTAATAAATTAAATACTTAAGTTAATTATATAAGTTAACCTTAATATTATGCCGCTATTATCTAGCTAAATAAAAGTAATTTTAGTGTAATATAATAACAGGCTTAGTCTTCACGTGTTATAGTATAAATACAGGTTAATAAAATAAGTTAACTTTATTTTAGCTATACTAAGATAGGAAGAAAAGAGATATAAAAAGAGCTTATCTCTAAATAAAGTAGTATATAGCTTAAGTATAAGCTAGTTATATTCTAAGCTCTACGCTAAGTTATAGCTAGTATAGCTAGTTATAATATTATATAGCCTATAATAAGCAGAGTAATCAGCACTGTCATATAAATAGTAAAGTTCTCTATATATAAATTAGTTACCTTTTAGCTTAGTAAAAATAGTATTACTTACTTTATTATTATAAAGTTAGCTATTAGAAATTATATTACCTAATTCATAATTATCTATTTCTAAAAAAAAGGCTATTTAAAGCTAATAGTTAAAATTCTATAAGTCTTTATTAGTTTATTAAATAGTCTACTAAATATAACTTTTACCTGAGATATAACAGCTCTTTATACTCTATTATATATTATATAGACCAGATAGTTATATATAGTCTAATATCTTTATATTTTTTATTTTAAGTTTAAATACTCTATTATACTATCTTATTTAGGTATCTTACTATGATATCTCTATTCCTTACTTTAAGGCTTCTTATTTTCTAGACCGTAATTTTATTTTTATATAAGAGTAAAAGTTATCACTAGCATAGTAAAATAATTAATATTAAAACTAAGTTTTCTAAAAACATAAATAAGGGGGTAGTGTAATACATGGCTTTAATATTATAATAGCTATAATTATATTAACTATAATTCTAAGTGTAATTACTTAATATAGTTTTTTTACTTTATATACCTTAAAATGGCATGGCTAATATCTGTAGAAGATAAAATTACTTAGAAGTCTACTATATTCTAGTAAAAGTAAAATATATATTAAAGTAACATAATTTATTCTTTTTTTAAGTATTTTTAAAGTAATTAAGACTTTATATTTTCTATATTCTATTATATAATCCGTTCTATTTCTATAAAAGTAAATAAACTTAAAGCTTTAACTAGTATTATTTCTATCTTATATAGTATATAGAATAAGGAACTTTAGGCTTACTTTCTAGTCTTAGTAAAGGCTACTAAAATTAAAAGTATTTTAGTTTATATTTTATAAGCTAGCTCTAGCCTCTAAAGCCTTACTTAAGTATTTATTATTAAGAACTTAGAAACTACTTAGCTTATAAACTATTTTAATAGGATCTAACTAGAAATTTATTATTACTCTAGCTTTAAGAGATAAATAGCTAGTATTTTTTATTAATATTATAGTTATTAAAAGGATCTACTACTTAAGTATAGTTTATAAGCTATATATTAGAAAAAGCTAAGCTAAATTTAGCACTTAATACTATAAATATTAAAATACTAAGTCTATTATAGAAGTTTTTTTATTTTTAAAACTTATTTTCACTAGCTTAGCTTATTACTTTATAGGCTTTAATTTAAATAGATTCTTTTAAATACTATAGCCTTTAGCTATTTAGTTAAAATTTAATCTCATATATAACTAGTATGAAAATAGTTAATTATATATAAATTAGTTTATAACTATACTTAAGTTTCTATCTTAGATTTATTATATGTATTTAAAGTATAAATTAAGGCTTTTCCTATTTTATGCTATGTATTTTTTTCTATTTTTATAGTTTTTTTCTTTCTTTTATTTAGTGCTTTACATAACACTATTAAAATAGTAAAGTAACTATATTTATAATTCTACTAATAGAAAGGTTCACGCATCTAAAAAGTTAGAAAAAATAAATCTAGCTATATTCTAAATATATTAATTAAAAGCTTATTATAAATAGAATAACTAAAGAAGGAGCTAAGCATAAAAAAAATATTATAATTATTAATAGAGCCAGAATTTCTACTAACGTAGATAGTAAGTTTTAAAGCTATTTATTTCTACTAAAAGAGTATCTTAATTTAGCTATAGTAAACAACTTTTATAGTTTTTTAAAAACTAAAATATTAAGCTAAAATTTATTTTACTTATCTACGTACTATATTTCTAAATAAGCTATTTAGTTATATAACTAGCTATTAACTATATTTAAATTTACTTTAAGCTCCAGCTTTATATTACTTAATTATCTTATAAAAGTATAGGCTTAGTATAGTTATATATAATAATATTACACCTAAAATATTAACTACTATAGTAATAGGCTTTTTTTATTATCTTAAAAAATAATAATACTTTATAGTTAGATTAACACTCTTAAATATAGAATTTATTTTTTATATACTTTTTATATTACAGTAAAGTTATTTCCTTAACTAGTAAATAAATACTACTTAATTTAAAAAAAAAAGTAGAGATAGTAAGAGCTAGAAGGTAAATAATAACACTTTACTAGTAGCCTTTAATTAAATATACTACTTTATAGAGAATATAGTCTCTAAAAGTTAGAGATTTTAATAGCTTTTAATAATAATCTATATTAGCCTATTAATATAGTTATTATTATAGAAATAAAGTTAGAATTAGTAACTTAAGAAACTTTATAAAGGAGCTCTATAAAAAAATTAAGTTAGGTAATAAAAAATATATAATAATATAAATCAACCAAAAGCCGTTAAAACTTAGTAAAGATTTTAAAATAAACTATTAATTTCTTAGTAATAATAATAATTTTACGTCTTTCATTTTAGTATAGAAATAGAATATATTAATTTTTAATATAAGTATACTTATTTATTTTATTAATATTAAAAATAAAAAATAAACTTATGCTTACGCCTTTAGTATTTAATCTCAAGTACCTTTTTTTTTTATATATATAAAATAAAAAAATTCTAAATGCTATAATTAATCTCTTTTTTAGTATAGTAAAAAACTTACTAAATTATAAATAACTATATTAAATAAAAGTTCTATTTTTTTTAGTTATCTGGAATAAAAAGCAGTGGACTATATAAAAATATAGAATAAAAAAAATAAAAAGTATATACGCTTTAACGAGTTTTGTTTTAACTTAGCTATAAAAAAAATAGAAAATTAAAAAAAAAAAAAATTTTCTTAAAATTATTAACTATAGCTAATATATCTAAAATTATAAAGCTTTAAAGATTTATATTAATACTTCCAAGTAGTAGCGTTTATATCTATATAAATATAGTATAAAAGCATAAAATTAAGTAAAAAAAGTAAAAAAGATATTTACTTAGTATATAAGATAATAAAGAGTACTCATGCACCTTTATATAAATTTTAAAATAAAAAAATTAACTAAAAACCTTTAATATAAAAAATCTATATCTAACTATCTTTTATTTAAACTTAAAATCTACCTATTATAAGACTAGGGGAAAGGAGGTTAAACTAAAGTAAAAAAAAATTAATTTATTAATTTAATTTAGTAAAAATAAAAGTAATTATAATAAAAAGTAAATTCTTAAGTAATAAGCCTTTCTAAGTAAGACTTATTAAGGTAAGTTTATTAGTTACTAATTAGTTAAGTAATTAATAAATAGCTTAACTTACTTTTATTTACTATAAAATCTTCTATTATCGTTTAGTTAAGTACTACTTTTTAAGAGTTTTAAATAGTTTAGAACTAACTACTGTAGTAACATAACTTTAGTCTAAATAAAATATTAGCTATTATTTATACTATAGGAATATAGTACTTGCCTTTTTTTTTAGGATTTTATATAATTAATAGCCTAAAAGGTATTATAAGCTTAGTTTTATTAGGAAGTATAAAATTTACTGATAACTTAAGTAATAAAAGTAATATTAATATATTAATATTTAACTCTATCTAAAATAGTAAGTATACTAGATATAATAAAAATAATAAAAAACTTACCTACTTTATAGTTATGTAAGAGGGTTTTCTAGAATAATAATAAAGTTAAAGAAAATAATAAAGCAACTAAGAAAGTAAACTAAAATCTAAATAAAAAAGTAAATAAGAAAGTAAAGTAAATAACTAAAAGAGCTATAATTATAATACTATAAAAGGTATAAAATAAAATAAAGTAAGTAGAAGCATTACTAAATATATTAATAAAAGAGTATAATAAGTAGCTATATTCTAGCAGATAAGATATAAAAAAGACTTAATAAAAGAATTAAATAATATAAAGTTTACTTAAGGTATAAAGCTTTTTTATATCTTTTCTTTTAGCTTAGCTAATAAGAAATAAAATAGACTTTAACACCTTTAGTATTATAGTGCGTTAGTTTTTAATATATACTTTCTCTATACTTTCTACTAGCTAGAAAGGTGTAATATAAGACTTATAATTACTTTTTTATCTATATTTCCGTAATAAATAGGAGCTTATTCTTGAAAGAAAGAGATTATATAGATTTATACTATTTTCTTACTTCTTTATATAAGCTGCCTATCTGTGCTATTACTATATAAAGTAGACTTAAATCTCTTACTTCTTTTAATACTAGTTAATTACTATTATCCTAAATTAAAAAAGGCTTAAGTATTGTTATTCTAGGTCTCTATAAACCTATAGTAATATTTACTAAAAAAGAGTAGAAGTTACTAGGGTCTATACCTCTTACTAAAGTACACTTATAAGTTATAGTTACGTCTTATTATAGCTTCTAGATTTAACAGCTATATCTTATTATTTAGCTTAGTTTAGATAAAAGCTATTTTTAATATAAAGTCTATAATATATAATAGTTTACCTTATTTATATTTTTGCTGTAAATAGGGTTTCTACTAAAAAGTATTAATTCTAAATTCTAGATATATATTTATTTATTTTATGTCTCTTTTCTTTTCTCTATTATATAAAATAGATATAAACCTTTAGTTTAAATAGTAAGCTTTATAGCTACGTCTTATCTCTTAGTAGTAATATTATAGAAGTTAATGTCTAATATTATATAACTTTTTTTACTATAAGATATGTATTACTAGCTTTAGAAAAGAGATTAGCTAGACCCTAGCTTTAAAGTATAAATAAGTTATTAGTATTAGTAAATAGTATTATATGCTATTAGACTATAATATACACTATTATAAGCTAATTAAATTATAGTATTAATATTACTTAAGCATACGTGCTAAGGCTTATAAATTAAGTCTAAAAATATAAATAAATTTTACTAACTTTTTAAATTAAAACTACTAATAGAGGAATACTATTTTATTTTAACTTAATAATAGTATTACTACTACACTGTAATACGTAGAGTATTATTAGTAGCTTAAATATATATTATATATATAAAGATCTTTATATTTATTTATATTTACTATTTTAAAAATACCTATTATCTTCTTTTATACTTTCTATTTGTTTCTTATTTTAGTTTATGTTTTCCTTTACTTTACAGAATAAAAACATAAGAATAATTTAATAAAAAAACTTAGTCTAGTTCTAGTCCTCTATTTAGTAGAAATTTAGTAAATATTTAAATAATTAAAAAGTAATCATACACCTTTAAATTAAGTACTAAAAAGATATTATATATTATAGAATGTAAGTATTACTTTAGTATAGTATTACTACTTTTATAAAAGTATATAGTCTAGTTATAGTATAGCGTTTAAAAATATTCTTATTTTCTCTAGACCTAATATATAGTAATATTTATATATAAATATTAATATAAATAGCTATTTATTTATATAGATATATAAGACTAATAATAGTACTATAGTAGCTATAACCTATTACTACCTAAAAAATAGTTTCAGCTACTTAAACTTTTAAGGGAAATCTAAAACAAAATTTATAAATATGTATTTCCTTTATTTTTAAGGCTTTTTTTTTTATATATAAACTTAAAAAGAGCAGTCTAGAGCTTTTTATGGTTAATAAATAGGTTTATAAAAAAGTTATAAATCTAATATATAGCACGAAGCTACTTAGACTTAAATATAGAGAAAACAGCTTATATATTAATAATGTTTTTTATAATTAAAATAGTAAGAGTTATTATATTAGATATTACTAAAATATATTTATATTTCTTTAATTACTTAGTAGAAAAGCACTTTAATACGTTAATAATATTAAAATTTATATAAATCTTAAAGACTTTAAGAATACTAAATACTTAATTTTACTAGACTTTATTTATATACTTTATACTAAATAAAGAATATAGCTAAGGTATTTTATAATAAAGGTTACAATAGTAACATTAATAGGTTAAAAAAAAAGTTAAGTTTTTCTACTTTTTTTAAGTACTTAGAGAGGTTCTAGAGTTTAAAAATATACACTTTAAACTTAAGAATTATTATTAGCTTAAAAGGGAAGATAAATAACAGCTCTTTTAGAAAATATATATAATAAAAAATAGCCTGTTACTAAAATAAAAACATAAATTTAAGTAATTTCAGAAATAACATTAAGGTCTCTTATTATAATAGAAATAAGACTATAAATTCTAATAAGAAAGTTTTTTTAGTACTTTTACAAGCTTAGTATTTATTATAAATATAGTAAGGTTTTATTTTATATCTAGACTATATTTAACTCTTAAAAGAATAAGATAATAGTAAGACTTTTAGCTTAAGTTATACTACTATTATACTTATTATAAAGGCGTTAGTATTAGAGTTTATGTTTATAAACTTAACTTAACCTTCTTTACTAAATCAGCGTAAGAGTTTAAAAAAATTAAAAAAATTAAAAACGCTATAATTAATATATCTATTTACTAGAGTAACTCTCTAGCTAGGCTAGTAATAATTTAATTTATATAAATATATTCTCTATAAGTATGTTATAATATACTTAAGTAGAAGTTTTCTAGTTAGTATATATAGTTTACTAGTATATACACCTAAACTACTCCCTTCTTTCCTCTATATTTTAATAATAAAAATAGTTATGTTAATAAAACTCCTTATATAACTTTTTCATATAAAATTAAATTATTTTATAATAAAAAACCTTAAATAATATAATTATATCATTAAAATAAATGTAGTTTTAAATTTTTATAAATAATCTAAAATTTAATTATATTTAAATAATATAATAAAACCTTTAATATAATTACATTTTAAAAATATAAATTTTAAATTATATTTAAATTATATTATGTAATTGAAAATATATTAACTTTTTAGTTACTTAATAAATTTTAAATTTTTTTTGCTAGTAAAATTTAAAAAACAAAATATTTATAACTACTAATTATATATTAAATTTATAATATATAATATATAATATATTTATAAAAATAATTTATTTTACTGCTTTTTTAATTTAATAAAGAGAGTAATAATTTAAAATAAAATAAAGCTAATAATTATAATCTAAAATTAATATTACGAAATAAAAAACCAAAAGTAAAATAATACTTATTTTATTATAAGTATATTCTTAAATTTAAATTTTTAGAACTTAATATTATATTAAATTAAAAGTTTAAATAATATATAGTTAAATATACTTTATATTATATATCTATTTATATTTGTAATAAAGTTTTTAATAAAAATTAAGTATATAATTATTTATTTATAATAAATAAACTTACTACAAATAAAGTAGTTTTTATTAAAATATATTAATAAATAATTAATAGACTTATACTTATATTTAAAATATTAAAAAATAAATATATAAAAATTATAAAAATTTTATTATTATAATATAACTACTATAAAATAATTTATTATTTTAAAATTTTAAAATTTACTGAATTGTTAAATATAAATTATATATTAAATAAGTCATGATTTTAATAATTTTAAAATTAAAAAAAATTTCTAATATATTAATAATATTATCCTAAAATTTAATATTAAGGTAAAAAATTATAGTTAATTATAATTACTAGCAAAACTAGCTTCCTATTAAATATAGTTTAAATAAAGTTTATTTTACTCTATAAATAGAGGTTCTAGTACCTAACTTATATATTTAGTAAAGTATTAATTTATAGAACATAAATTTAACACTAATAATACTAAGCTTTTAACAATTTTATTGTGTAATAGATTAGGTTTAAGTACTAAAATATATATAATAACTATAAAGCAATAAACTTAGTTATAATACTTTATTTTAAACTTTAAAATCTTTTTAACTTTTATATATAACGAGGTTATTTATTTAAAAAAAAAAAAGTCTTTATATTCTACCCCTTTAATTTTTTATAATAATAAGTAAGTTTTAGTAATAAAATATATACTATAATTTTAGAATAAAAGAAAAAACTACTTATATACATACTATAATTACTAGTATCTAATTATAGAAAGTAGAGAAATATAAAAAAGTAAGACTTCTAATATATTTTAATAAAATAACTAATAAATTATACTCTTAGAAAAAATAAGTCTTGCTATAGCTAAAAGCTTATAATATATAAAAATATTATTATAAAACTATATATATACTATAAAGCAATATGCCTCTAAATTTTTTTTATAAAATTAATAAGTATAAGAGCTAAAATGTATAGCAAAGACGGAAACTAAGTATATAATAAAAATAGAAATTAGAATACTAATAGAAAAAAAAAACTAAGTATTTTATAAAAAATACTATAAATACTAATAAAATAATAAATTTAATTTAAAAGTTTAGATAAAATGTTTCTAGACATAAAATATTAAATATTTTTAATAAGTAATTCATAGTAAAGTCATGTTATAATAATATAATTATACTAGTAAAAAATTATTATTATAGAAAATTATTACTCTAATAAATTAATTACTAATATATTTCCTAGAAGTAAATTTACTTAAGATTTTTATAATTAGATATTTAAGGTTAATTGTTTTTATAAATTAAATACTTAAAAGTTTAGTTTTTACTTAAGCTTTTATAAATAAAATAGATTCTTAGCTTTTATATTATTTTAATACTTTTAATAGTACTAGAAACATTATATAGTTATTAAAGCTTTATAAATAGTAGAAATAAATTTAAATTTATTATTTTTTTTTAGTGCTTATTTAATTCTAGATTTTTTTAATATAATAGTTTACTATTTTTTATAAATTTACTTTAGTACTCTCTTTTTCTGTATTCTTGTCTTTAGAAATAATAAAATTTTAGAAATTTTTTATATTCTTAGGATTTATAATTAAGTACAGAGAATTAATATAGTAACCTATAATTAATTAAACAAGTAGAAAACTTAATTTATATATATAATTAAAGTAAATTATATATAAGAGTATATATAAGAGTGTATATAATCTACTAATACTATAAAAATTAAATAAAAGAAATAATAAAAGTATTACTTAATAATAAAAGTACTACTTAATAATAAAAGTACTACTTAATAATAAAAAATACTACTTAGTAATAGTATTAGCTAACTATATAACTTTCCAAAAAAAATATATAATTTTTTACTAGAAAATATATTATAATTATATTCTCTATAATAATTATTAATTTCTACTAGTAATTTTTAATAGTAGATATAAAAACCTTAAAATTTTAAGACTATAAGGTTTATTTAAAAGTATATTTAAAAATAACTTTTTTTATAAAATCTTTTTTAGTATTAAAGTAAGTAATATTAAACTATAGCTACTACTTATAATAATATACCTTAAAGTTTTAAATAATTCCTTAATTAAAAGACTAGAATATTAACGTTAAATTCTTTAAAAAAAATTAATATAAATATTTACTAAAAAAGAGTAAGCTTTAAAGTAACTATATAAACTAAAAAATTATCTATAAATAGAATAACTAAATAAGTAAAGCTAATATAAAAATAGAAAGCTTTTAACTAATTTATTATAATATTAGAGTTTATTTAAGCTTTAATAAAAGCTTTTTAAATAGTACTAAAAGCTTATATATTTATTATTTAAAGAGTGTAAAGTATTTTCTATTTATTAATAAATTATAAAAATAGCTTATCTAATTCAAATATATTAGTACAAAGTATAAAAAAGATTTAAATTTTAAATTTTTTTTTATTTCTAGTAGCTTTACTAAAGTAAGCTTTTTAGAAATTACTTAATACTAATAGAGCTTAGTTTTATTTATATTATAAATATTCTCTATAAAAAAAATAGCTTTTTAAATAAGCTTTATTTTATCTTTTATAATAATTAGAACTAAACTTAGTTTACTATAATTAATATGCTATTTTAATTTTTAATATTTTTTAAATCTATTTACTTATTTTACTAAAATTTCTAGAATTAGCTTTTTTATATATTTAAGAATAAAGCTCTATAATTTTTTTTTTTTTAGCTAGTAGTTTTTCTAACACTAAGCGTCTATAGTATTTAATCTATTATTACTAGAAAAAAAATTAACTTAATAATTAGCTAATTAGCTTATTATTAATAAAAAATATCAGTGCTTAGTATAGGTTTATTATTAAAATATTAGTAATAACTACTATAAATTACGCTATTTTCTAGTTATAGTTTTATTAAAACTACTAAATATAGTTTTTATAGTATAAATAAAGCTTACTATTATAATAAACCTAATAAAGAGTTTTTTTTTAGTATTAAAAACACCTATTCAAAACATACGTTATAATAATAATTAATTTTTAGGGTAATAATTAATTAATTATTATAAAGTTAGTAATTTTTAGTAGAGTTTTAATTCTACTAAGCTACTAGCATTACTTAAACGCAATTATTAGTATAAAGAAAATTATTATACTATAATTTTACTATACTGCTAAAAGTAGTTATATATTTATATAAAATATATATTATATAATAGCACTATAGCCTTTCCTATAAATAAATAAATAAACTATATTTAAGTAAAGTTTCTACTTATAAGCTATTTATAATAGTATAATACTTTATTTCTAATTATAATAATATTTTATAAGTTGCTACAGAACCTTAAGATCTATTCTAATAATAATATTATAATTAATTTAATTAGCCAGCTCTGGTAGTAAAGCTTAATAAATAATTATTATATTTTTATTTTAGTTAGAGCTATTTTTACTCTCTACTAAAAAATATTAAGCTTAGAATTAAACGTGAATTATTTATATAAATAGTCTTATTTATTACTTAAAAAGACACTAAGCTTAGTAATAATAAATACTATACTATAAATAACTAACTATTACTTTAGAGAATATTAAATAAGGAAATATATTACTTTAAAATAAAGTATTTTATATTATTAGTTTAAGTTATAGTACTACTAATTTTGTGAGGTTTTAAAAACTAAAAATAACTTCTATAGGCGTCTAGTACTTTAGTACTAGATTTAATTCTTAAAAGCCTTAAAGTTCCTAAAATAATTTTCTAGATATATAAGTGTTTTAGAATAGTTATCTTAAGAAAATTAGCATTCTAAGAAAATTAGAGTTTTTAAAGAATTCGCTTAGGTACTATTATCTCTTAGTTAATTAGTTCTAAGAAATAAGAGTACTTAAGTAAATTCTTTTAAAAATATTCTCTTAAAATTAACCTACTAAAAAAAAGCTTAGCTTAAGAGTATTCTTTTAGTACTAACTTTTTAGTAATATTTTCCTAGTATATTTAGTTTTCTAGAATATAGTTTTGCCTAGAAACTTTTTCTCTTATATAATACTTAAGAAATTACTTAATTGCGTTCATATAATTTTATTCTAGTAGAATATCTTAATACTAAATATATTTAAGGTATTATTTAGGTTTTTAAGTAAATTTTAAAGTATTATTTAAAACTACGCATAAAAGAAAATGCAGGTCTAGTATATTAAATTAAGTTAAAATCTTAATATTTATATCTTTTTATTTATTATACTATCTTTTTTTTAAGTTTACTTAGTTTAAACTATATTTTTATTATAATATGCTTTATTCTTTTTTACTAAACTATCTAGGTGCGTTTAATAATTCATACTAAAAATTAAAATCTACTTAATTATAGGTATATAAAAAGTAATAATATTAGCTAAGTAGAACTAAAAATAAATTATAATAATATCTGTTTTTTAAGAAGTTATATAAAACCTCTTATTAGCTTATTTTATAAATAGAAAAGTACCTATCTAGGCAGCTAAATATAATAATATTATATTATAAAAAAGTCTAAAAATAAGTCTTTAGTTTAACTAATAACTATAAAGGTTTTATATATTTTTAAGAGTTCTAAATCTAGAAAAGTAAGGGAGCAAAAATAAATTTCTAATAAAGTTATATTAATATATATAATTAGAAGTATTTATTTATTAGTTATTAGGCTAGCTAGCTAAAAGATATTTTAATACTAATTTTTATTTTATTTTATTTTTTAATTTATATTTTTTTTATGAGAAGCTTGAAGCTGTAACTTTCTATATACTTTAATAAAATTTTATAGAAATACTATTATTTACTTCTTAAAAATAAATAATACCTACGTATTATATGCTAATGTAGGGAGATAAATAGTAATTTAAAAAAATATAAAGCTTATAGAACTTCTTAGAAAGAAAAAAATAAACTAAAAAAATATATTAAAAGAGTTACTAGGAAAAAGTAAGAAGAGTTACTTTTAATATTACTAGTTTCTATTAAAAAAGCTCTTAAATAATTTAAAAATAGAAAACATTATAAGATTATATATCTAGTATAATTTAAGTTATATTTAAAAGTCTATAAATATTTACATAATTCTTTAGAGAGAGAGCTTAAATATAGAAGCCTATTACTAAAAAAATAGTACTTTCTTAGTATATAGTAGAAAGTATATACTAGTATATTTAAAGAGAATAATCCGCCTTCCTTATAAAGAATAAAAGAAAATAAAAGACTAAGTTATTTAACTTAAGAACTTAAAAAAACTTTACCTTTTAGTAATATATATTATTAGGTTTATATAGCGCGTTAAAAGAAATATCTTAACTACTATTAAGAAAATAAATTACTATTATACTAGACTCTAATAAAATCTATAAATAAAGATAGTAAAGAGCAGCTTTCTAGAATAAAATTAAAAAAATAAAACTTAGTAATAATAAATACTATACTATAGATAATAAACTTTAGCATATATGCTACTATATAAGTAGTTAATTACTTTAGTAAATAAAAGGAAATTAAATAGTATAAGTATATAAGAAATATAAGAAATATACTCAAGGCACCTTAAGAAGAGAAAATATATAGAGAGAGTATAATAATTTATACTAAAATATTCTTACTAAGATCAGCATATAAATACTATAAAAGTAACTATTAAGTAATATTTTCTTAACCTTATAAAAATACTTAAAAAGAGAACTATCTATTTATTTAAATAAATAATAATATAATTATTTAATGTCCTCAACACATAAAAAGTAATAAATATATAAAATAAAAAATTATATAGATTATATTAGGTAATAAAAAAGACTTTTAAATCATTATATATTACTATAATACTTTTAATTCTAGTATAAATATAAAAGATTATATTATGTTACTAAAAAATTTGCTGCAGCAGCTTTAATATATAAATAATAAATTTTAAAATAATAAATAATAAGCTTCCCGTTTCAGCATATATTATATATAAATGTAAATCTTGAATTTTATGAAAATAGTAATAAAAACTTTAATTTTATGTTATAACTTTCTACTAATTATATTTCTAAAATTAGCTTAGTAATATATAAGAGTGTTATAGTAACTAAGTTATTAATATAATAAAAAATAGAGACTAAGTAAACTATTTATAAAAATTATAAAATAAGTATACGCTGAAAGAGCGCGTATATAAAATACTAGAAGTTAATTCTATAAATTACTATAGCTCTACTATTAGCACTAATATTTAAAGACCTGTTCTAGTTAATTACAGCTTAAAATTTAATATTCAAGATATAATATAATTATTATAGAGAATATAGCTAAAGTAAAGCCTTATAAACTATAGCTATATAGTTTTTAAAGTATAAATAACTAAAAAAAACTATATCTAACTACTTATAATATTTATTTAAGTAAGGGATTAAGTCGTCTAGTTAAAACTACTTAAAATACTACTTCTTAACATGTTTCTTTACTTTCTAAGATTAGTAAAAGTTTTAAAATTATTCTACTTTATAAATATAGAATATGCACTACTTATTTATAATTATTATAAAAACTAGTTCTAGCTTAATAATAGACTATAGTATAGATTCTAGTGTTAATAAAATACTTTAATTATGATTCTATACTAGTTATATTTAACTAGTATAAAATAAGGCGTTTTTTAAAGCTAGAATAAATAGATTATTAAGTAATATAATATATCTTTAAGAAGTAGAGTTTTAATCTCTAGAAACTTACTAGCACTTTTACTAATAATAGTATTTTAGAATAAGTTAAACAAATATAAATATTAATACTCTTATAAATATAAAATAAATATTAACTAAACTATTAATAAGCTCTAAATAAAGAAAAATATTTCTAAAATACTTTAAAAGTAGATATCTTTTTTTTTAATAGACCTTATAGTTACCTTAGTTAATACTCTAATTTAAAGAGTCTTACTTAGTTATCTAAATAAGAATATATAAGATCCTATAGTTAGTTCTATAACTTATTAGTTACTAATACTATAAATAATTAGTAGTATGAAAATAATATAACGTATAAAATTTTATTTATTACTAAAATTTCTCCTTACTCTTTTATTTTCTTTTATAGTCTTTTTATATATTTTTCTTCTCTCTTTTTTTAGAGTATTATTTTAAGCTCTATAAACTTATTTTTTATACTAATAAGTTAGTAAGATTCTACTATATTTGCTTCTCTTATTATTTTCTTAAGATCTATAAAGCTATTATTTAAATTAATATATTAAGCTACTTTATTTATTTCTCTTATTATTATTACTAAATATGCGTCTTCTAATTTAATATATATTAAAATACTAAAGATTTGCTCTATATTAGCATGCTATAATATTTATATTAAAATTAGAATACTAATATAAAAAGCGTTGTTTCTTAAAACTTAGTTAATTATAAATTACACTATAATTCTAGTCTTTAAGTATTATAAGTTTTAATTTAACTATTTATAATTAAGGTCTTACTTCTAGTCTCTAATTACTATACTAAATAAACTTAGTAAGTACGGGACTTAGAAGTATTATACTTATATATTAGCTATTTTAGATATAGTAGCTATATAATTATACTAAAACTACTTACTATTATAAAAACTATTTTATAATTACTAACTAGTATACTAATCCCGTATGGCCTGCTAAATAGAGCTAAGTAAAATAGTAAACTATTAAAATAAAATTATAAACTATTAAAGCTAAATATAAAATAGCATAATAATTTCTAAATTATATTTTTATAAAGCTTAATAAATAGATTTAAAGTATTCTACTTTCTATCTAACTAAAATACTATAGTAAAAAGGTAACTTTAAAAAATAAATTAAAAACTTAATAATAAAATTTTTAAGTTAATATACTACTTTACTTTAACTGTTAGTAGTTAAGATAAAGTTAAGTTAACCTTAATAGTATCTTTAAAGTAATTAATACAGGCCTAAAATTAATGTATAAAGAATTTTTAGAAAAAAAGTGTTAAAAGGAATACTGTTATAAAAATATAAGTATAAATTCATAAAATAAGTAGTTTTAATTCTAAGTATTATTAAATAGAATACGCAGAAATAGCCGCTAATACTTAGTAAATATAAATATATATTTCATATAAAAACTTATAGAGGAAAAAGTAAAAAAGTAAAAAAAAAAAAAAAAAATAGTAAAAATCCTCCCTATATAATATTAAACACGGTTTAGTAACTTATTTAAAATTTAAAATAAAAGAATAGCTTATAATAAGACTTTATAAATTCTTTACTATTTATAAAAGAAAAGGGTTTTAGCTTCTTAGAACTATAAGAATATAAAAGATTAAAACTAAAACTAATATAATTCTACTAAAGTAATAAATTTATTAATACGTGCTTAAAGAAACGCTAAGAATATCTATAAGAAAAATTAAGTAAAAACCGGCGAAATTTAAGACTATATTAATTAATAAGAGATTTACGACTTGTAATTTAGCTTTTAAAATATTTAAAACTTTAAAGCTAATATAAAACGCGTTTACTATAATATAAAGTAACTATAAAATAATATTAGTTTAACTCTAGAAGCTAAAGTATTAATAGCAGTTAATTATACATAAGTAAGTGAGATATTTAAATACTAAAAATAAAATAATCTTTAAAAATACTATTATATAAAAATAAAAGTTAATAAGTATTAAAAAAAAATACCACCTATAGTAATAGCATATAATTACGTGATTTTTATAGTAGTATAAATAACTATTAAAAAGAGTATAAGAAAATATATAAATATAGCTATAAAAAAAGAACAGAGCATAAGTCTATTTTATATAAAAAAAATAGATAAACGTTAAAATAGAAAGAAGTTAGATTTAAACAGACTAAAAGACTAAAACTAGAAATATAGTAAGAATTTGAAAACTAATTTAGGTATTAAAATTAGCTATATATAAGATATTACTACTTTAGTAAATATTAAAAGAGATAATCTAGTTTTAAAACACACTTACGAAATAGAAAATATCTAAAAAGATTAAACTAACTTAGCTTACCAAATACTTGTAATCTATATATATTCTAATAGTAGTAAAAAATACTACTACTATAAGTATATTCTTTTACTAAGGAAGCCATAATAATAGATACTAAAGAATATTAGATTTATAGTATAGAAAATTAATCTCTAACGTACCTTCTTTAACTTAAATACTAAAGTAATAGAAGTAGTCTTAAAAAGAAAGCTAATAGTATTAGAGTTAAAAGGTTAATAATATAAATTATTAATACTAATAGCTCTACTCTTTTTTTTATATTTATTTATTAGTTTTATAATAATAGAGCTTAGTACTTTAACATACATAGAAGCACTATTAAATATAAAAATATAAAAAAATTTTAGACTTACTATATACTTTATTAGTATAGAGATTTAAAATACTAAAAACGTTTACTAACTAATTTTTATATCTCTATATAAATAAATAAGAATATTTGAATAAGTAAGTAAGCTATATTTAAACTTTTCTTTTATAAAATATATAAGCCTATTAAGTATTTACTATAGTTAGTATGTTTATTTAAAGTATTACTACTAAATAATACCTATCTAAGTATTACGGCTAATTAAATTTCATTTAAGTGGAAATTACTAGTAATATAAGAAATAAAATAAGCTATATATTTAAAAGTAATATAGAAAGTTTCTTTAAACCTAAATACTTCTAAAGTAGATAAAATATTAGTATGCTGTAGCTACTATAATTTATAAAGATTTTTTTTTAATACTTAGCTCTTTAAATTTCTTTACTAAAGTAAGCTTTAATAGTAGGTTATTTTACTAAAGTTTTATTATAATAGTATTAAATAGTGTTTCTCTGTGTTTAGCTATAATAACTTAGTCTTTAATACTAAGTTAAAAATCCTAGCATTTCTTATAGTCTGTTTAAAAAGAATCGTATTTTATTTTTATATATTTGTATACTCTAACCTTAGATTTAATAGCCTTAATAAGTGTGAAATCTCTTAAATACGTAATAAAATCTATAGTTTTCTTATTTATAGTATTAACTTTTTTCTTTTTTAAGACTTTTATTTTATTATATTTAGAAATTATAGTTTTATTATTAATACTATTTATATCTATAAACTAACGCTCGTGCCCGCTAAGTATATTAAAATTAATTTAGATATAACGTTTATTTTATATAAAACTTATTTTAAATAGTGTATAATAAAAGTTTAAGTTTGTAGTTATTCCTAGTTAGAAGATATATACAAAGAAATATTAACTTTTATAATTTTCCTAAAAAAAAAAAAAGGCAATATATATAACTAGGCCTATAATTAGTTTTTAGAAAATATAAAGTATGTAACTATAGTAATAAATTTAGTACTATATACTAAAAAAAAATAAAGTAATTTGCTTTTCTACTAGTATTATATATTTCTAATAATTACCTTAATATGCGTTGGGCATAATTTATTAAATAAAAATAAAGAATTATAATAAAAAAATTCTTTAGGTATAGAAATATTACTTAAGTAAAGATTAAGGTATTATATTTTCTACATAACGTTAAAAAATTAAGAAAAGTAGATAATAAACACACTAAGAAACTTATAATATTATTAAAAACTAAAAATAAGTAAGATATTTTGCAATTTTAAAGTTATATTTCTACTATTATTAATTAGTATTAGTTTAAGAATATTATTATGGTTTTAGAAATTTCTACTAAGTAATTACTAAATCTATGTAACTACTTAGAGCTAGATTTTCTAGCCAGCTTTTAATTAAAATTATTTTATAAATAATACTAAATTAAGGTAGCTATAAATATCCTTTTAGGCAGCTACTAAATTATGAATTTATATCTTATAAATAAGATTCTTTTTTATATATAAATAGATTCTCATACTTTTAGCTAGATTTTAATAATAATTTAAAAACTATACTTATTAAAAAGTACTCCTTTAAAAAACAACTAGATAATAGCGAAATATACTATAAAATCTAGGAATACTAAATATCTAGTAATTTATACTTTAAGAACTGGTAGTAGGCTTATTTATATGCTATATCTAAATATAAAGTAAGAAACTTAAAGTAAATTCTTTATCACAAAAATTACATATATGTATTTAATTTTTAGTTAGATATTTTAGTATTAAAATAAGGTATATAATTAAGTATATTACATAAAATTTTTGCTATAAAATACTATAAGGTAGAGTTCTAACCATAATAGTTTTTTCTAACTATAGAAAAGTATTAAAAAAGTTAACTAATACTAATCTAAATAGCATAGTCTTTTGAAAATCTGCTAATAAGTTATAGAAAATAGCGTAAACTTTTATAAAGTTAAGTTTTATTTACTTTTAGCTTTTTTAAAAGTTTTTTTACTAAATATAGTATTCTCCCCTAAGTAAATTTTAAGAGCATATACTATTTAAATTAGTATTAATTAATTTTTTCTATATTTTTCTATTATTATAAAAAACCGCTCTAGCCTTAACTATAAGCACTTTTAATTACTAATTATACTTAATAGAAAAACCTTTACTACCTTAAGTATATTAAAGAAGTTTAGACTAAAATTCTCCCTAATATATAAGTAAAGTAAAAGCTAAATAAAATTAATATAAAAGTCTTAAAACTTACTACTCTAAGCACATATAAAGCTAATAAAAAACTTTTATATAGTTAATTATATAGTAGTAAGATTTTTAGTACTTTTAATAAATAAGAGTATAAAGCTATATAAGTAAAAGTACTATCTATCTTTATAGACTACTTAATTCCTTCTTTCTATAACTATTTTAAAAATATTAACTACTTTTAAGGCCTTATTAAGTATATAAAATTACTTATAAAATTATTACTAAAAGACTCTATTTTCTCTACCCTTTTAAAAGTGTTCTAAAATGGGAATTAGAGAGCCAACTAATATATAGTTTAGAAATCTAAGTTTAGATTTATACTTAAGTTAAGAGATTTATTAGCTAGAAAAGATTTTATATATTAATAGCTATAGATTATTATTATATACTACTTTAAAATAAAACTAGACTAAAATCTAGTAAAATAATTTCATATAAAATTATGGCTTATATCTATTAATTAGAATTTAAGTTTATGCTAATTCTTAACTTAATTTAGTAATATATTAATAAGTAGATAGCTTAAAAAGCTTTATTAAAAGCTTAAAATCTAAACTACTTTAAATATAATACTGCCGCCTTTAAGAACTATATAAAGTAAATAGTTAGATTTTTTTCTATAGCCAAGGCACTAACTAAAGAAAAGGTAAGAAATATAGTTAAGAATATTAATAATAATAAGCCACCTAAAAAAAAGGAATTCCAGAACTAAAGAATTATAAATAGAATAAGTTATTACTATTTTTAAATAAGTTACATAATACTTATAAGTAATCGTATTATAAGATAATATCTTTTTTTATTTATAAATTTATATACTTTACTTTTTTAGGTAAACTAGCCTGCGTTATTAATTATAGTATAACTTATAAATAAATATAATCTCTTAAGTAAGAAATACTTAATAGAAAAGTTAAAAAAGAAATATAAAGATTTACTAAATAATAGTAGTTAGATTAGCTAGCAGAGTAAAGTAAGTAGAGATAAGTAAAATAGAAAAAAAAGAAGTAAAAATAAACTAAAAAAAAGTAGCTAGTTTAGCTATTTAAATAAATATAGACAAAAAAAATAGCTAGCTAAGTTAGTTAAATAGAAATAAACTAAGTAAAAACAGTTTACTTAGCTAGCTAAATAAAGATAGGCTAAAAAAAAATAGCTAGTTTAGCTAGCTAAAGAGAGATAAATTAAAAAAAAATTAGTTTACTTAACTAGCTAAAAAAAGATAGACTAAGGAAAATTAGCTTACTTAACTAGTTAAAAAGAGATAAACTAAGGAAAATTAGCTTACTTAGCTAGTTAAAAAAAAGTAAACTAAGAAAAATTAGCTTACTTAGCTAGCTAAAGAGATAAAAAAATAAAAACAAACTAAAAAAAAAAGAAACTAGATAATAAAGTAAGAAAGATAGTAATAAACTAAAAAAAAAACATAAGTAAACTAAGTAAGAGCTATTTAAAAAAGATAATACCTAAAAAATATATATAAGTAAAAAATAGATTACTTAAATTAACTTAAAGAAAATTATAGAACCTATAAGTTAAAAATAAGTAGATTTAAGTAAGTAAGTCTATACTTTACTAAATAATACTAATTCTCTAGTAAAAAGTAAACAGTAGTAGACTAAAGAGGTAGAGAAATAGAAATAAACTAAAAAAATAGAAAAATAAAAATAAGCTAAAAGAATAAAGAAATAAAAATAAGCTAAAGAGATAAAAAGATAAAAATAAGCTAAAAAAATTAAAAAATTAAAAAATTATAATAAGCTAAAAAGAAAAAAAAAAGTAATAAGCTAAAAAAAAAAAAGAAATAGTAATAAGCTAAGAAAATAGAGAAATAGAAATAAGCTAAAGAAAAGAAAAAATAAAAATAAGCTAAAGAAATAAATATCTAAGAAATATATATAAATAAAGAATAAAAATCTCTTATAAGAATACTACTTAATAAAAAGATACTTACTAGTCTATAAAAACTTAAGCCTCTAAAAGATATAGGTACTATATAAAGAGAAAATAAGTAGAAATAAATTACTTAAATTAACTTAAAAAAAGCTATAGAACTTATAAGTTAAGAATAAATAAAATTAAGTAAGTAAATCTATACTCTATTAAATAAAGTTAATTCCCTAGTAAAAGGTAAGTAGCAGCAGGCTAAAAAGGCAGAAAAATAGAAATAAACTAAAATAATAAAGAGATAAAAATAAGCTAAAGAAATAAAATAATAAAAATAAGCTAAAAAAATTAAGAGATAGAGATAAGCTAAAAAAAAAAAAAAATTATAATAAACTAAAAAAAAAGAGAGATAAAGACAAACTAAAAAAAAAGAAAAAGTAGTAATAAGCTAAGAAAATAGAGAGATAGAGGCAAGCTAAAAAAATAAAAAATAGTAATAAACTAAAAAAATTAAAAAATAGAAGTAAGCTAAAAAAACAAAGAAATAAAAATAAGCTTAAGAAAAAGAGAAATAAAGATAAGCTAAAGAGAAAAAAAACCAGTAATAAGCTAAAAAAAAAAAAAAAAAGAGAGATAGAAATAAGCTAAAAAGAAGAAAAAATAGTAATAAGCTAAAAAAGTAGAAAAGTAGAGGTAAGCTAAAAAAAAACAAAAAAGTAGAAATAAGCTAAAGAAAAAGAGAGGTAATAACAAGCTAAAAAAAAAAAAGAAATAGAAATAAGCTAAAAAAACAAAGAGGTAAAGACAAGCTAAAAAGAAGAAAAAATAGAAATAAACTAAAAAAACAAATATCTAAGAGATATATATAAGTAAAAGACGGAAACTTTTTATAAAAATATTACCTAATAGAGAGATACTTACTAGCCTATAAAAGCTTAATAAAAAAAAGTAATATAAAAAGAAATCTAAGCCCTTAAAAAGTATAGATACTACGCGAAAAGAAAATAAGTAAAAATAAATTACCTAAATTAACTTAAGAGAAGTTATAGAACCTATAACTTAAAAACAAGTAGAAAAGAATTAAGTAGAATTAAGTAAATAAACTTATACTTTACTAAATAATATTAATTCTCTAGTAATAAATATTACTAGTTTTATTATTACTTATTTTAATTAACTAGTAAACACTTAAAAAGTCTCTATAAACTTCTAAATTTATAAGAAAGGGATTTAGAGAGTTAAATATAGTCTTCTAGTTAATCCCTCTAAGCTATTAGTAGTAGATAAGGTAAGGCAGCTAATAATAAAATATATAAAAAAGTATAAAAATATATAGATATATAATATAAACTTCTATATACTAATTTTTTATACATGTTTTAAAAATATTATAGTAGACGGAATAAACACTATACTTCTAATTCTAGAATTAGAAAGAAACGTTATTAAAATTTTAGTTACTTTTAGAATATACTTTAAGTTATAGACTAAATTAGTAGCTAGCTAAACTAACCTAGTATTTAATTTATAGGTTAAGTAGAAAAGTGGTCCCAAACATAAAAAAAATTCCCTAGAAATTTAGGCAGGTTATTCTAATAGGCTAAATAATAAAGAATAGAAATTTACTTTTTATTTTACTTTCTAATTATACCTATTCTTTATAATAGTTTAAATAGAAAGTTATAGTAATTAGAGCTTAGTAATCTTAAGCTAAAAAAGGCCTTTCTAAGTATATTCTCTATTTAATTACTCTAACTTAGAGGTTAAAAGACCTAGTTAAGTATAATTAT
The DNA here is from genome assembly GCA_010093925.1 of Zopfia rhizophila CBS 207.26. Lineage (NCBI taxonomy): Eukaryota > Fungi > Ascomycota > Dothideomycetes > Zopfiaceae > Zopfia > Zopfia rhizophila. The sequence continues at coordinate 789,964 of ML994619.1, forward strand.
ACTTTTATTTTCTAAATAAAAGTTTATTACTAATAATATAAGGGCTACATGTTTAAGGTAATTAATAAAAATAATATAAATAACTACTATATTAAAAATAGGATTATGTAGATGTAGTCGGATTCTAAAAGTATAACTATAATTCTATTTTTAAAAAGGACTAGAATTAGGAATCTTGCTAAAATAAGAAACTAAATATAAGATTTTAAAATCTTTATTCTATAATTCTAAAGGAAATTAAGGCCTACTTTAATTAACTATTATTTTTATTATATACAAATATATATTAGCTTACTAATAGTAATAATTATATTATTAGTATAGCTATTATATTATACTAAGTACAAAAAAGCTTAAGACAGGCAACTAATAAAAAGTTCTAAAAATAAAAAAAAAGCTTTTTAAGTAAAAGTAATAAGCTATATAGTAACTATAGTACTAAGGTTTATATTTTATTATATTATAATAGTAAATATTATAGCTATACCTCTATTAAACACTCTTCTTAGTTTCTAAACCTAAAAAGTATAGTAAGTATGTTTTATTCTTAAATTATAAAAAACACTAATACTACTAAAGCTAAAACTTATTTACTTTTAACTATAAAAACATTAGTAAATTTTGTCTAAGTATTAAAAGTTAGCTAGTTAAATACAAATTCTTATAACTTTTTAGTATATAATAATTTATGCCTAAATGTTATTATAGAACTAAAATATATATAAAGCCTAACTAGAATTAGAAAGCAAAATAAGTAGTAATATAGTATAGAATATTATAAAGGAATATAAAGCTAACTAAAAGTGGAAATTATTTAAATATTAAACTTAAAGTATTTTAGAATTATCTTAAAAACACGTCTTTTAATATAAATAATTTCTAATATCTAATAGCATGTTTTATTTATTTTTTTAATACTAAAGTAATTTAGCTCTTTAATACTTATAGTAAATTAAAAAGGCTAGTCTTATTAAGACTTAAATTAGAACTCTTAGTATTAATACTAATACTTAAAAACTAATTTTAGTATTTATAGTTTTACTTATTATGTTATAAGACAACGTGTTATTTAATTACGTAATTAAATATAAAACGTATTTATATAAATCTCTTACTTTTTTAATAGAAGTATAAATATATTAGCTATTTTACTTTCTTAGTACTATATTTTAACCTTAATTAAATTATAATAATATATCTAATTAAATATTACTATTAAGTTAGATTACAGGCGAACCCTAATATACTAAAACTAGAATATCTAATTTTAATACGTAGTAAAGTCTAGATAAATTTCTAAAAAGGGCCTATAAAATTATATAAAGTAGTTTATAACACGTGGTCTTATAATAAAAAGTTCTAAATTAAAGTTAAGTAGAAAATAGGCCCTAATAATATAGTTAGAAAAGTTAAAGATTATAATAGTTTCTAGTCTTAATAATTCTATATAGTATAATATATCTAGAAAGTATAGTAAATATATTATAGTAGCTAGTAAAACTAGCTTTAACTTTAAATATAGCTTTAATAAACTTTACTTTATAAAAGTCTTAGTATATTATTTTATAAAAAATTTTGCATTACTGTTTTGTAATTAAACTTTTAATTAGCTTAAAAGTTAGTAAAAGTTTTTAGTATATGCTAGTAAAACTTTTTATAGTATAAAATAATTTATAAGATAAGCTATTTTAGCTTTAACACTATATATAATTACATAATTTTAGTAACTTAGTAAAAATTAACTAACATCTCCACTTTTTATTAAATTTAATAATAGTAATAGTAATAGTAATATTTTCTTTTATCTTAAATACTATTAACTAAAGTTAACTATATAGCTATTTATTTTATAACTACTATTATAAGTACTTCTTAAGTATTTAACTATATATATAATTTATATTACCTAGGTCGTGTAAAAAGTAATAAAGGTTATAATTATAAATTTTTAAGTAGTCTAGTTTATATTTATATTTATTTAAGTATTATAATTTCCACTTTTGAACCTAGCCAGCACTTGGGTAACTAATAAATAACTAAAGTATATAGTATTATATAAGTATTCTCTTTTTTAATATTACCTAGAGATAAGTTCTAAATATTTAAATATAGTAAATAACTTAAATAAACCTTTTAAGCTAAAAAATCTATTAGAAGGTGAAACTAAAATAGCTACTAATAAAATAAAAATTCTTTTATTAGTTAAGAAAGTAATATTAAGTAATACTATTACTATAAATAATAATTTTATTCTTTTTAGTAACTATATAAAACTAAATAGTTTTAGTTTATTAATATTATCTTTTTTAGACTTTTTATTTTATTATTATTAAACAAGGTTGCTAAGGCACCTTGTAGAATAATAAATAGTAACTATAAATATAAATATAATAAGTTTAAGAATAGTTTATAAGAAAGTAGATGCTATAGCTTAATACTAATTTTATACTATAATACTAAAGTAAGAATTACACTCATCTTATTAAAATAAGTAGATAGTAAGTTATTCTTATTTATAGTTTACTTTTATATAATTCTAAGGCTTATATTTTACTTAAGCTCTATAATAAGATTCTTAATTTCTATAACTATATTAAATTTAATAAGAATAGAAGGTTAGTTTATAAAAACTTAATTTAATAAACTAAGAGCACTCTTTTAAACTTGTCTTTAAAAAATTCTAGCTAAATATATTACTTTAGGTCTTTTGCTATAGAATTATACTTATTAATAATTAATATAGATCTTATTTACATCTCTAATAGTTACTATAATAGTAGTTTAATAATTTTTAACTATAGTACTCTAAAGTTAACTAGTAATATACTTTAGTTAGCTATTTAGTTATTTTAAAGTAAATAAATTTTTAGGAGCTTAAATAATTAAAGGTTATTACAAAAACTAAAGTTCTAATTATTAAATTTATAAATAAGTTAACTAGCTTAAAAGTAGACCTTTCTTTTAAAATACTTAGTAGAATTAAGGCCTAGAAAATAGTTACTTATTAAAAGAAGTAATATTTAGACATGCCTTATTTAGTCTTACTTATTAAGTAATTTCTTATTATACATAGTCTTAATAATATATATATAGATAGCTTAAGTAGGTTTTTCATAATTTACTTAGTTATAAGCTTTATATAAACACACTTATTATATAATAATCTAAGAACTATTTTCTTAAATTTCTTAAATTACTATAGTAATAAGTTTAACTTAGCTACTAACTAAATTATTATGCGTCCTTTTTATATTATAAAAAAGATATTACTTACTTTACTTATTAGTTAACTTAGGCTGACTTTTATAGAGTACTATTAATATTAATAAATATAGTAAAAAGGTTAATAGTCTTTTTATTACTAATTCTAATAATTTAATAAATAATATTTTAAGTAGCTCTTTAAAAGCTTATTTTATTTTTAAGGCCTTTTTAGATGCGCACCAAACAATTTAGTAGTATATAAATTTTACAAAAAAAATTATAAAAGTTAGTATACTTAAACTTATAATTAATAGTAATTATAATACTTATTACACCACATTAAAGCTAGCTTTTTTTAATAACTAGATACTAAAATTATTAATAGAACTAAGTAGCTATTAATAAATTCTTCTAAAAATATTATAAATTATATTAAGATAACTATATTTAGCGTTAATAGCTACTTAAGTATAAATAAAATAATTTATTATAGAAAACTTATTAATAATAAAAGACCTAATACTAGTACTTTCTATTTAATAATTAAAATTAATAACTTTTTATAAAAGGCTTACTAGATTGTTACTAACTGTACTAACATAGCTAAAATTCTTAATATAACTAGTACTTTAATTACAACTAAAGGTACTTATTATACTTTAAGTAAAAAACTAGAAAGTAAGTATTACTCTAACTTATTACGAAAATAAAATACTAATAAAAAATTAAAGAGCGGGCTGTGTAAGCTCTATATTCTTATTAAAAATAAAACTAAGCTTATTATTATTATAGTTATTTATAAACTTTAATAGCTTTTAGAAATATATAATAAAGTATTAAAGCCAGCCTCTTTTTAGTAACTAGATACTAAAATTATTAATAAAATTAAGCTATTATTAATAGATTCTTTTAAAGCTATAAATATTATAAATTATGTTAAAATTTATTATAAATAATATATTAATAGTAAGAATCGTGATACTAGTACTTTTTATATAATAATTAAAATTAATAACTTTTTATAAAAAATTTACTAAGTTATTACTAACAGCACTAACGTAAGTAAAATTCTTAACTTAATTAGTAATTTAATTATAACTAAAAGCACTTATTATACTTTAAGTAAAAAACTAGTAGGTAAGTATTACTCTAACTTATTATAAAAATAAAATACTAATAAAAACTTAGAAAGTAGGCTGCCTAAGCTCTATATTTTTATTAATAATAAAACTAAAGCTATTATTAGTAAAGCTATTAGTATATTTAAATAGCTTCTATAAATAGTATAAAGTAATATATAATTAAACACATAAAGATTTCTTAACAAATATTATTAAATTTGTAGCTTATTATTAAACAGTTAAAAGTTAACTAATATACTTATAAGTATAGTTAAATTTTGCGCTGAAATTATATATAGAAAGTTATTATTATTTTTATTTTTAATATAAAGATTTACACCTTTTTAAAATAATAAAAATATAGAGTTTTGATTATATATAATAATAAGTTTTATTTTACCTAACTTTAAGCTTAAAAGGCACTAGAATATTTATATTATATAACTATATTTTCTTTATATTAACTTAATTTTCTATAAGCCTATATATATGTTTTTTCTTTAGTTTTATCTATTAATAAATTATAGCTTTTTTATAACTTCTATATATAGTTGGTAGCAAGTAATCTTAGAGTCCTTTCCTTAAGTATTTAGTATTTTTTTCTTAGTAACTAAAGCGGAACCTACTAGTACATAAGTATAGTTTAGTTAGTATTATTTAGAAATAGAATTAAGTATTATAGCTAAAAAGAGTAGCTAATTCTTTTATTTAATTTTTAAGTCTAATTATTTTATAACTATAGTATATCTAATAGTAACTCTAACTACGTTAATATTTAGTATTTATTTATTAGAGTTAAATATTATCTTTTTTTTAAATTTAATTATTTCTTTTACTTAGCTAACGTGTATTAACATGATTTAGCTATTTTAATTTAGTATAATATATATTTAGCCTTACTATTCTCATTTATAGTTATATTAATACTTTAGTTTTTTATTACTAAAAAGTATTATATAGCTTATAAGTGTACTTCACTAGTAATATAATATCTATTTAAAATATTTAACTATTTTCTAGTTAAAATAATTTACCAAATCTACTTCGTGCTAAAAAAAACTTAAGGAAATAAACTTTATATTTAGAGATAATATTTTATTTACTTTAATAGAAATAATAACTTTACTAATAAAACTATATAAGTAAATATATTTATTAGAAATATTATTAAAACTTCTATACCTATTTTAGTATAGCTTTTAATTTATAGCTAAAACTTTTATTAAAAAGACCTTTAATATTTACTTATACTATACTTATAATATTTTTAGAAAAATTAAAAGCTAGTATAACATACTCTATAAATCATAGAGTTTAGAATATAAGCTTTTTTAATATAATATTTTAATAAGCTAGTGTTACTAAATTTTATCTTATAAAATAAATATTAGTATTTATTCATATAATTTATACTATACTTTAAAAAATGTTTATAATAGAAAAATAAAATATATAATATACTTTTTATTTAAATGCAGATACTTTTAAATTAAAAAAAAAAGTATATAATAAAAGCTATTACTAATTAAATACTATAAAAACATTATTTATTATATTAATACTATACTTTCTTTCCATATTTCTATTACTACCTATATTAAGATTATAGTAGTTATAATCTACAAAATACGAAAATCTAAATTAATATATATTTTAGTATTAGTCTTAAATCTATTTTTTACCTAGCTCTAAGTATAGTAGTCTAATTCTAGAGTTACTATTTAAAATATATTCTCTATAATATTAGTTCAGCCTATAAGCATAAATAAAGAGCTTATAGTATTAATAAAATTAGTATAAATAGGCTATATAATAATTACGGCACTATAGTTTCAAAACTATATAATAATATTACTAGGTTTAGTAAATAAAGGCATAATAGTAATAAGATATTTTATACTAAAATAGATTCTAGAGCTATTTAGTATTTCTTATTTCTAATTAGTATTCTAGATCTTACTGTACTTAACTACGTAGCTAGAATTAAAAGTATTTAGCTTATTACTTTTAATAACATACTAGGCTATAATCTTTAGACTTTAAATTTCCTAAATTCTAGAGAGATTATTATTACTAAAATTAAGAATTTTAAATATATATCTTTCATTCTTTTCACGCAGAAGCTTAAGGTCTTTAGAATTATAATAATACGTTTTCTAATATAAGAGCTATTTCTATTAAGCGTAAAATAAAGTAATAAAAAAAAGTAAAATAGTTTTAATTAAATAATCTTACTATATAAAAAGCTTATAGATTTAATACTTAGGTTTTCATAAATAGCCTAGTTATTTCTAATATTATTAGTCTTTAAAAAGAAATTTAAAAGAGAGGTAAAGATAAAACTTTTATAAATAATATTTAAATTATTAATTTTCTTTCCTACTTATTAGCCTAGTATTTTTTATATAATACTAGCTACTTTTACTATACTAACTTATTTTTTAATTTCTAGATTTATAGTTAACTTACTATGGCGTCCTGTAATATTTTTTTTTTTACTATATTAGTCTAGATATTATAAAAAAAGCATAAATAATTAACTTTAAATATTTTTATGCTTTATTAGAAATTAGTTTAAACTTTAAATTAAAAATCTAGAGTTTTAAAAAACTTATTAATAGAATTCTAAAAGTTACTAGCTTTTAAAAATAGCTAAGAATTATTTACTAATTTAAAAAAGCTATAAACCTTATTTCATAATTTAGAATATATGTTTTTTATAAACTATTTAATAAAACTTTTAAGCTTTATTACCTTACTGTATTTTGTATTTTTAGTATTAAGTAATTATAATATAGCTTTACACGCATTACGCTTTTTATTTAATATTAAATTTAGAAATAAAAGTTTAGATTTTATTATCTTTAAAACTTTTTACTACTATAAGTCTTCACATGCTCAGATTTTTAATTTATATAAAAAAAACTAATTTTTAAAGTAAATATACTTTTTATATAACTTACAGCCTTATCTAGTATGTGCTTTTAGTAATATATATAAATATCTTATAATTAGGCTTTAGTAAACAGTAAAACTTTATTACACTAGCTATAAACTTTATAAATTAATACTTTTAGCTAGCCTTTTAGTTATTTGCTATATAGTAGAATAAGTTAAGTTAATTATAATACTTTTTAATATTTAGCTAAATAATAACTTTAAGAGCACGTGTGTAAATAAAAAATATTATTATAACTTACAAATTACACTCTAAGATATTAGTTTAGTTAATATAAATTAAGTTAACTTAAAAAGTTAAAAAATATATTAGTAAATAGAAATAAAGTAAAGTAAAGTAAAAATTATATTAAATATAAAAGAAATAGTTATTTAGTATTATATAAGTAGCTAGACTTTAGCTTTTTTTATAGTCTTAAAGAGTACTTAAGTTAACTCCTTACTAGTATTTTTAACTAGTTATAGTGAGATTCTATTAAGAGTACTTACTTACTATCTTATAAAAATAAGGTCTTTTAGCTTCTTTAGAAATCTACTATACTTATTAATAACTAGGTTTATAAATTAGTATAAGTAGGTAACGTTAAAAGTGTTATATTATTAAAATAAAGATTAGCTTATATATATAATAATACTACATATCTAGGTTTTATACTAAAAGTAGTAAAGTTAAGAGTGCAAATTAGCAGCTTAGAAAAGTCTTTAAGTTTAATAGTAAAAATACAAATAATATCTTCTCTAATAGGTAGTAAAAAATAAAGAAAAGTTTTATATATAGTTACTATTAAAACTAAGTTCTTATTTCTTAAATAAGTAGTACTTTAAAACTAAGAATATTTTTTCTTAGCTAAAATAGTATGTTAGTTAAGCTTTTATTAAAGTAATATATAAAAATAGCTTTAGTATATTTATAAACACTAAATAATTAGAAAAGAATTTAAATTAATAGTATTTAAGCTAGACTAAAAAATATAATAGTACTTAAACTATTTAAATAAAAGTAGAGTTAAAACTATTATAAAAGAAATAAGTAGTCTATATTATATAGTTTAGCTTAGCTATAGTTACTAAATTATAGTTACTAACCCTAATTCTAAAATAGTCTTAAATAAATAATAGAAAGTTACTTAAAAAACAATGTTTATATTTTTTTTTAACTTTATAGTTATGTAATATATTATTTATATAAATCGTACTATTATACGTAGAAGACACTAGTAGTAGAAACTAAATTCATAAAATTTATATTTATAGGTATAAAATAGTTCTCCTAAAATAATAATACTAGTATTAAGTTTTATATTAATAAAATATTAACTCTATTTTAAAGCGCTACTAATATAGTAAGATTTTACTTTTTAGTATTAATAAACTTATTTAATACTCTAGAAAGAAATTAAATATTAAAAAAAAACTATAATACTCTTATAACTATATAACTAGCTTTTATTAAGGCAAAATCTTTTATAAGTAGTTAGTAAAGTCATTTATAGTTTATAAAAGTTATGTACTTTTTAAGTAAGTTCTTAGATTTCTATTAAAGTCTATAAAACTAGCTTTTAAACTAGCTTTTTTAATAAGCTTACTATTTTCCTATTATTATAGCTAGTATGTCCCAGCATCTAGTTTATAGATAGCTTTATTTTAGTATAAGTAATATATAAACTATCTAATTCCAGATCCTTTTAAAATTAGTATAAAAAACTAACTATTAGGTTTACTACTATAAAGTAGAATAATAGCATTATTAGTGTAATATAAATTAAGTAAAAGCTAAGAACATAGTCTTAAAGCTATATACTTATTAGTAGTTTTACTAAAAAATTAAAAGCTTTTAGGCTTTTAAAATAAGAATAGTATACTTTTATTAAAATAATACTAAAAGAAAGTAAGCTTCTGAATTTACTTTTAAGTAATATTATTATTAGCTAAAATAGCAGAAACGTCTTCTTAAAGTCTTTTTAGAATATCTTAGTTTTAAACAAAATAAAAGCTAAATATATTTAAAATAAGCTAACTAAAAAAAAGGGAGCTATTTTTTGAGTATAGAACTTATAATATTTAATTTAATAAATAAGCTATAGAATTACGCTCTATAATTAAGATATATAACAACTAGTTCTTAATAAGTATTATATTTCCTATTTCTTTCTATAAGTTAATAATAAAGGAATACTTTTTAAAAGCCTTCTTTTTTTAACTTATTTTTTATACTTTAGTATAATTTCTAATTATCTTATAAGTATTTCTAAATTTTAAGAAATTATATAAAAAAGCTAGACTAGCAAGTCGAATACGCATTTTATAGTACTAAAAAGTATAGTTAAAAGTATAGTTAAAATTATCCCGAAAATCATCTTAGTCTTTCTTAAATAGGCTATTAAGAGAATTACTAAAAAAAAGCTTTATAATAGTCTTAAAAGTAAAATTAAAGAAATAGGGCTTTAAGTCTATAATTTCGCTACTAATAACCGCCTTTTCTAGAGCTAAAATTAAGTTATTAACGTAAAAAGTAAGAATTTATAGAAATTACTACTACACGTAAGTAAATTAGCGCTGAATAAAGTCTTAAAAGTACTTTTAAAATTTACTATCTTATATAAAAATACTTTCTTAAAGAAATAGAAGTAGTGTAAAAGTATAAGTTTTTATACTATAATCTTTAAATTACGTTAAGAAAATTGTTTTAATATTCTAAAAGTTAGTAGTAATATAGTTAGTTATACTTTATAGCTCTAATCTAATTATTCTAGTAATAGTAATATATAAAGTTAAGACTTTAAAACTATAGCTACTATAATATACTTTAAACTAAACTTTTAAAAGATTTAGTGTAAAAGGCTATTTATATAGTACTTTAAAATAAATAAACTTATAGTTATACTACTCTATAAGTGCCTTTTTAAGCTATAAATAAGTATAAGAGTCTAGATATAGTAGAGATAAGTAGCTTAATTAAAGTATTTTATCTTTTTTTATTACCTTTTCTAAAAATAAACGTATAAACAAAAAGTTAATATAATAATTAGAATTATAATCTTTAAATTTAAAACTAGTATAGTTATAAATACTTAATAGTAGGCTTTTTAAAAAGAATTATAAAATAAAAGTATAAAAAGCATAGAGACGGAGATTAAAGTAGCTGAAAAATATTATATTTATAATATTAATTCTCATAGGCTAACTCGTACGTAGTATTAAAAATAAATATAAGAAATTAAAGTAATAAGCTATAATACTTATATAATAATAATATAAGCTATAGTAGTAGCTTAGGCTAGTTAGTAGTATTAGAGATATTAGCTAGTTTATATTTTTTTAAAGCTAGCTAATTAGCGTGTAGCTTATATATACCTATTAATCTATTATATATTTATATATTATAGTATATAGATGCCTTCACGTAAGCTAAAGCCTAGTAAGAATTATATTAATTATTTTATTTTTTATTTACTTAAAGTATACAGCACAGCTCTTCTCAAATTCGTGTAAAGTAATATAAAAAACTAGATATAATTAATAACCTATTTTAAAAAACTAGAAAGGACTTTCTATAGTACTTATGTTTACAGCCTAGTAAACTTCTTAGTACTTAATTAATATTCACGTTTAAGATAATACATATTATAGTAGACTATATCTAATATATATAAACTATTTATAAATAGTCTTAGTATAATTAACTTATTAAAATATCTAAAAGGCTTTTAAAGCTTTATTAAAAAATTTAACATTTTTAGCTTTAAGCTTAAAGGTATAAATCTTCTTAAATAACTTAAAGACCTTATTATAGTTACTATTTTACTTAATAACCTAGTAATAAAAAAGTAATAAAATACTTTTATATACTAAAAATTTAACTTAGTTTATTTATATGCTATTTATAATAGTATAGCTATATTAATATAAAAATACTCTAAGCTCTTTAAGTTTCTATAATCTAGCCTTAAAAACCTTTTTTATAAAAAAATGCTGTTATTACTAGATTTATATTATTAAAAATCCTACTTAGAAAATAAGTTTAGTATAATAAGATATATTAAGTATTAAAACTATAAACTAAAGTTCTTTAAGTTTTATTAATAGCTATTAAAGTAATATAATATAAGAATAATACTAATAAAAATAGTAACTTATTAGTAAAAATGTGGCATTTCGTAATAATACTTTCTTACTAAATTATCTTAGTTAAACTAAAGCTTTGTAATACCTTAGTTTATAATATAAATATAGTAGATAATAAAACCCTATTTATATATATATTATTAATTTAACTACTAGCTATAAAGAGCTATAACAGCTGTAATAGCTATAAAATTATATATTTTTATAATATTCTTAAATAAACACTTTTATATTAGCTACTTTATTAAAAGCTTTTATACTAGCTATAAAATATAATTAGTAAAGCTAAGAGCTATATTTTATAACAACACATATCTAAACTAAAAACAATTTATTATATATAAATTAAATAAGTTAGAAAAAATAGAGCTTACATTAAAGTATATATAGAACTTATAAAATAACTATTAGAGTATATTTTTTGTTAATAGTAGTTCTCAAAAGAGTGCGTCTAGAAGCTACTTAAAGATTATAAAAATTAAAAAAATTAAGTCTAATAAGAAAGTAGTTAAAAACTAGCTTGTAACACAGAACCTTTTTTAGCTTTTAATTATTAATAATACTAATAATAATAAAGTTTAGCTAGAAGAACTACTACCTATAAGTATAAAAAATTATATTTTAGTAATATTTTAGAATTCTATTTATATATTTTATAGTACTGTTAGCGAAGCAGTGCTGGAGCTTTTATTAATAAAAAAAAAGAAAGTAAATATACTTATTTTTAAAGCAACTAAAAAACTATATCTTTAGACTAAAATTTTAATAAATTCTATAAGTATTATTTACTGCGCCTTAAGTTTCCTATTATTAGCTTTAGTTTATACTAAAAAAGCTATTATAAGTTACTTTTATCTTTAGGATAATTATCTAAACTTTTATAATAAATAAACGTAGCTAATTTAGTATAGAAAATAAGAAAGATCTTATATAAAAAGTATATAGTAATTTCAAGAAGATAAGAATAGCATAAACGTGTTTTTAAGTTATAAAATATTATATTAGTTATTAAGAACATTGCACGAGTAGTATTTTCAAAATACTATTAAACTATTTTATATATTCTTATACTTCTATTTTTAGAATATTTAGTTTAATATTTTTATTCATGCCGCTACCTACCTGCTGAAGGAAGTAAAGAGATAAAAAAAATAAGCTAAAAAAAACAAAAAACTATAAATAAAAATAACTAAACTAAAGCTAAAATCGTAATATAGCTAGCTTTAAATACTTACTATTTATTTAGTTAATTATTTAAATTCTCTACTACTACTTCCCTCAGCCCTAAAGAATCTAAATAGTTTTAATAAAAGTAACTTTAAGAGAGAAGGCTGTATTTATTTTTATAATACACTAATAGTTTTTATTTCTAAATTCTTTATTATAAAAAACAAGGTCCTAAATTAATATTCTATATATTCTTTTATTTATAAGTAGATTAGAAAGTGTTTTAAAACATTAGCAGCTTAATAAGCACTTTAGTACTAAATTATAAAAACTATTTTTATAAAAAGCATTCTTATTTTACTGTTAAATAATATAGATAATAAAAGAAATATATAATAAAAGTTTTTTCTATACATTATACACACCTAAGAACGCTGCAAAGAAATTAAAAAACGTTAAATAAAAATAGAATTACTAAAAAAAGTATTTAGCTTATAGCTATAGTAGGCTATAGCTAGCTTAAAGAAAATAAAGTAAAATATTTCAGCTATATATATTTTAAATATAATATCTTTAATAAAGCTAAGAGACTATAATCTTAAGTTTATATATTTATTATATAGTTATTAGAAGAGAAGTATTTACTTTCTATTAAACTAACATTCCTCCTTATAAGCACGCTATATAAACTAACTTAAGTATTTAAAGCTATAAAATTATAGTATTATATATATAATGTTTATATAAAGTTACTAAGTTATAATAATTTACTAATACTAATAGTTATAAATAAACTAGGTATTATGTTATGCTTTATAAGCTACTAAATTAAGTTTTTTTTTCTACACTAGCGTGCTATAAAAGAAATAAGTAGAGTTTATAAAAAAGATTATAAAAATATACTTAAAGCTATCTATAGTATAGCCTGCGTCTATTACTAATACTTAGAATATAAAAAAGTATTTAAACTTTATTAAATAGTATAAAAGAAAATAAAGAAGCAGCTAAATAAAACATATTTTAATATTCTAATTTATTTTAAGAAGTTAGCTATAAGCTAAATTTAACTAGGAAAATAGTATCTTCCTAAGTACTATAAAATAATAAAATTCGTCTTAAATTAATGAAAAGAAATACTAGGTAAAAAGCAGCTATACATACTATTAGCTATTTATAATCTTAGTTATATTAAGTCTATAATAAGCTAGTATATAGAAGTAGTATGTATTATAAAAAATATAGTTACTATAATAGAGCGTAATCTTAGTAAAAGCTATTTTAATATTCTAACAGAAAAAACATACTATACTTAAGTTTTTATAAATTTAGAAGAGTATAAAGAGGTAAAATAGATTTTCTAGACTATTATAAATAAGCTATAATACTAGAAATTAATAGATAAAAATAGTAAGCACTTAGACCACGTCGTTACTCTATAGTACTTAATTAGTTATTTAAAGAGATAAAGGAAGTTTAAATAAGTACTAGAAATATATAAAAAGATAATAATATTACTAGAGAAGATTAGCAGGCAGAGATATAATAAAATATATAAATTAATAATAATACTAAGAGAAGAGATAGTAAAATTAAAAGGAAAAATCTATAATAATATAAAAGCTACAGAAAAGAATTAGTAGTAAATAATATAATAAAAAAAAGAGTTTTTTTCTATAATTCCTTTAAAAAGCCCTTAAAAGAGATTATTTGTTAAGGTGGATAAGTAAAATAACTAAGCCATAAGAAGCTCTAGTAATATATATAGTTATAAAAGATTAAATTACTATATAAAAAATAGCTTTATTCTTTAGCTTAAATTAGTTTAAAGCAGGTTTATATAAGCTTCGTAATTTATTACTATATAGTAAAGAATTAGCCTTTATTATATTTTTAGCATAATAATTATATAGATAAGTAAATAAATATAGAAGCTAGCTTTTTATATTTATTTATTATATCTTATAATAGGTGTTCCTACTGTACCTGTTGCTATACTTATTTTTAATATAATTTATTATTTCTTATTATTATTATATTTATTATTATACTTTACTATAAACGCTGTGCTAATAGTATAGTTATAAATATACCTATTATTATTATATAAAAAATAGAGAATTATTACTCTGCCTTATAAATCTATTTTTTATTATTATTAATTAAGTTAATCTTACGCTGGGAGCTGTATAGATTATATAAAAAGAAATAAAATTTTAATAAGCTTTTCTTTTTAATGAAAATTAGCTCTTATTTAAGTAGAATAATAAAAGTAGTTATCACTAATTAACTAAGTTAATAGTAGTTAATAAGGTAAAGGTAATAAGCTATAAAAAATATTATTAAAATATAAATAAAAAGAGATATAAAAAAGGCTATAGTAGTTAAAAATAAAATATAATCTAACATATAAAAGTTCTATATTAAAGTTAGTAAAGGCTAAAAAAACTTAAAAAAGCAAGATAAAAGTTACTAAAAAGAAAATTAAAGTAATAAAACTAGAAGATTACTACTTTATTTTATAGTTCTAATAATAAATTATTGTACTAGTTGTATAAGAAAGTAAAGTCTAAAGCGCTTACTAATTATTAAATTTAATAAATAACATAATTATATAATCTAACTTAAATTAAAGCAAGAAACTTAAATATAAAATAATAAGAAGTTGTGTTTTAAAGATGTAACGTTTATAAAAAGACTTTTATATTTTTACTAGCCTTAAAGCTAACGTTCTAAGAGTATACTTAATAAAGTTACTTTTAAAAAATATAAAAAGCTTTAAAATTACTTTAGGAACGTATATTTTAGTATAAATAATTTCTAATATTTAATAGGTATTTTGCTTCCTTTTCTAATGCTAAAGTAATATAGTTTTTTAATACTTATAATAAAATAAAAGTACTATATTAAGCCTTATTTTAGGCTATTAGTATTAATACTAATACTTAAAACTAGTTTTAGCACCTAGAGTTTCGCCTACTAAAATAGAATGCCTAAATTTAGTAAAGAGTAGGTTTTATAAAAAAGTTAAGAAATTTAATATATAAAGTTCCTAAAAGAGCCTATAAGATTACATAAAGTAGTCTATTAACATATAAGTAAATAGAGTTTTATTCTACTTAGCTTTAAGTCTAAAAAGTACTAGTTAGTATACTATATTATATAACTATACTTTTCTTTTAATACTAACTTAAACTCTTTATATCTATATGTATTTTTATTTTATTTTTATTATATCTACTACCTACTCTTATTTTTCCTCTACTCTTATTTATAACATTTAGTCTCATAATAAAATGTTCTAAATTAATGTAAAAAGAGAACAGAAAATGCCCTAATAATATAATTAGAAATATTAGTCTTTACTATAGTTTTTAGTAAAAACTTTACTTAACCTCTTTTAAGATCTTATATTTCCTTGTATTTAAATTATATATATTTTTATGTAATTAGCTTAAATTACGTAATTATATTAACTAAAAGTTACTTTCATTAATTGTATTTTAAGAGTTTTTTTTATAATATTTCTTTAATTAATTATATTACTCTTATTACTATTATATTACTTATGTTGTTTTCTTACTTAATTAGTTAAGTTATATAATACGTATACTATATGTGTATTTCGGCTTCTTTATAAATTATATACTTAATATAAATACTATTATTAGCACTTTACTTAAAGTTAGACTTAACTTTATTAAGTAAATATAACTCACTAAAAGTAGAGAACACATGATAATAGAAAGTAAAAGATATTAGAAATATAGAAGTAAAAGAAGAAAATAAGTACTAATATATAATAAAATTAAGGATAGTGTAAAAAAAGATAGAATATATTAAAAAAACTTTATATAAAGACTAAAATTTAAGTATAGTTATATATATGTTTATAGCACTTATATTTAGTATTATTTACACCCGTAAATTACTAAAATATCTAATTCCTATAATTTATTAGTAGAGCCTTAAAATAAAGTTAATTTCTACTTTTATTAAATAACTAATACTAATAAAACTACTTATAATAATACTATTTATAATAAAACTACTTTATCTTAATGTTCTATATAACGTAAACTCTTGGCATAGTTAAATCTCTTAAAAACTATTAACTTTCTAAATAGAAAAGACTTTATTATTATTATAATATTTTTAACTAAAATGCCAGTAAGCTACTACTTAGCATTATATATAGATTACTTATATTCCTAATATATACGTTAAATTCTTTAGAATAGAAGTAGAATTTAGACCTCTTATATATATATTTTATTAAAAGGGGGTTTAAAGATTTTATAAGTATAACTTATTCTTCTAAGTTTTTAGTCTTTTACTTTTAATTATATATTCTAAGCTAATATTGCTGCTAATCTCTTTACGTTACTAAGCGTTATTTATAAATTAATTAAGTTTATTTTCTTTTAGAACTAAAGTATAATTTCTACTCTAAAGCTTAGCTATATTACTTATTAAGTTCTTAAAATTTAGTGTTATTACTAAAGTTAATTTAGTCTCTACTTTTATTTCAGCCTAAACTAGTTACTAACTAGTAAATAATTTATTTATTTTGACCTAAAACTAGAGGTAGATTAAATAAGTATTTTTATAATTATAAAAATTAAATAGCATGCTCTTACTACTACTTATATATAAACTATTATTTCTATAATTAGTTAAAATAAGCCTTAATATTATAGCTTCTTTAAGTTATAAATTTGCTTTAGTTTTTGTAGTTTCTTAAACTAGCTTTAAAATAATACTAAAGTAATAATTAATAAAGTAGTTTATAAATAAAATTATTAGCTTAATTAAATTAACATATAATAACAGTATCCTAATAGAGAACGAGTTATAGTACTTTAGTTATAAGTTAGTAAAAGAAATATTAGTTTCTAAAGTCTTTACGCTCTTTTATTTAGTGCCTTCTAACTAGTTAAAAAAATAAATACTAAATTTATTATCTATAGTAGTAAATAATAACTATAGGTACTAGCCTTAAAATAGTTTAATTAGTTACTTTTTACTCTTTTCTAGCCTTGCCTTAAGTCGTCTAGTAGTAAGTAAAAATTAATTGTTTAAATAATATTAGAATCTACTAAAATCGTTAGAGTTTAAGTACTAGATATTATATTAGTAGCTATATTTAGTATAGTACTTACTATATCTAGGATTATTATATTATTTAATTAGTTATTACTAATATTAGTATTATTTTTAGCTTTGAAATTAACTATATTTTTATTATCTCTTTTTTATTTCTTTATACTAAAGTCTTCTTTACTTCTGTTAATAAATAAGGAATTAGGTAATTAAAGTAAATAGAAAAGAGCATATAAAGTCTTAATCTTATTATAAACTAATACTATATAATTATATTATGTATTACTTCTATTAATTTAAACGTCTTTCTTTCCTTAATAATAGTATTTAGGGTATTAAAAGGGCTACTAAAACTAGCTTTCTTTTTAATTATAAATTTAGAGTATATATTTTATAAAGCTGTCTTCTTTTATAAAAAAAAAATTATAAAGTAGGCACTACATTAAGCTTTTAACTAAAGTTATATATAAGAGAAAATATAGTATATAAACTTTACTATAAATAGTTTCCATGTAATTACTTTATGCTAATACTTTTCTAATTAAAATATTATTTATTTCTTAATAAAAGCACTCAGGACACAAGAATAGCTAATTAAATATTTTATTATAAATATATATCTTTTAATAATACTTTATAAGCTTACTTTGGCTATAAAAAAAGCTATAATTATAAAGATATTAAAACTCTTTCCTGTACTAGCAAGCTTTAGGGATTTTTATAGTTAAAGAAAAAACAAAATTAATATCATTTATTATATAGTTATTAGTAATATATGTAAAGTTAATTTTAATTATTTTAGATTTAAAATATAAACTTCCTTAAAGCTAATAAAATAAGTAATTAATAAATAGTTTTATATAATATTTAGAGCATTAATTTAATAAATAGCCTTTATTAATATTCTTATTATAAACTTATAAAAACTAAGTAATAACTTTTGTGCTACTAATATAATGCTTTCTTAATAATATTTTTTTTATACTATATTCTATAAAAAGGTCTATAGTTAGTAACTCTTAAATATATAAACTATTAATATAATTAAAGTACTTAATTCTCTTCTCTTACACTTTTAGATTTAATAAGGTTTTAATTAGATTGTTGAGCTGTAATTTAGTTAATTAAAGTACTTTTATATTTTTTACTTACTATAATAATTTAAAAGCTGCTTATAAACTACACATGTTATTATACTTCTTAAATAATTATAAATTTTCTATACTTAGGTCTATAAATGCCTTTATGTTTTTACTTAAGAATATATTATAAAGACTCTAAAAGAAATTATTATTTCTTTTAGTAGCTATAGACCTAAATACTAGCTATAAAAAGTTCTTATAAACTCTCTTTATTTAATAACTATCTTAAAACACTTATATTATATTAAATAGAATGTAGTTACGTAATATATTAGTAAGAATACTTATAGAGTAAAAAGTAATATTAGTAACTAAGTAATCTTATTATACACACTTAAAATAAAATTTACTAGTAATAAAATAGCCAAAGTAATTAAATAGGTGTATTTTTATTATAAGTTGCTAACTTACTAATATAAAGTGTACTAATAATAAGCTATTTAACTACTTATATAACACTTAGTAGTTCCCTCACTTCTAGATCAGAAAGCTTATTAAACTTAGTAGAAGTTAATTAACTTAGTAAAAAGTAAGAAGAAAGTAATACAGTAAGTTAAGATTTAATAGGATAGTATTAAACTATGTTACTTAAGGTGTGAATCTTAATTTTAGAGTAACTATAAAGAATTAGAAGTAATCATGAACTGTCTGATGCCTCATACTTATAGTAGATCCTTCGTGCGTACATTGCATACTGTTTGGCAGTATATTAGATACTGCTAGAGGCTGCTAGAGCTGCTAGAGGTTCTGTTACCTTACTCTACCTCTGTCTGCCAAGCCCTTCCTTGTCATGTGAGTTACTGCTCCCAATCCACTGGCATAATTCTATATCTTTGTCCTTGCTTCTTGGCCCTGGCCTTGGCCTGTGCCAATGTGTCCCGTGCCTGCTTACAGTTTTTTCGTTCGAGCTCAAACATACGTTTCCATTCCAGAGCTTCATTGGCCGTCGTCGCCAGTTCCTTCAGCTCTTTAGGTGCAGTTGCCTTACTATTACCGTTTGTAACATTATCCCCCTCTTCTAAGTCTTCGTCTCGGAAGATAGTTTCTCCCTTTCATAAGCAGTATAAAGGTAGCAGGTTCTCTGCTCTGTGTTCCAGACTGTAAGACCCTTGACTTCCTTTCCTTCCTGCCTAGCCTTCCCATGATGACACGTCTTGAGTCGTCTCTAATACGTGCTCGCCGCCTAGCTTCTTGGATCCGTAACGAACCCCGTCACATGCTGACACCCTGCTCGAACTGTTCCCGCTGAGGCGACAATTGCCTCATAAACCTAAGTTCTGGTCATTGTTCAGCCTGTGCTGATTGTAATGTGAAATGTGATTTAATTATTTTGCAACCAGAGTAGGATCGTCTTAATCGCGATAAGGAAAAACTCCGTTATTAGCTTAATTCCCTTAAAGACCAGCGTTCCGAGCTCTGCGCTTGAGAGTTACGGCTTTATCATGAGCTTACAAAGGTAGACTCTAAAGAGAAAGAGATGTTTGATTAAGAGATGGCCTTAATTCATGAGGTCTAGGCTCTTGAAGAGGCTGAAATGCGTTCTCGGGATTAAGAAACTCGCACACCGTAACCCGCAGTGCCGGCTTCTTCCCCACCCACTTCGCCTTCCCTTTCCTTTGGTTTGGATTGGAATGCATTATAGTCGTCCTTTCTGTAGGATACAGCCCTTATTAGTTTGTCTAATGGTACTAGTCAATCAGCTCTAAACTATTCCTCAAGTTCCTAATTAGCTCCCATGTATCATCTTTAGGTCCGTAATCCTTCCATTTGACCAGATACTTCCACTGATACCTAAACTGCTAATAGTCCAAAATCCGTTAGACTTCATACTCGGTAGTGTCTTCTTTGAGTTTGAGTCTTGTTTATAGTTTAGCATTCAGTGGTGCTGGTTCCAATTTTGAAATATGAAAAACTAGGTGAATTCTCGTGTCTTTGGGTAGTTGTAATTTATAGTTCACAGGTCCCGTTTGTCTTTTAACCTTAAATGGCCCTAATTTAATGTGATCTAGTTTTTTCGATGGTTGTTTTATTTCCAAATTTTTTTATAGCAGGAAAACCTTATCCCCCTTTCTAAAGATTAGTCTCTTAACTCTAGATTTATCTTTCTACTGTTTGCTAAGAATTCCTTTCTAGGTAATTTTTCTTACTATTTCCTGGTAAAGTTATTATAATTTGTTGACTTTCATTCTTGCTAATTCTAATATCTTGTCTAGTTTTCGTAGTTCTCGATAAGCCGTAGGCTTATAACTATAGTTTGCGAAGAATAGTAATTTTCCTGTAGTTAATAACTTTACAGAGTTATATATAAACTTAGCTATCAGTAGTAAGTTAATCTAATTATCTTATTATTTATTAACGTATATTCGTAGATATTATTCTAATGTCTAATTTATCCATTCTGTTTGTCTATTTATTTGTGGGTGAAATGCTGTTAAGAGGTGATACTCAGCCCCTAGCTTTTCTATAAACGTTTTCTAGAATATTAATGTAAATAATTTGTCTCTATCCGTAATGAATTCTCATGGCAATCCATATTATGCTATTAGAAGTTTAATTAGTAATATCACTAATTCATCTACTTTAACCTCTGTGTGTGTTGGTTTAAAGTATATATATTTTATAAATTAATCTACTATAACTAGTATCATGTCATACCATTAGCCTCTAAAGGTAGTTATTATTAGTATTCTAGTAATAAAGTTTATTATAACTAATTCCTATAGTAAGTCTAGTAAAGGAATTAATTACATAAGTTTATATTTCTTATATCTTAATACTTTATTTTTTTTGTACTTAATACATTCTAAAAGAATAGCTCTAACCTTTTTTTATATTCTAGGAATTTAAAAATATCTGTTAATCTATTCTATAGTTTTTTTAATTCCTTAATATCCGTGCATTTTAGCTGAGTGTTAATTTTTAATAAGTTTAGTCTATAATATATCTAGTACGTAGATTATTTCTTAGTCTAGATTCTAATATAGCTATCTATTATTAAATTTCCTTATTTATTTTTCCTAGGTATTTTTGATAATGATTATTGTCTTAATATCTATTTATAAGCTTTCTAGGGATCCGTCTAGTTTTTATCTAAGTATTATATTATAAATTTCCAGTATATTTCTTATATAGTTTACTTATTAACTAAGTGTATTAACCACTATATTTTCTTTTTCTAACTTATAAAGTATTTAAAAGTCGAATGTGGAAACTAGTTTCTACTATCTAATTTATTATTAATTTAACTTCTTTATTATTATAAATGCCGTTAGATTCTTGTGGTCTAAATATATAATAATTTAGTATTTAGTTTCTTCTAAGTAATGTCTCTATTTTTTAAATGCTTAAACTATTACTAATAATTTCTTATTATAAATATTATAATTTAACTCAGTAGTTATAAGTTTATGAGATAGAAAGTCTATTAAGTATTTATATTTATTATTTTATATTTATAATAGAATAGCTTCTATAGCTCTGTCTAATGCATCTATATATATCTCTATTTAAAGTTATAAATTAAATATCTTTAATATTAGTGGTTATTAGAATATTTTTTTTTATATTATAAAAGCGTTTTCCTCGCGTTGTTTCTACTTAAATTATTAATCTTTTTTAAGTAATTCTATTAAGAGTGCTGTAATTTTTAAGTAGTTCTTAATAAATTATCTATAGAAATCTATAAATCCGAGAAAAGAATAAACTTCTTTTATGTTTATTAGTGTTAGCTAAGATAGAATATCTTTAGCTTTATCTAAGTTAACTACTATTCTATCTCAGGATATTAAGTATTTTAAGAACTTAACTTTAGTTCTGTGGAATATATATTTTTCTGTTTAAATATATAATCTATATTCCTTAAGCTTTTATAATACTTTCTTAATGTACTTAACATGTTCTTTTAGTATTCCATTTATATATATAAGCACGTTATTAAGATATGTTATTATAAATACGTCTAGATATTCCCTCAGCACATAATTAATAATTGTCTAGAATATTACTAGTGCGTTTGTGAGTTCTATTAGTATGATTAAATATTTAAATAATCTATATCTTATTTTAAATACTATTATCTATTCGTGTTCTTTAGCTATTTATATTTTATAATATCTATCCTTAATATTAAAGAGGCTGAACCATTTAGCTTCTCTAAGTTTATTTATAAGTTTTAATATTAGTAGTATTAGATAATAATTTTTAACTATAGCTTCGTTAAGGTATCTGTAATTAATATATAACTATAATTTACTATTCTTTTTTAGTATAAAGAGCATTTATGATGCCATCTTACTTTAACTAGTTTATATATATTCTTTTTATTAATTTTCTTACAAGAATTTCCGTAATTCTTTTTATTGGTGTATGAGTACTTAATATAATAGTCTTAGTTTTAAATCCGTCCCTTCTTTAAGCGTGATTTTATAGTCCTAGTTCTAGTATTCTAGTAACTAGTCTTTAGCTTTCTTAAAAAACTATTCTTTAAATTTCTCTTAACACTCGTTTAGTATAATAAACGTAGTGTTATAAAGTGTTACTTTCTTTATCTATATTATAGCTTTTATTTATTACTATTTATAGTAATTATTTCTAACTCCTATGGTTTTTTTTTTCTAATTAATAGTTAGATTCTATCATGCTAGCTAGTTCTATCTTAAGATAAAATTCTTACTATTTAGATTTATAATTTTAATATAGCAGTTATCTGTGTAACCTGCTGCCTAAATAGTTATATTTCTTATTTTAAGATTAATTAGATTTTTTCTAAATATTACTGGACTATTGTTTATATATTTTATTTATATAAGTTTATCTAAAACTCTAGTTAGTATTTAGTATCTTTATATTTATTTATTTAATATAAGTGTTTTACTAGCCCTACTATTTATAAGTGCTAGTATTTAATTACTATTAATATATATATATTTATATATAGCTTATTCTTATGTTTCCTCTGGTTTAGTTATGTGTATATAATTAATATATTATTTCTAACCTTTAGTTCTTAGTTCTCTAGTAGCTTAGTTATAGTCTATTGGTTTTCTAGTTTTTTATTTATAGCTAACTCCTAAGTGGTAGTTATTTCTTTAGTGTTTTTTTTTTAGGTCTATAGATTAAATATCTCTAGAGTTAGTATACTTTCTTATTAAGTATTTTATATATATTTTTAGCTTATCCTTTATAATCCTAATATTTCTATTCTAAGAAATATTTTTAATATATAAGTTTTTTATGTGAGTCTGTAGCTAACTATTCTTCTTAGTAATATTCAGCCTAGTATTATTAGCATCCTATCTAGTATTTATCCTATAATAGTTATTTATATTCATTTGAATTTAGGTCCTGTAGTTTATTTTTTAAATTCATATAAACTAATTCCTACTGTAAGTCAAGTTTCTTTTTATTTACTAGTTATTATAATATTTTTCTTATCTTTAGTTCTTTAACACGTATAGCGTGTTTATTTTATCTATAGTTCTTTTCTATATAGTTAGAAGCTATATATATCTAGTATTCCTTCCTTATTATCCTATTTACGGTATTGTTGTCTTGTATTTATAATATTAGTAAAGGGTTTTCTTTTTCTTTCTTACTCTAATTCCATCCTAATTCTAGATATCTAACAGGGTAATAGTATGTTATATTAGTTATAACTAGTATAAATAACTATTAATAAATCTCGTTTATTTATATAGTTAATTTTTATCTACTTAGCTCTTTATACTATCTATTTTCTGCTAACTATAGTACTTATTAGCATTTATATATTCCGTCTTTTAAGATAATTTTCTAGTATTTAGTAATATAGTGTTCTCTTTAGTGGTATTTTGATTTATATATTTAATAATATCCCTAACACACGCGTTATATGATTATTATAAATATAAGTTTTTTACTCTTTATAGTTTTTTAATTTTTTTTTTATTTAAATTTTTAGTCTTCCTTATGGAATAGTCCACCTTCTTATTTTATAATCTTATAGAATTTCTATATTTTCTTTTTAGTTTCTGTGTTATATTATTAAACTGTAGCTCTTTATATTATAGTAATTATATTACTAGGTTATTCTACCAGATAATTCTTAACTTATTAATATAGAATTTTATATTCTTATTTAAGATGTGTATAGCTTCTATAGATCTAGCACTATTTCTTTTAAATTCTTTTTATAATTATCTTTTCTATTACGGTATCTTTTGCTTATTTTATTTAGATTATAGTGATTTTAATTTCCTTAAGCGCTTTAGTCTAAACATAAGCTTTCTTAATATCTAATTATTACTATTTATAATTCTTAATAAAGTATTCCTGTTTTTTGTATTTTAGGTAAACTTTATATATATAGTATTTTATTTATTCTTTAGCTTACTTTCCTTATCTATTTCTAATAAATATTTTCTTAATATTAATGTTTATTAGGTCATAGGTTCGGTTGTCTTTTTTATTTTTTTTAAGTATATAAATTACTAATCTCCCATATGCCTTTTTTCTTATTCTTATTAATACTAATAGTTATTAATAGTTACTATTTATTTAATAATTTTTAATAAGGTGCTTAGCTGTTTTTCTTTAGAGATTTTATCCTTAATTTTATTTTTCAGTCCTTTATAGTACATCATAACTAGTAGTTAGTTTATTTAGTTAAGTTATAATTAGATTTATTTAAACTCTGCTATATAATTAGCTATTAATATCTATTACTTAAGTCACTAAAGCTTCTAGATTACTTTAGTTTCTTTATTAATTTTTTTAAAGATAATAGTTATTTCTTACTTAAAGCATTTATAATTCCTAAAAGCTTGTTATATATTATTATTATAGTTAGCTAATCCTGCTGCTCCCTAGTTAAAGTTTTTATTAACTAAATAGTTTCTTATTAATAGTTTAAACTATTATATAGCTTTGCCTGTCATGTTTATGCTAGCTACTAAAATCTAATCTTAATTAATTAAAAATAATTTCTAATTAAATCAACAGTAGAGGTTTATTACTACTATAAAGATTTTAAATTTATTTTAATTTTTATTAAACTTTTTAGAAAGTTGTATTTTTGCTGTTCCTCCTTTCTAGACTATTATAGCTTGTTATTTAGTTTTAATTTATTATTATAAATTTACTAAAGTATCACGTAACTTTATAATAGCTATTTTTTATTTCTAGATAACTTATTATGCACTCTTTTATTCTCTAGATATACTTTTAGTTATAGATAAAGATTCTACTATAACTTCTTCTTTACTACTACTTTCTTTTAATGAGTAAAGTTCTTGTTCGTCTTTATAGTAAATTATTATAAATATTTAATAATTAGTTTATTATAATTCTATCTAACAGTTCTTTTTACTTTCTTGAGATGGTAGTTATAATATTATAAGTTACTAACTTATTAATATAAAGTATACTAGTAATAAGCTGTTTAACTGCTTATATAACACTTAGTAGTTCCCTTACTTCTAGATTAGAAAGCTTATTAGACTTAGTAAAAGTTAGTTAACTTAGTAAAAAGTAAGAAGAAAGTAATACAGTAAGTTAAGATTTAATAGAATAGTATTAAACTATGTTACTTAAAGTATAAATCTTAATTTTAGAGTAACTATAAAGAATTAGAAGTAATTATAAACTATCTAATGCTTTATACTTATAGTAGATCTTTTATACGTATATTATATACTATTTAGTAGTATATTAAATACTACTAGAGACTACTAAAGCTACTAAAGATTTTATTATTTTACTTTATCTCTATTTATTAAGCTCTTTCTTATTATATAAGTTACTACTTTTAATTTATTAGTATAGTTTTGTATCTTTGTTCTCACTTCTTAGCTCTAGTCTTAGCTTGTGTTAATATATCTTATGTTTACTTACAGTTTTTTTATTTAAGCTTAAATATATGTTTTTATTTTAAAACTTTATTAGCTATTATTACTAGTTTCTTTAACTCTTTAAGTATAGTTACCCCACTATTACCGTTTATAACAACTCTATAGAAATAAATTTAATATTATAAATATAATATACTATTAAGCTTAGTGCTAGTGCTAACTTATATTATATAAAAATATAAATTTATATAAATACTACTAACTAGATATGTCTAATACTATAAGGTATAAAACATTTAACTAAAAAACTAAAAAATAGAATAATTAAGCTTTTTTTTTTCTACTTTAGTAGAAGAAAATCTACGTGCTTAAGTTTAAAATAAAAAAAATACTTTAATAAATTTAAAGCCTAAATTAAAGGTATTATTTTTAATTATTTATATAATAATAATACTAGCAAAGCAAACAGTACTATATAGGATAAAAATTAAAAAAAAATACTATAAATTTTAAAGATTATTAGCTTATAAAAAGAGTAAAAAAAAAGTAGCTTAATTAAACTTATAAGGTTACCCTTAAAATATAAAAAACTTATCTTAGTTTATTTTTTTTAATTATAGGTATAATAATAAGCTTTTTTTTAATTAGTTATTTAAATCCCATACTATAGCTAATTATACGTCTTAGTATTTAAGATATATAATAATTATTTATTTAAATTTACTAATAGCCTCTAGAAGGATTATGCTATAAAAAGAAAACTAAATATTTAGCTAGTAAAGTATATTTTTTACTTACCTTTATAATATATTAAAAAGTATAATAATATTATTTTTAGTTACTTTAATTTTTTTAAATGTTAAAGTAGTTATGAGTTTAAGCTTTTTTATAAGACTATAAAATATCTACTAAGTAGATAGTTAGTATTTATTATGATTTTAAATAACATAGCTAAAGAATATATAAAAGAATAGAGTGTATAAAATTAAGAATAATGTAGAAAAGAAAGTAAAAGAATTTATTCTAGAAATCTTAAAAATAGCTTCTTACTTATGCTGATACATATAATCTAGAAACCTTAGTTACTACTTATTATAGTTATTTAGATTCTTATACTACTTGTCCTATAAAATAATAGTATTAGCCTAGGTAATAAGCTTTCTTTAGTATTATATAATAGAGAAAGCTAAATTTATAGTCTATCTCTATTTATACTCTTTTAGTCTAAGGACTATAAATTTTGCCTTTAACTCTTTAACATAGCTATAGAGGAATACTTAGCAGTAATTCTTAGTTTACTTAGTCTTATAATATAGGTCTAGCTAGATACTATTTAGGCTTATCTTTATAACTTTAGTAAAATACCTATACAGGTAGATAAGTTAGCAGAAAGAATAGTATAGGCATAATAGATAAAAGAATCTGTAGAGAGAGCGCTTACTATTTCTAGTACGCTATATTACTCTTATAATAGCCCTCTATTACTAACGTAATTATTAGCCGGTTATCCAGTAACTAGGCCTTGTATAATTATAAAGTAGACTATGCTTTCTTTCTCTTTAACTCTAAGTTATTAGAGAAATAGCGTTAAGCTTTCACAGCTCCTGTATTCTCCTCCTTTCTATTACCGCATTATATATGACTCATACTAGGAAAAGCCCTCTTCTATCCTTAGGTGTAATGCAGCAGGGGAACAGGAAATACTATTATAGGTCATAGGAAAGTTTAGTCACAGGAGCTTGTCTAGAGAGTTTAATATCCGTAGATTGAGTTCTGAGAGTGGTTATTACTGCTCAAAAGAGTTATGGAATAAGAATAGATATGATGTGGGACTGGGAAGAGGATAATAGAAGGGAGTAGAGAGTGTGCTTCCTGAAAACTAAAGGGAAAGACAGCAGTGTTAGGAGCTATTTATGTGTGTGGATAGGGGGATGTTAAGAGGGCCTAAAATAGTCCTCCTAAGCACAGGCTCTCTGCGACGCAGTGAGCAGATGCATCTTAGGGGCCTTCTCACAAGCGCATATCCAGAAGGTTAAGCGGCGGGCCTATTGAGAGAGAGGGAAGGTAATGACGGTATATGGGACTGAGGATTGAGGATTTCAGACGGCAGCGCATTAAGAGATAAGACAAGGTAGTAGGGATGCAAAGGTGACGTGAAGGAGGAGAGAGGCCTGAGTTGACAAGGGGTGCAGGGGGCGCC
Organism: Zopfia rhizophila CBS 207.26; assembly: GCA_010093925.1. NCBI lineage: Eukaryota > Fungi > Ascomycota > Dothideomycetes > Zopfiaceae > Zopfia > Zopfia rhizophila. The sequence continues at coordinate 818,807 of ML994619.1, forward strand.
AAGAAAAGTGGGAAAGCTGCAGGAACGGAAAGGTCGTACGAGGCTGAATAGGAACATGACAAAAAAATTAGTTACAATACAAAACCGTTAGATTTCAAGCGCGGGCACGGAACAACCGCGCCACCGACCACGGCTTGGCGGTCAGCGCAAACGCCTGCAGTAGAGACTTTCCTGGAGTTGGCTGAGGACTCGGGCGGAGGAGTTGAAGGTGATTGGCTTAAGGAGAACGAAGAAGTTTTCGATGGTTTGGAAGAGAAGCTGATGGGCGCAGCTGAATATAGGGCAGTATTTGAAGTTATACGTGACGCAATCGACGTGCTTGGGGGAGATTTCATGCTCAGCCGTGAGCTACGACTCTGGGGAGTCGACCTAGGGTCTAGGTTGCGAAAGGAGATAGACGTAACCGGACTGCTTCCCTTATATGCTTGTGTATTGAGGAGGCTGGAGCTATCATCACTTGGCTTTGAAACTGCTGATATCCATGCCTTGGAGCCTGAAGTTTGAGGGTTGGAAACTGGTGGCTTAGAGGAGAGTTGACTTCCATAATGATGCTGACTCAAGTTTAAGCATCGCAGGATGGCAGTAGAAAGTAAGTTGATAGCTGAAAAATCCCCTCGGGTTGGATAACAATAGAGTGTAAGGATGGGAGGGATGGAATTGAACAAATTGAACTGACCATGATATAGTCCATGGATAATGCTCCTTCATCTCTGCACCTTATATCTCCTTGCTATATTATTAGCCCCTTTTATGCCATACTTTTAAAATTAGAGCGTATTCTCGTGCTCGTTCCGCCATCACGTAGTCTGTCGCCCATGATGTCGCTTCTGAAGTCATGTGAGTTCTACAATTCTTCAGCAAGTCAAGGTCCTTGTGTGTGGTATACACAAACCAGGCCGAGAAAAAAAAAGGAGGATTTCACATGGATACCAATAGATCACTAGTGCTATAGACATGCATAACGAGGAGCTGTGGACGCTCACACCCTTAGTATGATGGCCTCCGGGGGCGAATATCCTGAAGGTAACCGTTTCGAGAGGATTTGGGTACTTTATTCCTTCATCGAGGACATAAATATTAGAGACACGAGTTTCAAAAATTGAATAAAACCTGGTGAGAGGCTTCCTTAGCCCACTAGCAGAAAAAGCGTATACTCGTAAACGAAGTCTCAGTGGCTCGCCGCCATTGTGGCAGGCACAAATGGCTAGTAATATCTACCGTCGAGTGATCCTCGCCCGAATTAGAGACGTGGAGCTAGAGTTGGGTTGTCGTAAAAATTTGCATGCGGTGGTTGTGGAAGTGAACATGATGAGAGTAGAGTATGGTCTCACACCTAGTCTTCTAGTCTGACTCTGGGGCTTATTTCTCTGCTTCGTGTTTCTTTCGATATCTTCTTCGAATTTTGGTCCAGTGTCTCTGCCACCTTTTAGCGATATAGCATAGATACGCACGTCACGATGCCACCGACTAGGACGTAGCATTCAATGAACATCCCTGCATGGTAAGGGCTGTATGGCAACACCTGATACGCCGTTTGTGTTTTCTGGGAAGCAGTTCTGGCCTCATTCTCCTTATCTCCTTCACCTTCTTTGCACTTTCTTTCCCTCTAAGATGTCTCCCAACGATTATTCACGCTCTAAGGTCCTTCAAAACCTGGTAGCATCCACGACAGCTGGAACTTAAAATTTCCCTTGGAAACTCCTAGCCCTTAAGCATGTATGGAGTGCTTCTTCTTTCCTTCCAAAATATTTGTCTTCTCTTCTTATCAGCTCACCTGGTCGAGTACTACTAGCCCCGGAAGTAATCCTTTCCTTTGGGTGACCCTAGTTATCTCCTTTTGATCCAGTCAGAATTCGTGATGACTGGCTAATCAGATGCTGCAAGTCCGACCGTAATATCAAATATATTCGGGGAAACGTAAGACACTGTACGGTAGGGAGCTACGATGTTGCATGAAGTCGAATGTGTTGGCCGTCAAATACATGCAGCCCTTGTAAATAAGTAGTCACCCCAAACTTGAAGCCCGATATACGTACTGTACCTAAACGATTCAAGAAATTCCAAATGTCACATCGTTATAAGTCTTAACCTAATACTCGGCTGAGAGTCGTGATACGCCTCCGAAGCCTTGAGACTGTATCTCGTCCTAATGATCTCGCTAAAAATGATAATTGAACCAGAGGTGTTAGAAAGCAGCCCCAAACCTTTCGAGTTTTTTGCATACGGACCACAAGGCTGGCCCCAACCTCAACGGCACTGGAGAGAGTAGGCCTAATGACGGCTGAACCACAGCTCCGAGAGTCCAGGGACAGGAAGGAATAACCGCCGCAAACTCAGAATAGGGATGCGTGCAATAGGTTATTGGCCGACAGCCAATTGAGTCCGGACTAGGCGTCCTGCTTCGCCAGATCTGGTTAGCACGCCGGGTTGGGAAACATGCTGCTGGAGCTCGAATAACGCGTGTTTAGGAAGTCGCGGTGGAAGTAAGAATGTATAAGGCTAGGTGCAGAGCCTTGATTCACTTTCTCTTAGATTCCAAATTTCTCGGGAATTCCTCTAGCGTGATTGAGGCTTCCACCTTCCCGCACTTTTGCTCCAGACCATTTTCTCAAATCATTCACTTGTCATTCATCTTCCAAGTTCAATATGCTATCACTCACCTCTTTCTCAATTGTTCCCTTCTTTCTCCCTCTCATCGCCGCACAGAAGCGGTGATGGGTACTATTGTGGTGGCGTTGGTAGGAATCATATCTGTAATCTAGAGCTGGAGTTATCAGAAAATTACGAGAGAATACTGCCATGTACCTGGAAGACGGAGAGATCAGAGAAGTATGGAGGATGATTGCCAAGGTGCGTCCGAAATTGAAATTTGTGGTGGAAAGAGTAGAAGTGTCGATGTGATGTTTGTTCCCTTCGTTAGATTCTTAAGGTCCCAAGTCAATCATTTGGGCTGTAAAACGAGCAATCATAGTTGAAAATAAGAGAAAATATGCACCCCAAAGATAATAGATGATAGGGAAATTATCATAAACCAACGCTCCGCCTTCAGTATTGAAGGCTTCTGCCCTTCTTACCAGTCCTAGGGCATCATTTTGTTATCAGAATATATCAGATACCCTCTTATAGCGCTTCCTTCAACACAATTGGAAGCTCCCTGCTCCACTTTCCGTACTCTTCAATGCTGACATGAGTCTTCGGCAGTTAAACTTTCGCTGTGGAATCGCTACCAGAAGCGTTGATCTTCGGATCACAGCAGCAAGGCACTTCTATAGGCTTGCTGGGCTTTTAAAGGCCAATCCGGAGATAATAGTGATGATAGGGGAGTTTGAGAGACGAATGTGGTCCAAATTGGCATTCAATCCAAGTGGATTCCGCTTACATAACCATCAAATGAAGGTCAATTTTGAACAGGGCATATCATAGTCCATTCGAATTCACGACTTTCATCCTCCTATATGCGCCAAACACAAACAGAATATTCTCGGCAACTTCGTAACTATCGGCCGATATCCCTCGCAGCTCACGTATTTTGAGAACAATCCCCCGCGTCGAGACAAGACGCACCGAGATTCATCCATCAACGCCTCCGGGATTCCTAATTTGGAAAAGCCGGCATCAACACTCTGCAGTCTCACAATAAACAATTCACCATCCCGCATTAAGTATTTCTCAGGCTATTTTGATCGAGATGGTACGGCTTCCGGCGCTGCACTTTCTGTGGTTGGAGATGGCATGCACCCCTCATGTCCCCAGATGGCGGGGCGTTGATCCAAGGCGGGGCAGGGGAAGCTTTATATATCCTGTTGCCCGCCTTGAACGGGCCCTGAGCTCTTGTTTCCTCCGGTTTATCCTTTCTATCAGTGCGATATGGCTAGATACTGATCTAGAGTACTTAGTGAATTGCCCTGGTATGTGTCTACTCCAGCGAAGCTTGGCAGCTACCGTCTGCGCGACTACATCCATAAAGAAACATGCCATTGACATTATATAGATATAGATATTATAATATCCAGAAGGTTAATTCGGCACATAATCTCCCTACAGAGTCCTTGTAAGCAATCGCTTGCGCCGATCTAGCACTAGTAAACCACATATTCAACATCTATCAACTACAACCGTCATGTCGCGGAAACACTTCTTCTCAAGCCCAGAAGGTGTCGTAGTACATATGCTTAACTCGCTCATATCCCGAAACCAGCACATGGGCCTCGACGAAACGAATCGCGTCGTCTACTCCAAAACCCACCCACCCTCACAAGTCACAATCATATCTGGCGGCGGGAGTGGACATGAACCAGCCTGGTCAGGTTTCGTAGGAGATGGTATGCTATCTGCAGCCGTATGTGGGGATATATTTGCAAGTCCTTCGACGAAGCAGATCATGGCAGGAATCAGGAATGTTCCTTCAGATGTGGGAATAATTCTGTGTATTACTAACTATACCGGTGATATGCTACATTTTGGGTTAGCGAGAGAGAAGGGTCAGGCACTGGGTTATAAAGTCGATGTAGTTTGTATGGCAGAAGACGCCGCATTGGGGAGGCAGAAGTCTGAGAAAGTCGGCCGGAGAGGCCTTGCTGGAAATTTGCTTGGTATATATCCCCCCTTCGCCTCTTTCATCTTTACCAACTTGTTTCGTAACAGTCATTAAACTCATCGGAGCCGCGTCGCAAAAGAATTGGCCGTTCGAGCAGTGCCGAAAGCTTGGAGAGCTGGGTAACTCTCAGCTGGTGACAATTGGAACCAGCTTGGATCATTGCCATGTTCCAGGCCGAGAGGCGTTTGAACATGTTCCGGATGATGCCTGTGTATTAGGCATGGGCATACACAACGAACCAGTATGCTCCCCTCCCTCCCTGAGTTCGTTTCACGAAGGGTTCATTGATAACTTGCCCAGGGATTCCGAACAATAACCCCAATGCCATCAGCCGAAGAGGTCGTCAAAGAGATGCTCAAATACCTTCTCGACCAATCAGATCCTGACCGCGCATTTGTGAAATTCGAGCCAGACGACGAAGTCGTAATGCTAGTCAACAACTTCGGCGGCCTCTCAGGCCTCGAGTTAGAAGCCCTTACGAGCGTAGCCCTCACAGTCCTAAGTAGGCGCCCTTTTTTCATCCATTCTACCCCTGACATACTCACTTCGACATAGAACGCGACTGGAAAATAACCCCAACACGCATCTACGCCGGCATTCTCGAAACCTCACTCAACGGTCAAGGCTTCTCCATAACGCTGGGCAACATGTCCGGCATGGCGCGCTCCATGAACCTACAACCCTCCGAAATCATCGAGCTCCTCGACGCACCCACTACCGCTCCAGCTTGGCCCAAGAACGGTTATGCCCCTATCAAAGAATCGCAAGAGATGGAATCTCGACGTCAAAAAGCCAACGCGGCCGCAGAAAGCGAGGGCGCAGGAAACAAAGGCCCACCAACTCCACCCCCTCTAATCCCAGCGCTCAGGAAAGCATGCAACGCGGCCCTAGAAGCCGAACCCAAAATAACGCAATATGATCTTCAAATGGGCGACGGCGACTGCGGCGAAGCCGTAGCCGGAGTCTGTAAATCGATTCTCGCGAACCTGGACTCTCTCCCTTCATCTCCACCCCCACTCCTCACTTTACTCGAAAGCATCGGCGAGAACGTCGAAGACGTTGGTGGTTCGCTCGGCGCCATCCTCTCTATCCTGGTCACCGCATTCACCAATTCCCTCCACCAAAACACTCTAAAAGCCTCCAAGCCACTCGACATCTCAACAGTCTCTATTTCCGCAGCACAGGCGCTGGAGAATTTGAAGAATTATACGAGTGCGAGAGAAGGGGATAGAACGGTTATGGATGTGTTGATCCCGTTTATTGGGACTTTGAAGGAGAGTTTGGATTTTACGGGAGCGGTGGGGATGGCGCGGGAGAAGGCAGAGCAGACGAAGAATATGAAGGCGAAGTTTGGGAGGGCGACGTACGTGGGGGATGATATGGGTAGTGAGAGGAGTGCGATTCCGGATCCAGGGGCGTATGCCGCCGGGGTGTGGTTGGGTGGGTTGCTTGAGGGGTTTAAGGGGTCCTGAGAATGTGAAAGTCGCAAAATTGAGCTATTAAATAGCGCAAGTGTGTTGTACGTATGTGTTGTTTAGGTAGTACTTTTCTCTTAAATGCGTCATCATTCAGGCTTCATACTGATATATGGGAGAGTGGTGTTCTCAATTGAGTACTCAGATGTATTGACCATTACTATATATAGGTGACTGTCCCTTCTCATTCCAAAACTAAGGTTTTCAAAGGAATTCGATGCCCTAACCTTTATCCCTATGCTATGAAGGGAGCACGAATAAACCAAAAATAACCTCACTCACTACCGCGTACATTCCATTACAAGTCCCTATGCGCCTAAAACGCCCATGCCATGCCATGCGAGCGTGCCAAGCGGCATAATCCAAACATATATTTTTTCATTGAGTAAATAAGAAGAGTCGACGAAGGGTATAAATAAGAAAACTAGTATCCAACAGCGGAGTAGTGTGAGGCGCGGTTGTGGGGTTGCTGGTATAGAGAGCTCGCGTATTCGGACTCGTTATAGACAGTTCCGCGTTTATCTTCCTCAGGGAGGAGTTCCTTAACTTCCCAGTTGTGTGCCTTGACGCCGACGGAGAATTCGAGGTCTTCGCGGGTGATAGAATCCCAGTACTAATTTTAGATTTGTTAGCGAACCGAAGGATTGGGGTCGGAAATGGGGGATACGAACCTTGTACACCATCATAACGGCCAGAAGATTGCAGATTGTAGCGAAGAAAAGACCGTCGAGGTAGTGCTGCACGCTGTTGCAGATGGTGTCGCTAAAGACGTAGAGGATAACCTGTCCCATGACGAAGAAGAAGACTCCGAACAAAATGTCGCCCAATGGCCACCGGTCTTCGAGCGTGCCCACAACGAGGAATATTTGACTGGCTACGTAGATGAAGATGCAGATAGCGTTGACGATGTAGAGCACTACGAAAATTCCAATGGGATTCTCTGGTTTCAGGCCGGCCCAGCCCTTGAAGGTGAGGAGCGATATAGCGCCGCTGACGATGAACATGCAGAGCGAGCACAGTCGCAGCAACCAGACGGAAAGCGTGGTGCCGTCTTCGTACAGCTGAAAGCCGACGAAGCCGTTGATCAAGAGGCAGGTGCAGAGGGCGGAGGCTAATCCGTTTTGTGCGGCGGCGAAGTAAGGATATGCGCCTGAGCCGGGAGCCGTGACGCCGGAGTCGAGGATGAGCGAGACTATTGTCAGAACCATGTAGATGTAGAAGAAAGAGGTGATTTCTTTACGGCCTGTTCGCGCTTGTTATTAGCATCCTATTCTCCAATTCCCGCGGTAGAGGCATGGAATCCCAACATACCAACGGCAGTGAATTTGGACCGCACGTGAATGATCATGATGACGGTCATTATGAGTGCTAGAATGTGCATGAAGTCGTTGGCGCCTTGGAAGATAATCGTGTTTGCCAGCTCAATGGTCCGCGAATAACATGATGCCTGTATGCCTGATTGGCCGTTGATGTTGGAAGGGGGCCCTACGAGGGCACAGAGCGGTATTGCAGTCTTGTCGCATATCGTCATAAAGTCACCGAAACCCATTGTGAGCGGGATGGGAGGGCGTGGTGGTGGGAGAGGTGGATGTGAGGCTGAGGGACAAGGTAGAGGATGCAAACTCAGCGGGAGCTGAGCTGCCTGAGGGGAGTAGGGCTGTCCCTATGCTTCGAAAAGTTGAGCGAATGAGCGAATGTGAATAGCAAGGGGCGGCAGTGAGTGGAGAGGGAGGGGCGGTGGGTATTGAATGGGTCCCAGTGGTGGTGATGTCGCTGGTAGTCGGGGGTGAATGTTGTTTCAGGAGCCAGCCGGACAGCGCTGGCCTGCCAAGAAGGCACAGACGCAGGTCCGAGCCACCGCCCACTCAAGCTGCCTCGTGTTCGCCACATTTACCCTCTCGCACACTTGAATTCGCCTTCATCCAGTCCATCCCAATCCATCTGATCTCCATCGATATCATGAACACATCAAAACGACGTGAGCATCAATCGAGCGCCGCTAAAAATACGTTGCCGACTAAACCGAGTTGCCCACACATTCCATAGCAACGCGAAGTTAACGAGCAGCCTATCCCCTTCACTGCAACAAGTATATATCCCAAACCCGTCGCAGATATCCTCGGTTGGCCCCATCTACAAGAAACTGATGGAATCTACCCTCATGTTGAGAGCTCGATGTCTGGGTCGACTGTTTCATAGCAATAGGCAGAATGCGACTATTCCCGCTCTTCCGGCCAGCATCTCAATGGGTTTGTCGACGTGCATGCTTCAATGATCGAGCGTGTCTCAATTATCTGGACGAGAAATAGTTGCCTCTCCGAACAGAACATGGGTAGATGATTTCCTCACTGTAACTTTATCAGTGGACGTGCTCAATCCGTTCGTGAAAGGCAATTCCTTTCCCTCGGTCGATTCAGATATCTATGATTTGTTTTGTATTAATCTATCTATTTACTTTTGTCAAACGCCTTTTCGTTAAGGCTTTAAACTGGTTTCATTCCTCCTATAGACAGGTCAGCCGTTCCGTGACTTTTCTGGACCATGTAAGCCATCGAAGGGTAAATAACAGCAGACTATTCGTCTTGCTTTCACTGGACCTAGATCCATTACTCTCTATATTTTGCGGGCACTTGCTACAGATCATGAGATCGCCACATTCAACCTTCTGGTTCACATTCTCTTCCGACGTATCGCAGCCATGCCCCCAGACAACGTCACGCTCTCCTGCCATGACTTGAACCCCGTATTTCGTCGTCTTTAGGAACTCTTGGGCAAGGAAACTGATCTTCTTAAGACGGAACAATACCAACTAACCCGTGGGTACCACCAAACGCCTCCCCTGGTTTCGGGGAATAACACGGGGCTTCGAAAAGTTACCCTAGTTGCAGATCACTTATTATTCGTCATTTGCAGTCCACCATTCACTAAGACTTTCACCGTGCTGTTGGTTGAATCGAATGGTCTCAGGGAGGGTGCAGAGATGGATCCGGGCATCCTTCTTTTGAGACTTGGATGTTGAACTGGATGGACTATCGATGCATCAGTGCCCTTAGGCAGAGCTGCATTCAGCCGTATTATGAGGATGTAGGTATCAGCTTGCATATCAGGAAAACTGCTAGATCGCATCTAGACAGTGCGCAAAAAGCTAGCATACCAAGAAGTACATCACCGCCAAGGCCCTTCCCTTGACCATGCATGTAGTGTGATGGCGACAACAGGCAGCTTCAAGGGATGTAGTAGGGCGGTAGGAAGGTCAGATTCCGGAATTGCCTCCTGCTACTTGTTTTGCTATTTGACGAAGCCTCCTAGGCTATATTTCCAAGTGCCGATTCGCTGCTTCCTCTGTGTTTTCTCCTATCCACACTAATCCACCTTTCCCGCTGTTAGAGGACTCTTTCACCCTGCGCTTCTCTCACTTCTATACCTAGGTATTTCGTGAGAACCGTCGCCATGCACCTAAACATCACTATATCCTCATAGGCATTTAATTTTCAATATATATATATATATTTTTCTCGTATTCATTCAGATTCATTCCCAATCCAAACCACTATCCTCCCCATCCAACCTAAACTCCTTCCTGTCCATATATCCCTCCAAGTGGTCACTGCAATCCAGATAACTCATGTCATGGTATACGTACGCTTCAACTGGAAATCTCACCTTCCATTCCGCTAAAACTCTCAACCACCGCCCGGATGATTTCTTTCCGATATCTGATTTTAGCTCTCCTCTTAGCTCTATCTATTATGTCTAATCAAAGTCGAATTTTGTCTCTCCTTTATCGTTTGCTACACACATCTCCGCAGTTTTGTAAACTAGTCTTTCATTCTAAGTTCCTGTCGCATCCCACACGTACTGCCTTACACACTCTATCTTAGGCTACCACTCGCCTGCTACTTGCAAGACATGCCCTAATCGTACTTCATAGACTATTCGATCCGCAATGCAGTCTCAAGCGTCTCCCTGCACAACAGCACTCATTTTCGCACGCAAACCGAAGCCTATGCTCATTCCCAAGAGCAGTTTGCAGCGTTACCGCGAACACGTCGCCAAACGTAGACTGGAGCGTGCATGTGGGTCCAAAGAAAATTTAACAGCGAACCTCAAGAAGGACTCCAAAACGAACTCCAAGAGTCACTAACCATTTCCGATCCTCTCCACGACTACCTCATTGAGCTCCTAAACGTCCAGTCTACACTCTCCAAGTCCGAGATCCGTCAACTAGCCAGAGAGTTCTCCTGTCCTTTAGTCCATTCCCACGACTACCACTCCAATACTCTAACGCTTCCATTGCCTGACTAATCAAACTCCAGACAATCTCGCAAGAATCCTTAGTCTGTAACTCGAAGGAAATGTACTTGAGATAGCTAGTATACGCCTTGTGCTCGGAAGGTGCGTGAATGGGATGCTTGTTGTCGGGTTTGGTTTTAATTATACTACGGTCATTGTGGGTGAGGAGCTGAGGAAGAGGAAGTGGGTGTTGGAGGTATTGAGGGATGCGGTGGAGATGTGTATGGGGGGGATGTTTGTTGTGGAGATGCCGCCTGTCAGGCCTGGGGACGAGGGCGCTGGTTTGGGGTTGTGGGTGGTTGAGTACGTTTAGGTTGTGGGGTTGAGGTGATGGATGGGGCATTGGGTCGAGTGGGTTGGAGATCATTATTTCAGTTCTTTTTGTGAACTTCGCTAGCATGAGTTCATTTCCTTGTCAACATATTTGTCTTTCCGTTCAGCATTATGATATTCACTCCTCTTTCTGTTTCGTTAGGATGGAGGACATAGTGATGCATTCGAAGAAATCGTTACAGGGACGCCGGCCTGGACTGCGGGCTGAAAAACCGCAATGCAAGACGCATGAATTAATGCCGAATTGAGGTGAAAAATGTGGACGGAATATCAACCCAAGTGTGGTGAATGGCACAGTTGGTGATGGAGACACCAGTAAGGAGTGACACGCATTGGAAAGTGAATGCCCTCAATCACAATGATATTAGCGTCAACGGAGCGTTACTTCCAGAAGTGAATGCATCTGGCTTGTCCTCATGTTATCTCGCCAGTCCTTTGACCGCAACTCAATTCGCTTAACACGGCTGCTGCACCAGTGAATGACTGCATACAAAGCAGCAATTCAACTGGATTTTTCCGACGTACTCCTTGGCCGTTCAGCTTAATAAAGTCTTCCAACTTATCATCTCCCACTTGATGCCGTTCGTGTGCCGGAGGCTACAAGCAGATATCATGTTGAATGGTAATCTCACTCCGCTCTCTCAAGACTGTACGACTGAAAAAGAACAGAGACTACAGCAACGAACGAAAAAGCGACCGATCCACCCCACGCACGCCCATAGGCCTGTGAGAATTGACACATCTCTTTCCGAGTTGGGCATTCCATAGATAGCTAGTAACTCTTTTATCAGTGAACATCTGAGCAGACTTACGAACCATTTTCCATGTTAGCCAATATCTGCTTCCTGTTCCAAACACCGTACTTTCGGCACGACCATCGAAGAGCAGATTCTTGTGGCTACTTCCACCAGCCACCCGCAATGGCTCTCATTCTCCCCTTCCCGCTGTACCTGCCGCCAACGGCGTCAGTGGCGATCACAATCATAGTGACCAGGAAGTCAGCCGCGATGATATTGATGATGGAGCGCGAGCGGCCTAGCACGCGTCAAAGATATGGCCCATCTCGGCCACACGGCGAAGTTGTGGAGGCGGATCGCGACCCGCCGCAACCAGCAGCACCAGCTTCCGCTGGCCATATTCACGATATCTTCGCGGAGTATGAGAAGACCTTTGGCGAGGGGTCGATGAAACAAAAATCTAGGGAGCGGAAACAGTGGTGCCAACCACCTTCGCGTCCCACCAACCCTATCCGCGATGGATCACTCTCGCTCGCTAGCCCAAGTGGAGAATTGGTCTTAGACGAGCGTCGCATAAATGATCCTGACCATATCACTTCTTAGAAATAGTCTGGCATGCCTGTAGAGCCTTAGGCACCACTCCAGATTGCTCCGCCTCCTAAGCAACCTCGTCGCTCAAGGGTGGCGACGCAGAAGGCGAGGGAGGCAAGAGAGAAGTTAGCACACTTGCATTCTCATGAAGAGAACACGCTTCACTACACTTTGCCACTTCCACGTTACTGTCGCGGCAAAGGTTGGGAAGTTGTAGATATTAACAGCGTCTACTTAGAAGAGGACGGGTCTTTAGTCACTTTGTTGGATACTTCCCTATACAGGACATATGTTTGGCTAAGGGAAAGAGGAAAGCAGGAATTGCACGCGTAGCGAGTGGGAAAAGAATGGCAGGGGTTTCTTATATGCTTCATTTATGTTCATCTTACGGCTCGCATACCTCTGAAACTTTGCATTCCCAGGAACGAGGCTGAATAGTTTCGCCGACCAAACATGGTCACACCTCACGTCCTCATTCTCGTGCTCCTCACGAAGAACACAGAATCAAATAATAATTTCGCCTCCGAACTCCCTTCAACTGCTTCCTCGGGTTGTCCTGCGCTGTAATTATGGTAGAGTCAAATCCAAGCTGCTCCTCGTCCGCATAATGCAACTGTGCGCTGAGCATCGTACGTTCGTGATGTAATACCACTGGTGGTACTTGAGGTATTGAGAGTGAAGATGGTGAAGCTACGAACACGAAAGGCTGCTAACCACGTGGCGCAGATGATGCCAAGCCGGGATTTCTGTGGAGCCGGTCCGTCAAGCGGCAAAATAATTCACCGGGACCGACGAACATTAGATTGGCGGATCGGTCTTCGCCGGCTATCTCGCGCAAACCATCTCCTTTATTCACATTGCAAGTTCCGTTCCCACCATGGGGAACCAGAACTCTCTACGCTAGTCTCTACGTTCGTCTCCAGTCTCCCACTCAACCTGGGATACCTGCTTGGAGTTCCTGGCGGGTGGCGGTTTCGCCCTAACTCTTTCCAACCGCTTGCTTGCACTCCATGGCCTTAATACCGCAGTAGACGCCGTCATTCGCGAGCAACGGCTTGGCCAGCGCTCTTACTCGTGAATTCCACCTCGGCGACCCTCTCTAGCGGCAAGTCAAGCATTGTCTCATGTCTATTCTCTACTGCCCATCACAGCAGCATCCGCACAGGCGCAAAAGACCCAGAGGCTAAATTCAGTCTGGAGGGGAACTTCTGAATTGCAACTAACCACCAGCCAGGAGGACCATAGCAAGAGTACAAGAGAGAATCTACATGAATGAATAGTGGCACAACGTGACTCACAATAAACAGTTTCTTCTGATGGTAGTTAGTTGTGATTATCCCGATGGACTGGGGCGCCCTCTAAACTGTCCTTTGTATCCTCCACGTTGACGAGATGGACCAGTTCAGGATGGTCATCTGCCCACGAGCGGCTTATTTTCCAGTTTTCAAGAGAGAAGACGTAGCTCTCAAACTCGGGGTTCAAGACTATCCCCCCTCCGTCAGATTTGAGGATGAGGTCCTTACCCTCAGGCCAGGAAAAGCGCATGGCCTCGATATACTTCCGCGCCGAATGGGTAGTACCAAGGATGAGAAGTTCATTCGAGATCAGGTAATCTCGTAACGGAGGCCACGGAAGGTAATCGATGGAGATTATATGCGGGATAGTCTCCTGCAGAGAGGAAGAGCGATACCAAGGCGGGATGTCCTCATAGGACTGTGAGTCCGGGTACAAGCGCCACTTTCATCAGGGTTAGTTGGTGATGTGATGATGAAGTTGGATTGGCTCTGGGCAAGATCGTAGCAGAACAGAACATACTCGCAGTAGCCGATACACTAAAATATAGAGTCCAAAGAGTCCGGGAATCGTCGGAAACACGAAACGCTGGAAGACGGGAGCTATGGTGGCGATGACAGGATTATCGTCGGTGCTCTGGAGAAGTAGATGTGGCAGGCTAGGTGTGCGAGGGAGGCGAGTGAAGGCTGGGGTTCCATTCGACAGCGCAACATGGCCCCTCAGCAGTATCCGATAGCTGGCGTACTCCAGGCACTCTGATTTGCTCTTATGCTCGATCCCGCATACGCAAAACACAATCAGCGGCCGCCGGCCGGAGGGCACGACCGATCGAACGGCACTGCTAATGGCTGCCGGTGAGTAGCTAGCCGCCAAAACTTGCAGCAGCTCGGTCCTAGGAAGTGGAGGAGAAGAGCTCCGTTGCTTTCCGTGCTCTCGATCGTCCTCTACGTTCTCGATCGGTCTTGTTAACAGCGGCGAGGTGGGGCGCTGGATTGGGAAAGGGAACGTGTTGGCGACGGATCTCAAAGCTCGAATCTCCGCGCGAAGGGTCTCGATATCGACCTCGAGTCGATGGATTCGATTCTTGTCTTTCTCCCTGCGAGCCTTCTGGTTAAGCCGGTCTGCATGTCGCTTCCGCGCCAGCTGTTCCTCGGTGCGAACGCGCCCCTTTTTGGGAGTGGACATGTCGATGTGCTCGCAATGGGCCGAGATGCGACGTCGACCAGTGGCTCTATATATGGTTGGGGTCGACGTCGACCAGGAGCGGGGGCGGCTTGCGAGGCAGAGGTTGCCCCAGACGATTTGCAATGCAGATTGCAAGACATGCTGTCTACGGATTGGTCTTGGCACGCGGGGACAGAGGTCATACAATGGTACGTTGGTGCGGATTAAATCCATGCTTCATCGTCTACTACACAGCGCCGAACCTCGGCATAAGCACCGACCACCGTCTACGCCGCTTCGTGCATCCTAACCTTAACGAGATCCGCAGGGGCGCTTGTGAGCGTCTGCGAAGTCCGCACCTCCTTCTCGTGATCGACGCCTTCAAGGCGATCGAATCGCTGGAGCAATCTCACAATCACATACGCCGCCTCCGTCAGCGCGAACTGCTGCCCAAGGCAGATTCGCGGGCCCCCATTGAATGGCAGATATTCCCAGCCATGCTTCAAGCCCTCCCACCGCTGCGGCTTGAAATCATTCGCGTCCTCTCCCCAGTACTCCTTCAGGCGGTGCGTAACATGTATCGAATACATGATCATCTGCCCTTTTCGCACGTAAACCGGATCCAGTCCCTGCTCGCCCCCTCCGCGAGGAAGCGTTGTGTCCTTGGTCGCAGCTCGCACGTTCAACGAAACGACCGGGTTCAGTCGTAGCGTCTCATTCATGCAGAACTGGAGATACCGACAGGCTTTGAGGCTCGCAAACGTGATGTTCCTCGGCTCCCTGTAGGAGCCGAACTCCTCCATGACGATGTTTCGCAGCTTGTGGTAGACGCTCGGGTGCTCAATCATGAACCGGAAGAACCAGGAAAGCAGCGAGGCCGTGGTGTCGCGCCCAGCTAGCATAATGCTGAGAGACTGCGACCGCAGCTCCAGCGGGTCCTTAGTTTGTTCTGCCAGCGCTCCCAAGAAGACGTATTTGGGCTTTTCCCCATCCAGCGTCTCGTCTGACTTCCCGGGCATTCCGGCTAACGCTTTGTGCACGAAGCGGTCTACGTACTCATGCACAACTTTGATGCTGTGTCTGAAGGCGCGAGTGTCAACCATCCAGTACAGTCGTTGGAGTCGGACGCGGGAAGAGAGATACCACTGGCTTCTGTCGAATTCCTGGCTGAAGGTGACATGGGAGAGCGCCTCATCATTGTTGTCCTGCGTCTGGAGAGCCCTGATTTGACTTTCTACACTCTCGCCAAACAGAAATTCGGTGGACGTATCCAGAGTCAGACGGAAGAAAATCGTCTGAAGGTCCACCACATCCGTCCATCCATCCACACTAACAGGTATGGCCTGCATTGCGTTCTGTACGTGTCGTTCTTCCAGGTCAAGGTCGCTGATTTGGTCCCGCGAAAACTGTGGTCTCAGAAGCGCACGGGAGCGCTCCCATAATTTGCCATCTGCTGCAAACTGTGGTTGGGTATATTAACTTCTTGGGAATAGGCAATGGACATAAAAGAACGGAAACCATCTTACAATTCCAGTGCCTAGCATACCGTGGAAAGCGTTCCTTCTGATGTCGCCAAAATCAAAATCGTGAAACTGTGAAGCTAGAATAGCCTGTATGTTCTTCGGGTCGCAGGTAAGGAAGCTTGCCTCTCCGAGTTGACTTTTCCTGAGTGTGTACACAGGGCGACCTTCTTGTGCCCTCATCTTCTCAAAAGTTTTGATGAAGAAATTGGGAAGCCTCATATCCCAATCTGCCTTGGTCATTTGAAGAATGTGATCAATCCCAAATGCCAGACTCGTCCTATTGGGTGGCGGTTTACAGCCCAAGCGACGTGCTTTCGCGGCATGCTGAATGTGGTTCAGTATGTCGACGACAACCTTGATTGCTATGAGCAGAGCCGCGCCAACAATTAGTTCTGTCTGCATGATTGAATCCAGCTTTAGGAAATTTAATTGATCTTCAATTTTAACAAGTAGAGGTAGTTGAGAGTGATAGTTAACGGATATCAAGGAATTCCCCTATTTCCTGTGGAAAAGGGCATTCTTATATAGAGAACTGTGACGGTGGCCACGAGGGGACGACGTCGAGCATATTCGAGGCTGTCCGGCATTCCGACCAAGCTGGTCGACGTCGACCACTTCTCCCCGAGTAGACGTCTCGCCCCGCATAGTGTGGCTAGTACAACGCCATCACCCCCTGCACTAATTCATTGCCGATGCCAAGGCTGCCTGTAGGCCTCACAAAACCAACGCTAAAGGGCCTCACTATGCCTACAAACCTGTTATGACTACCTAAGGAGGTATTCAATGGATTACAGCTCGATCAAGTGTAAAACTTGCAGATTTCGTTGATAAATGGCGTTGGTTCTTCCCTCCTGTCATATAAGAAGGAAATGCTTGGCATCGGCAATGAATTAGTGCAGGGGGTGGCCGGAGTACACGAGCCACTGGTACCGTCCAGCATGTTTAACGCCGCAGGGATGCCCTGCTTAAAGCTAAACCAATAAGGTAAAGGCCATGCCAAGCGCTCCAGGGGGTTATGCTGGGCCAAAGTTTAGCAAATGTCCAAAAACCGGAAGCCGATTGTGCAAGCGAGTTGTAATGCGGAGATAGGAATCTCCATCAAGTAGAAATATTAGCTTTCTAAGAGAGAAATGACAACATGTTAACAAATCTGATGCTCCATATTTGCCGGCCCAATTTTTCACCCGAGTGACCAGCTAGTTCCTCCTGTCCTTTGCTTGATCGAATTCTTATTTTCCTTGAATGGCAACTGGGGAATTCGGACAAACAGCCTTGGTTCATGATCCGATTGCGATTTGCTATCTCAATTTTTATTACTTTTCGTATCAAACCTTAGCGATGGGATATTTAACAGTGATGATGGAGATACTGTGCCTGAGCCTCTCGTATTCCATCAAAGACGCACGATTGAAGGCGGGAGCGAATCCAAAATGATCGGTATGCCTCCAGACAACAAACACATGCGGATCTATGGTCTCGTCAAAAATTCCGGTCATCTTCCTCATCAAGCCCAATTCGCGAGCAAGTCATTTGATGAGCCGTATTACAGTATCTTGAATCCCCACCGATCCCTCTGTGGGGTGCCCAAGCAGTATCATTTTCTATACCCCGACTGACAAAAGTATGGGCGATCTTTCTTTTCTGCTCAAAGCTCGTTTGCATAATACAAGAGAGTTGAATCTTGCTCATCTTGATATCATTCTCTACCAGAAGAATCAACTGTACTGAATGGATTTCGTGAAATATATGGGAAACAAGGAGCATGCTGTCGTCCTTGAGGGAAAAGAAAGAAGTACACGGGATAAGGCGATGGAGGACTGAGGGATACGGCAGAGAAAATGGTAGCACAAGACAAACAGGAACGCAAATCTGCGAACAACTAGGCAGTTCCCGGCATCGAAGGGAACATTGATGAACATGTTTGTGGATAGACTAAGGAAATGATAGATTAGGGAATGTGGAATGGAAATATTGACAGCTGAGTGGTGATGTACTCGTTAGGAACGATGGATTGACCGAGTATTGTTCGCAAAAGCGAACAATACAACTTCCAAGGTAAACCCTTGTTGGTGGCACTGAACGGACGCTTGCGATGCATAAAGTCTTGATGTGTCTCCAAGTTGGTTGGTAACGCTTGCTTTCCGACCGTCTCCGCTAGCAAATGGTAGTGCTTGACGCCAACCAATCATTCTTAAAAGTATACCTAACATACCATATCCAGTCCGAGCCATGATCCATCTCCAGTGGAATTCTGGTGCCTAAATACTCGAATGAGAATGGACAGAATTCCGAACATAGCATCCACCCCAGACAATTTGCATAACACGCATAAACTACCTCCTCTCAGGTCCTACCACACTTTCATCACAAGAACGGCATCAGCTAGCAAGTCTAGATGGCTCTTCATTCCCATTCCCATACAAGTAAGGCTAATGCAACTACAGACAATCTCTCCTTTATCCTGAAAGCCACCCCTCACGCCTCGCCACCGATCCCGGACTATCTCGACGTCGTGCTATTTCCTTATAGAAACAGGTATCAAATGAGTCTCATTGGATATAGTGGCAAAGGACACTGGACAATCGTAGTCAAGGGTTTTGCACAAATTTGGCCAGAGTATGCGATGTATGGATTGAAAGAGAGCGCGGCAAGGGAGCCTAGTTCTCTTCTGTCTCAACGAAGGTAGATGCATCACGATGGCTTGAAAAAAAAAGGGGGGGGGGGGAACGTGATGAACTCAAAGCACGAAATCTCATAAATATGAATTTGTATGTGTCGGTTCTTATTGCTTAGAGATGCGAGCTGGGGATATTGCATGGTTGTTTGTCCCGTTCCAACGTGACTCCAGAATTAAAACTAGGTGAAAACTAACCTTGATTAGCGATTAGCTGGGCCTCCCACAAACCTTCGCTAAAAAAATGGGAGAAGGATATAACAAGGTATAGACAACACGTATATGCTGGTCAATTTCCAGACATTGTGTGGTACCTTGGACTTGAAGAATGTGGAACCAAATTGTCTTATCTCTCGATCCTCTTTATCAACACATATGGAACCTCATCCATTCAAGGAAGAACCAACTCAGAAATGATGTGATAAGCACGATCAATTGTAGGATGATCTTGTCCCCGCTTCGTTTGTTTTCCCCACCCTAATATACTGTAGCTAATATCGTTTTCCTGATCAGAGTAATCTATGGAACGTGTGTTGACCGCGATACCATCGATATCTCGATCATTGATGCCGTTGAAGCCGGCCAGTTGACGAAGTACAGGGCAACAATTGTCAGGCATCAGCGAACAGACTAATTCGATATCTTGATCCAAGCGGAAGTAAACTAGAATGACTGTGTAATCATGGCGCTTGCACGGGCGGTGGATGGGGCGATTGCTAGCCTCATGAAGAGACACGGAAGGCACATTTCTATGGGAATTAATTGATAAGGATAAGGACGAATGAGACGATAGAAGTGGGCAGAACTTAGAATTGTGGTCTGAAGAGCAAGAGGAAACATTTTCATATTTCGATTTGGCATATCATCCTTTGGTATTAATCTCATAATGCCGTTTGGTGACTGAACCTGTCCTGGAGATTAGATCCTGGATCTATGCGGTGAGGTTTCCAAACTCACCGAGCATATCTATGCACGCACTCTGTGGCATTCATTTCACCCACTCATGCCTTTACACGTTGGTGCTCGTCCTTCGCCTCGATAAGCGTTGTTTCCTTCTCAACAAACTCTTGCTTTAGTGACAAGAAAAATGAATCGTCTTCGTAGAGGGACAAGACAGGGCAGCCGAGGCAAGGGAAAATGACGAAATGGGATAGAAAATGATGCTAAAATTAAAGACAATTATGTTTTGGTATGTGTATATATATACTATAAATATTACTTTCTGGCTTCTGTCACGAGATTGCCTCTCACGTGGACTTGATTGCTCCCTTCTTCATCGTCTGTATGAATACCTGAAGGGACAACTCAGGCTGATAATACATGACCTCATGACCTGCCTCAAACACCCTCAAAAACGACAAGTTACCTTCCGTCTTGAATGTGCCACCCTGCTTCCCATTAACGGTGTAGGAGGTAAGAGCTTTGGAGGCGAATGCCGATTGACCAGAGTACTTGATAGCATTTGCAACATCGTAAACACCAAACCAGTTGCAAATCCAGTCAGCGTCGCCCGCCCAGATGAGGGTTGTAATGCCAGAAGACACCACTTCGCTCAATTGGGAGAGGAAGGAACGTGGATCTTCTAAATGTTAGTTTGTGCATATGGTACTTCAGAGGGAGAGTGCTCACTGTCACCGGTAGACGCAAATTTGTTGTAGGGTGCATTTGGACATTCCTGGTATGTGCTTTGAGCTCCAATTGCCTTCACTACAGCCGAGCTTTGCAAATAATTGACATAGTTCTGTGGTGGCTCCGGATCGTTGCTCGGTTTGCGCATGTCATAAACGTTGAAGTCTCCAATTGATGCTAGAGGTCCCTCGACGGCTGAATAGCAAGTGTTATCCGCATTCCTACAGTCCGTGTTTGACCCGGAACTCACGCACTTATTGATAGCCGGGAGGCACATTGAAGTGTACCGGTTCATATAAGTATCGTATTGGGACTTGGAGATTAAGGGCTTGTAGGTGTTGTTGTAAGAAAATTGTGGATATGCCTTCTCTTGAATGCCAGCATCGTGCCAGCCGTTGTTGATTCCTAAAGCAACGATGTTGATGTTCTCACCCGCCTTGGCCTTGTTCTGATCCTGGATGTACTTTGCGAATTCGGGACCGTAATGGCCACCGTAAGACTCGGAGAAGATTCCGAACTCTCGACTCTTGTACTCAGGGAATGAAGAATAGAATGCTTGGATCAACTTCCAGACATAGGGAGCAGCAGTCACAGTGGAAGTAACATCATTGGTGCCGTAGGAAAATCCGACTCCGATAGGCTGATCAATGTAGATCATGTTGGCATAGTTGTTGAAGCTGAAGGTGTTGTTAACTGGGGTGGTGTTTTCTGCCCCAACTTTGAACTTGCAAGGGCCATTCTCCTGGAAGAGTCCGATCATACTGGAGCATCCTGGACCACCATTGAACCATGCAGCAAGCGGTGCGGTGGAAGGGTTCTGGCGGGCTTCAAAGAACCTAATAAGGATTAATGGATTGCTCGCATGCAACGATGGCAATGTTAAAAGTCTCTCACCAAAACCACATATTCATATCTAGATTTAGAGGTATAATTAGCATGAGCCTCAACGGGGAAATTTGGCACTACCAGAGCCCGATTGTAGCCCACAGTGTCCCTATCTTGAAATGCCGCTCTCATGGTATCTGAGAGGGACCACGGAAGGCGAAAGTAGCAAAATGGGGACATGAGATATGTACTGGGAGTTTACGTACTGTCACCCACCGAAAGATACCCAGAGTACTGCTTAACACCAGGAGTAGTTTCGCAGATACCAGAGTTGTTGACAAACTCTATTCTGGCGCCCGTTGCTGCATGCTCGAAGACATTGTATTTCACTCCATCTCTCTCAACAAACGATCGCTTGTCATGAGTTGTCGCTGGAGCTGCAAAAGAGGGACTAGCCAGGGCTGTGGCCGAAGCCAGAAGAAATGTGAAGAAACGCATTTTGTTGAGCGAAAGACACTTGACTACCGAGACAAGAAATTTCATCTACATTGGGTGAAGTCAAGTCTTTATAGAAACCACATAAGGCGCGTGAAAATCCGATCGGCCAAGTCCTGTGAATCGTCCAGATAGTGTGTAAACGAGCCAAGTCATTTTAAGTAGGTGGCCAGGAGGACGTGCGAATCTAGACAAATCAGATCTGCGTGCCACCGAAGGTGAGGGCTGTTTAGTCCAAGCATCCTTGGATGCATCGTCGCCTCTGCCACGGAGGCAGGATCTGGTTGGGCAGGTGGGGGCATTTCGGGAGCATGCAATATAATATTAAACGAATAGGGAAGCCGAGCGCCAATAAGCAATGGCACACAGAGCTTCGATTAGACGACGTTTACAGGGTCCGGATGAAACGGGAAGATGGGTCTCGTGAATAAGGGACACTGGGAAATCAAAGGTAATGGCGAATCGATGTAGGGCTTGATGGATTGCGAGAACGAGGCGCGGAGGCTTAACAGGCATAGAGCAGGTGGTAGGCGTAAGGGCCGAGAACCGGGTTGAGGCAACGGATGGATAACAGGAGATGGATGGAGGATGGGGAAGGATAAGCGTTCCAAGCATCGAGCCGTCGCCCCGCCCCTGAAGCTTAACTCGGTATGGCGCATATGATTGGCTGGGCATTGAAATTCATCAACAGGAGATTATGCTCCTGGACGGGAACTGAGACCATCTTTTAACTTATCGCGCAGTAACTCATATCGAGCTTTAGCCTCTCGACGTGTACCTACACGGAGTGGTATTTCAATGAAGCTTCCTCCGGTGGACAGCCCTGATAGCGCAGTTCAACATGGCTCGGCCTGAGTCCCCCACTATTGACAATACGTATCGAATCATGACGCTTTCAAAGCAACATCAACTTCCACTAATGGGTGATGAAGTAGCATTCCAAGAGATATGGTGGCACGTGTAGCGCATTCCAAACACTTCACCCCCAGGTTTACCAATAAAATTTCGGGACTCAAACTCCAGGGTATGAGCGAATAGCGGGGTTGGATTAGCTTCCCTGGTTGTTGGAACTACACCAGCCATCGTATAAACGGATTTGCTTCGCATTTTTAAATCTGAAAGCGCGGCTCCAGTTAGCTCATTCTCTCTAGATTAAATGTCTGCGTGATCTTCCGCATGGGTTTGAGCAGAAACACATCGCTCTTCTTGCGAAACATTAGACGAATATCTCTGTTCTCCTACGCCAGCAATTACCACCTCAGTATTGCGTTTCAGTTAGGGAAATCTCAGAGTTCAGAAGAGCCCTGAAATGCTATAGAGGAGCCGCGACAATCGTTGTTCAGGATGGTGTAGCATATACACCTCTGTGGATAGGAACCGGAAAACGAAGAACAGCTTTTTCGGACCAGAATTGATGGAAACAGGATGGTTGCAATTGAGATATGGGAAACGAGAAAGTGCAACCGATATCGTATGCGCCTGACATAACCATCAATTCCCACAGCCTCAGATTCGTGTTGCTCTATGTCTTCATCATCATCATCACCATCAGAGGGTCGAGAGAGTAAAATCCCAATACTGAACGGAAAACGATTCTTGATAGCAAGTATTACCCTTACTGAAGTACTTCCTAGGAGTTCGAGTTGGTATGTCGCCACTCTATGATAAGGAGTATCAAATGGACGTTCCTTAAGGGCCAGCAAGCGACTTGATCACACCTCATAATCACGGGAGATATGGAGTTCGTTATTGTAGTCGTGAAGATTCGATCTGAAGGGTCAGGTGAACGACTAGGATTGGTCAAAGCTCACTGCGCTAGTGGCCGTGCCAAGGCGTTGATAGCTTGAACGTCAAACATCGTCACTGAGCTCCGACACAGGAATCTCGATAAACTGTAATCTGCGAAATCGCCCATAGAACTCTACGCTCTGTTCACCACCTATAAATATATCATCGTATACACCCACTGCGTCGACCTCGCAGTTCCTGCTGCCTATCGCTTTACTGTAGCCTTTCCTGGATCCCTGTTCACGAGACAAGCCAGCTTCGTACCCCCATCGACTGCACACCCTTCTCTTCTCATATCGCAGAGCCTACAACCTTCGTTGCAATCATGGCATCACGGAGGAAAGTTCTTCTTAAGGTACAGTATTCTCAAACTATGCCTAGGAGTTCTAGCTAACGGCGCAAACCGTAGGTCATTATCCTTGGAGACAGCGGGGTAGGAAAGACAAGCTTGATGAATCAATATGTACGACACCCCCCTCTTCAAGTCATTCTATATCGATATTGCAGCATCGCAAAACTCTAGAACATCAGACTCGGCTCCCTTTGCTTACACGGTTCACCGCAGGTCAACAAGAAGTTCAGCGCGAGTTACAAAGCCACGATAGGCGCCGATTTCCTAACAAAAGAGGTATTGGTGGACGATCGGCTGGTCACTATGCAGGTGGGTACAATGCATGCATCAATTTGATGAATGCTAAGAGAAAGTAGCTTTGGGATACTGCAGGGCAAGAACGGTTCCAATCTTTAGGTGTCGCATTCTACCGGGGCGCCGACTGCTGCGTGCTAGTTTACGACGTCAACAACTCAAAGAGCTTCGATACTCTGGATAGCTGGAGAGATGAGTTCTTGGTTCAAGCAAGTCCGATGGACCCTGAAAGCTTCCCTTTCGTATGTGGATTGCACCGTCACTTCTGGGAACGCCAAGACTAATTGATATCAGGTCGTTATCGGTAACAAGATTGATGTCGAGGAGAGTAAAAGGATGGTAAGTGTTTCTATTGAATAATGACAAGCTGCATCGACTAATGAACTCACAGATATCGTCTAAGCGAGCCATGACCTTCTGCCAGTCGAAGGGTGGGATTCCTTACTTCGAGACCAGCGCGAAAGAGGCGATCAACGTAGAACAAGCTTTTGAAGGTATGCATACCTCTATTGCGCTTTTCCATGCTTTGAGTCTAACGTTTGCCAGTGATTGCACGACAAGCGCTGGCCCAAGAGGAGGCAGGAGACTTCAATTCCGATTTCCCGGAAACGATCCCAATCGACTTGAAGAGTGAGAGGGAAGGTTGCCCATGTTAATTCTGGTTTCTTCCGTGAACTCCGTTCTTAGCATATTCCTCGTCATCGGTCCTCATACCAACTGTCTCAATACGTAGCTCTTGATCTCGAATTTCACATGGAGTTTATGGGGTCTGGTGTTGCCGTGCATAGCTGTCCTTTCGGGTACCAGATTTTGGACCGTCCGTAATTTCTCGAAAGTTGGAGCGACTACATATTTATGGTACAATATAGAATTATGGACATCACCAAAAAACTTTTTGTGCTGCCTAGTGCTAGGTCCTGCCAGGTTCCGCAGTGAATGAGTGCACGTGGCTGGGTGCGCCTCATCCGAAACGTCTGAACCCTTGCAGCAACATCGAAACGCCCCCATCTGACAGGGAGAGCACACACCTATGCGCATTCTTCAGTCACCATCACCACAACACCCACACCTCCACACACCATCTAGTTTCACTGGTCACCTGGACCGCCATGCCCATGACGGCAACCTACCTTTTCCACAGACCACGATCGCCTTGACATTCCCTCAGTCTAATTCCTATCCAACACGACACCTACCGCTGATTTCCGGACGAGGACACCATGTCTCCACCACTCTCGCCCTTGGACACGGCTGTGCCGCAAGCGAGCGGAGAAAGTGCAGAAGGGCGATACACGAGAGAAGTCGATAGCCCTATATTATCACCGATATCGCCGGCGAGCGTTGTGAGCGTGTGGTCCGAGGGCAAGAAACCACGGAGTCGCTGGAGACACACGATTGGGATAATACTGCTGCTGGCTACAGTGTTCCTATGGACGGCGTCGAATTTTCTCGCAAGTGTACGACCTCTCCCATTACACATCCCACATTGAGCTCTAGATTAGATATGCAGTGCATGAAGGATGAGACTATGTCGGATTTGTGCTGATGGATGAATATAGACAATTTTCGCAGATGACTCCTACTCAAAACCCTACCTGGTAACCTACGTAAACACCGCCTTCTTCATAATCCCCCTAATCCCCATGTTTCTCAAACACGCCTGGGACGACCGCTCCAACTTCTCCCCCAGTCTCCGCGACAACCTGCATGACCTACTGCAGCGCCGCGTGGGCCGCTATAAACTCCTCCGCGACCATGAATCTTCTTCATCCATATCTTCAAAATCCTCGCGTGACAGAAGCAGGTCCCCCGCCGCGCGACTCCTGCTCGGTGACGAACTCGCAGGATCCCAGGACTTGACGGCGAGTATGATAAGTCAAGAGGGCATGACACTTCAAGAGACCGTGAAATTGAGTTTGGAATTTTGTCTTCTTTGGTTTTCGGCAAACTACTTTGCTGCTGCATGTCTCGAGTACACAACCGTTGCATCTTCCACAATCCTCGCTTCCACCTCCAGCATCTGGACATTGCTCTGCGGCTCTGTGTTGCGCGTCGAGCGCTTCACGATCCGAAAATTCCTCGGCGTCCTAGCATCACTCGCCGGAGTCGTACTCATCTCCTCCATCGACGTCTCAGGCGACACAGACGAGAACCGTGGCTCCTTCCCACATAAAACACCACGGGAGTTGGCAATCGGGGACGCCATGGCATTCTTAAGTGCAGGATTATACGGCTTCTACGCCGTCTTCATGAAAAAGCGCATTGGCGACGAAAGCAAAGTAAACATGCCTCTCTTCTTCGGTCTCGTGGGCTTATTCAACGTGATGCTGCTCTGGCCGGGGATGATTATTCTACACATAACCGGCATCGAAACCTTCGAACTACCGCCCACAAACCGAATCCTCACTATCGTGCTCGTTAATTCGGCTTCGTCCCTCGTATCCGATTTCTGCTGGGCGTATAGTATGCTGTTGACGAGTCCGCTGATTGTGACGGTCGGATTGAGTTTGACGATTCCGGTGAGTTTGATTGGGCAGATGGTGCTGGATGCGCAGTATTCGAGTGTGCTGTACTGGGTCGGTGCGGCCATAATGTTCGTTTCTTTCATTTTCATCAATCGTGAGGAGAAGAATGACGAGGAGAGTGGGTTGCAGGGGGCGGAGCCCATTTTGAGTGTTAGGAGGGATTCGATGAGGAGTCTGGAGAGTGCGAGGAGGAACAGTCTTCTGAGGGACGCTCCTTAGAATTGTATTATGTTTTCCTAGGTATTAGATTTCTTTGCAAAGCTTGTATAGGAATGGATATTGCGGGTGCATATTGGGATGGGATGTGACATGGCGTTGGAGGATATAGCTGTCGATATGGCGGTAGTTATGAGGTCTGAAGGGCTACCTAGATATGTAGAAGTCTCTACCTAAATAGCGAAAGTATTACCCTCGAAATATCCACGAATGCGTGCTAGTCTATTTGGGTATCTTAGAAATTATGTATAACGTTCCACCGACCGCTTTGACCCAGCCAAAATATCGACATGAAATTATGACCCTCCTGCACACTCGCCCGCTTACTCTGGGGAAAAGGAATTGCGTCTCTTGACGCCTTCATCGCTCCTTCCACCCCTTCCTCCTTGTTTTTAATACCTCGGACGCCCTCTTCCACGATTCCGAAAGCCTCTTGGGTCCTTGATCTTCCTCCTTTTACTCTGCCATGGCCCATGATTGTCATTCTCTTCTTCTTCCCGCTCAAATCCCTCTCTGTTGACGTACCCATCCTCATCAACCTCCTCAGGTTCCCATCCTTCCTTTTCCATGAACTCCTTCAGGTACTGTTCGACCTTGGGTTCCCAGGTCTGTTCACGACAACCCAAGTCAGAATACTCGAGGACGTTCTTTCCGAGTTCGTAGTCTCCTTGTCGGGTCCGGATTAGAGAGGACATGAGACCGAGAGAGTTTACCGCGAGCCCAAGATCGTGGCAGAGACTGCGGACATAGAAGCCGGATGTGACCGTCATGCGGAGGCGTGCTGCTGGAGGTGGTGAGGGCTTAGATGGGGGTGTTGCAGATTGATCCCGACTCCGACCCGGCAGCGCACCAAATGGGTCTTTATATTCGGGCTGTGGTGTCTGGATGTCCTCGGATTCGGATCCGTTCTTAATGGGCAGTGCTCCAGATATCATCGGCTCATCATCCGTCTTTGGCTTCTTTGGTTCATATTCGGTGTTTGTGATGGCCAGATCATCCTCTTCCTCTGACCTCGCTCTCTTCGTGCCCCTATTCGCACCCGAATTCTCACCAATCAACTTCTCCGCCCCTTTCTTCTCAACACTCCCGACCTCCTCGGTAGGCCAAGCAAAGTCGTGAGTGCCGGGCTCCAACCACTCGACCATCTCCAACTCGTGCACTTCCACTGGTCGAGCCTTAACCTCCGGAACATCGCCGCCAGCTCGAGCATACTCGTACATCTTCTTTCCGTCAACCTTCAATGCTGAGAAAATGCTCGGTTTCTGCATGATCTCGCCCCGAAACTTACTCAGAGCCTCCTCAACCTTCCCTTTCGTCACATGCTCGTATGGTGCCCTACTAACAATCTTTCCCATACAGTCATAGCTATCTGTCGCCGCGCCGAACAGCACAACGCATTCGTAGCTCTTGGTGCATTCGAGAAACCTTGGGAGGCATTTTGTGCCCTTGCCAACTCCTACTACAAGGACACCGGTTGCGAGAGGGTCGAGTGTACCGCCGTGCCCTAGTTTGACCTGGAGTCTGTTGATTTTCTT
This sequence comes from Zopfia rhizophila CBS 207.26, assembly GCA_010093925.1. NCBI lineage: Eukaryota > Fungi > Ascomycota > Dothideomycetes > Zopfiaceae > Zopfia > Zopfia rhizophila. Next base: position 847,146 of record ML994619.1, read on the forward strand.
CTGCGAAGAGCCAGATCTGATTAGGTGGTCGCGCTGGTGATCAAGCCAAGGGCCAAAGAGGGGGGACGGGTTGAAGTAGGATTGCAATTCACGGAGGACGCCGGCCGAGGACTGGAATTGGGGTTTGTTGATAGCTAAAATGCGTATTAGAAATATTCATCGGACCGCTTCGTAAGAGTTTGGAGAAGTGGGGTATTTGAGCAGAACATAGAGCTCATGAATTGACGTACCGAAAACACCCTCGATCACCTTTCTTGACTCCTTGGTAGAGGAAGCCATAATGGTGCGGGTTAGAGAGGGGAGGGTGGACATTGGTGGGGTGAAGCTCGAGGCAGCATTTTAATAAAGTGACAATGTTTAAGGCAGGCGAACATCGGCAAGGCATGTTTGCCAAGGCCGCGGCAAGATATTAAAAGTGCCAGGGCTGATCCTTCGTGACTTTTCCCTATCAACCACCACAACAAACACACGAACAGGGAGGACATCTCCTTACAAACCTGAAGAGCGCCAACACTCGAAATAACTTCTCGCAAGTTTACAGCACGAACAACACTGCAGCGCGCCAGCTGCCTACAGCGTCACCATGGGTGACTCCGAGAAAGACCTCCTCGAGATCGCGAAAACAACCTCTGACGACTTCTATGAGCTCCTCGGCGTACAATTCGAATCCATAGAATCAGATATCACGCGTGCCTACCGCAAAACATCCCTAAAATTTCACCCCGATAAAAACCCAGGAAACCAGGAAGCTGTAGACAAATTCATCCTATGCGGTATCGCGAAGGATATCCTGCTTAGCCCGAAACTCAAGGCCGAGTATGATAGGAATAGATTAAGGAAGAAGGAAAGGGCTCTGCAGAATGAGTTGCTGGATGGCAAGAGGAGGCAGATGAAGGAGGATCTGGAGAGGAGAGAGGCAGGCGCGTCGACCAAGAGGAAGAGGCCGGATGATCTCAGCGAGGCGGAAAAACTGGAGTTGAAGATCAGGCAGCTTGCCGAGGATGGTAAGAGGCGGCGTAAGGAGCGAGAAGAGAAGCTAAATAAGGAAAAGGAAGAGGAAGAAGCCTTGTTCATGGAACCGAGCCCTGAAGCAGAGACAAAACCCAAGACACCGGGAGAAGTCGCCGAGATTGACAGGACGATCAAGGTGCGATTTGTGAGGGAAGGAGATGCTAGTACTTGGGAGAAAGAGAAAGTATCCAACATGTTCTCCAAGTTTGGCAAGATCGACAGTGTGGTCATGGGGAAAGACAAGAAGGTTCGGCTTTCAGGTGAGAAGCACAGGAAGGTGATTGCGATGGTCTGGATCGTATACACATCTATCGTCGACGCTCATAAAGCTGTGGCAGATGGTAAGGGCGCTTTTCCGGCCCTGGATTCGGTCACTTGGGCAAATAAGGAGCCAGAACTCAAGTCACCCATGAACACAGATTTCTCTGCCCCGTCGACACCAAGTTCGACACCAAACAAGTCCTTCCGAGCCTCATTCACTGGCGGGCTGGGCAAAGGATTTGGCAGCGCTCCTGGCACGCCATCTTTCTCGTTCTCGCCGCAAACCCCGAGCCTCCAGGAGGTAACGATGATGCGCTTGAAACAGGCTGAGAGGAGACGGTTAGAGGAGCAGATTCGGCAGAAAGAGGCGGAGGAAACCACGGCATAGGTTTTTCATGACTTTACGGCGACACGACCTCACGAATCCGCTTCCGTAGAAGATACCCCTGATAGTTAATAAAGGTCCTTCTCTTGATCAATCAGGAGATGGAGATCAAATTTCGAAAACATCTTCTCATGACAACGGTCATCAAATCTGTCTTGCCGTTATGCAGGGCTTCATGTAGTAATGTATTATGCTGACCATAGCCCTCGTGGCGATACCAGACATTGAGTTCAATTGGTGTCTGTTGCCACTGTCATTGTTTCAAGGCTTCCTGGGGAGCCAGCGATGGTGCAGTCATCAACGGAATTCAGTTTGTAATTCGATCCAGAGACCAGCCTCGTAATCATGTCCACCTTTACTAATTGTACTGTACTAGATTGCCGAATGCCCATTGGGTCACTGCCATTATCCTGTTCTGACAACCTCTAAAACACGTCAGATTTCGGCTCAGGCCGAACCTTACCCCTCCAATTCACCTCCCGCGATCGGTAAATCCAAGATCTGCTCACTTCTATCCGTGGATCCCTATGATTTCCCCTGGGGCTGAATTTGTCGGACTTCCAACGAATCCATGTGCGACTCCAGAGAACACTCAGATACGTCATGATCTCCGTGGATAGTTGGCTTTGATAAGGCGCTAAATTTAGCCCCAAAACCCCTACGCTGCATATTCGCCGCCATAAATTTCAACTTCTCCGCCAATTAGACCGCACTGCAGGAAACGCCTCCAATAATAGGCGAAAGTCCGTAGTCAAGCATCCCTGTCAGGAATGTGGATTTTGGCAGCTTTAAAGACAATGGTTTGCTGTTGATTCCTCAGGCGTCCAACCCCTAGCAGGAAAGCTGAAAGAGCCAAAGCACGCGGGAAACATGAATTTAGATGATCCTCCCTTTTCGCGCCACAAAGAATCAGGTTTGATCGCGGGTGGCGGCTTGTTTGGGGTAGTGCTTAGTTTTATAACGCCTTCGATACCCTCCCACTTTCACACAGTGTCATGGAGTTTTTGAGTGGGTACTTCAAGTCGGACGATGGCCGTAGGTGTCTTCAAAATATTTCCAATTGATTGATCGCGTTGACCGAAGCATAGGACGCTTACAGCCAAGACACCCAGAAACAGGTCGACTACTCGGGCCTCGAGGTTGGCACACCTCCATTTTCCTGTCTCCCAGAAGTCGCACCTCCTCCGCCTCCAAAGGATGACCCAAAGTTTGTTTATGACAGCGACAGCACGCTAGTTCCCAAGAGGAAAGGAATATTCATCTCGCGTCAACGCCTTCTCCTTGGACTTGCCATCGCCCTCCTCGTTATTATTGCAGTGGCTGTAGGAGCAATTGTCGGCGTTCTGAAGCAGAACGAGCGCTCTCAATCATCCCAAAGTCCCAACAATAACGGGTCGGATCCGAACGCAAACTCGGCTCCAGGAGGCTCAATTCGGAATGGATCATCGATAGCAGTCACAGGATGGAGGACCGGGAACGAGTATAGCATACGCTTATTTTACCAGGATGGAGATGGATTCCTCCATATGTCTTCAATGGAGTCAACGACTGGCGAGGTGTGGAGCGGGGGATTGAAGTTCGTCAAAGCAAAACTCGGGACACCACTCGCAGCATCGAGCTTCAATCAGTCAATCTATGGAAACGGGGCGGTGAGGCAAAGTTCATTTCCAAGAACGTTCCTTGACTCTAATTACCCACACAGGATATGGAAGCTCATGTATACTACCTGGACGACTCATCCACTCTCCAAGAAATCATCTTCAAGAACAGTGACAAAGCAGGGAAAGCTGGCATCCTTAATGACCTCAACATCAAAGCTGCATCAGATACACGATTAGGCGCTTATTGGCCATCGCTCGCGTACCAAAATCCCGACAACTCGATATCAGAAATTCGATATAACTGCACTACCAGCGCTCAAGATTGCTGTAACAACCGGAAACTCGATATCAGTGACCAAGGCCCGTCAGCAAGCTTGGCTCAAGTCCCTATGGGAAGGAATCTCTCTGGCATATTTTTGTACTACCAGAAGAAGGACCATAATTTAGTGAACTATGCGTGGAATGGTGATAGTGATCAATGGAATCTTGGTAAGCTACTCACTCTCCACCTGATCCGCAGACTAGAGTTGAAGGTTGGAGAGCTTTCGAGCTAATGGCATTATTCAGGCGACTTCTCCCAATCAATCCCTCCTTCCGCCCCTATTGGCGTCTTTGGCACACCACGAGCTGCTGACTCTGACCGTCTAAACTTCCACGTCATATGGCAAGATCCGCAAGGTATCCTTCAAGTCTCTTGGCTTCAAGCCTCCGGCTGGCAAAGTCCGCAAACCTCCCCTGGGCTCAATAACGCGGCTAACGGAACAAATTTGGCGTGCCTGACGCCAGCAAGCTGGCATGATAATCCGTTCCAGTATGGACCAGAACTGAGCAGGTGCTTTTTTATGAATGTGCATGGGAAGCTGAAGCAGGTTCAGTATGGCGGGAAGGCTTGGAAGGATCTAGGGATTGTTTGGAATGCTAGCAAGAATGGGGAGAAGTTAAAGTAGTTACTGTGTTTTCAGCGTCAAAATGAATTGATACCCCTGTTGTCAGTCTGAGCAGTATATCTGCCTCTTTGCAGTGAGCTGGAGCAATTAGTCTGTGCGCACTCTTCGCAATTAGCGGGCTGCAAACGAAGTCCTGGCCTATCTTGTGTGACTAAATATACGCACATGCAGAATTCCATGGTATCACAACCTCATCAGCTTCAAGAAAACTCACGATTACATGGTTTTCGCTCGTCGAAATACTAGCCAATGATATCGCGCTCTCCGATCTCCCCGATTGAGTGTGGCAGCGGGAGCGGCGCGCTAGCCTCTTACTGTGGCTTCGGGTAAGTTGAGTGTTCGCAGTTCCATATCGCAAGTAGCATCAATTTCTATTTTCCTTTCTTCCTCTATCGGTGTCTTATATTTCAACCTATTTGCAATAGATTTTGGAGCTATTTTCTTTTGTAGCACTAGTCGGCCCCCAAACCTCATTTCTCCATGTTGCCCCAACCGATCCTTTTCCATAGTTGATACAAGACGGCAGAATCTCAACTAGTGAGATTTTCCCGCAGCTTCCCCGGCTCGTGGGCCAGGCTAACGTTATCTGCATTCCTAAAGCGATCAAATACGCTTGTGCTTCGTACCCGGAGTGTGTTATTCCGTGTTACAATTGGCCGCAAAATCTGCTTAGTAAAGCAGATTTTGCTCCGCAGTTGAAAATGCCAGGCCACCTGATTTAGCATCTGCGACTCCATCTCGGATCTAAAATATGCGATATGCCCTCATGCCTTGCCATTTTCTGCTGAGATAGAGGTTGATGAGCTTGCTGGGTTTTTTGAGGAATATTGCGTACGAGCCGATTGCGCAGGAAGATATCGAAATGGAGGATAAACAGGTCTCGCAGCCCGCTGTCGACGATATGGAGGCTACGAGCCCTGATTCGGCGAGCCTTAATGTGGAGGATAAGGAAGTGATGGTGCAGATGGGGAAGAGGCAGCAGCTTGCGGTATTCGAGTCTTCCCTCTATCAACTCTCAATGCCTGACCGGCATAGCGGCGGTTCAATCTATTCACCATCTTCGGTCTGTCCATGACCCTACTATCCTCTTGGGAAGCCATCGGCGCGTATGTATGCCAATTTATCCTGGCAAGGGAATCGTACTGAAATTTCTAGATCTCTTGGAGTTGGCCTTTATGCTGGTGGTCCGGTAGCTCTCACCTATGGACTCATGTTCACGCTCAGCGGGACGCTTGCATGCGCAGCTTCGATTGCAGAGATGGCATCGATATGCCCGATTAGTGGAGCCCAGGTATGATTTTTGCGTGAAAAGAAGATTGGTATCTATCTAACTTTTATCAGTATCACTGGAGTTTTATGTTTGCTCCGAAGAAGAGTCGCGTCTTTGTGACTTTCGTTCAAGGTACACTTCTCCCAATTATCGCCTTTAGTAGATTCCAGTACCCCTGCGGTTAAAGAGACGATCCCATGCCCAAAATTGGCTCTCTAATCGCATAAATCAAAGCTAGTCTAGCAGAATACTTTCCTTTGCAACTCCATCCAGATTCCTACTCAACCACCTGGTTTACATTCTTCCTATGGCGAAAAGATACTAACGTCAAGTAGGATGGGTAACAGTCTTTGCCTGGCAAGCCACTATAACCTCTCTTACGTTCCTCATGTCAGCACAACTCCAAGGCCTCATCATTCTCAACTATCCCTCTTACACATTCGAAAGATGGCACACAACATTGATCATGTGGTTAGTCATCCTAGTCACCTACATCGTTAATGTGTGGGGCATCAAGCTCCTCCCCATGTTCGAGCTGTTTTCAGGAGCTATGCATATCCTACTCTTCGTTGTCCTGTTCATCGTTATGTTAGCTATGGGAAGGAACGCGTCTGCCGATTTTGTGTTTACAGGGTTCATAAATGAGACGGGGTGGAGTAATAATGGGGTTGCTTGGTTCATTGGCCTTTTGCCTTGTATATGGTGCATTGTTGGTATGATTCTCTTGACCTCTTCTCCTTTCTCTTTACGCCAATTGCATCCTCAGCCATCTGATTACTGAGAAGGCTTCGACGGCGCCATCCACCTCAGTGAAGAAACATCCAAATCCGCGCACACCATCCCTAAAGTCATCATGACCACCGTCCTGGTCAACGGCTCTCTAGCCTGGATCTTCCTGCTCCTCTGCCTCTTCAGCATCTCCGATATCACCGCCGTCCTCGAAACTCCCACTGGCTACCCCATCATCGAAATCCTGCGCCAGGTAACAAGAACCTATGCAGGCGCCACAGCAATCATGAGCTTCATTCTGAGTATCACCATGGCAGCGATGTTTGGAACTTTGGCCTCGGTATCGAGATTGACGTGGGCGTTTGCAAGAGACGACGGATTGCCATTTTCGGGCTATTTCAAACGTGTTGATCCGAAGTTGAAAGTTCCGATAAGAGCTATTGCACTGGTTTCGGTGGTCATTGTTCTCTTGTCATTAATCAACATCGGCTCCTCGACAGCGCTGAATGCGATCCTCTCACTCTCCACCATCGCGCTGTACACCTCCTATATCATCCCGATCAGCTGCCTGATATCAATGCGTCTCCGCGTCCGGAACAAGGTATATTCCTCTCCAGCCGGGCATGCTGAGATCTCGGAAGAGAAGTTGGTATTTGGACCTTGGAATCTAGGACGATGGGGACTGTGGGTGAATATTTACGGCGCATGTTATGCGACGCTGTTGGTACCGTTCATGGCGTTGCCAACGAGTCTTCCGTTGACAGCAACAACAATGAACTATGCTGGGCCTGTATTCGGCTTGGTTTTGCTGTTTGCGGCAATCGATTTCTACGTGCGAGGGCGGAAAGTCTTCGTCGGCCCAACTCGCGAACGATAATAGGTTCTCAAAAGCTGTATCCATTTGATACAGAAGCCGGCAGGTTCTTTGGAAAGCCAGCTTATCATAGCCCTACACGTAGTAATGGCTTTTAATCATTCAGCACAATCCTGCCTGTCTCCATGAGGCGCACTGAACTCCGTCCGCGTTCTACCCCACCATAGGACTCTTTCATCTATCGTCAACCCACCTTCCCCTTCCAGCTAGCTCCCGAAGGCGCCCTACCCGGCGATCCCAAATGCTAATCAGCCTATCAACGCAGCACATGTGCCTTGAAACACCAAAGCCGAGGACGAGATAATTGGAGGACCTTCCCGTTCCGACCATTCAACGAGGTGCAGTGTCGGCTTTTGGGAACGGTGGTGTGGGATGGGGGCAAAGATCACCATTCCTTACCTTGCCTTGTCGCAGGTTAGATCTTGGTGGGCCAATCAGAGACCGGGCTGAGAAGGGATGGAAGAGTGATTGAAGCAGAGTGTATGCCTTCAATTAGGTGAGTAGGTAACAGAAATATGCTGGGAAATGAGGAAGTGGCCTTGTGGTGGTAGGCAAATGGCTGCATGGAGGGAAATGATGCTGCGGCGGAGGTAGGGTACCTTTTTGTTTAAAGCTGGCGATAGGTATGTTTGACCTGCATACGACTCAATATATTCTGTCCCTGATCGTCCAGGGCAGATAATGGTGTTTTCGGAGTCCACCGCAGTATTAGCGATATAGACCAACATAGTGATCAACATATATAAAAGGACCCTTCGTCCCATGGCGTTGAGAACCAGCGGTTCCTATACTTCCATTCGCTCACCATCAACCCAACTCTCATTCATATTGACAATCCTCTGGTATCAACAAAGATGAAGCTCTTAACCGTCCTCTCTTTCCTCCTCCCCTTGACTGCAGCGCTCCCCACCACCCTTCTTGTCAACCCTCTCCAACCAGAGCTTGAAGCTCGTCAGTGCGCAACTACCTGTGGCAGCAATTGCTACACTAGCTCCCAAGTCACTGCCGCAGTCAACTCTGGATGCAACTATGTGAATCAAGGTGGCACAGCTGGCGGATCTAGCTATCCACATCAATATAACAACTACGAGGGATTCGATTTCCCAGTATCGGGTCCTTATTATGAGTTCCCAATTAAACCGGGAGGTGTTTACACTGGAGGTATGCACTCTCTTTTCTAGACCTTGCAGTGTGTGATGGTGGCTGACGATGGTTTGTAGGTTCGCCTGGTCCGGATAGAGTTGTGTTCAATGCGAATTGCCAGCGAGCGGGTGCGATTACGCACACTGGCGCCAGTGGAAATAGTTTTGTTGGATGTTCTGGGACGAGCTAGACGATCTTAAGAGAGTTGTGATGCCGAAAATTGTGATGATAGTTAACTACTTGGTGCAGAGAACTACTGTAGCTAAATCCTCTTGGTAGTATGCCCTTTTGGATTCAATACTCTATCCTGTTGGCGCCATCATGCTGTGTTCCCAAATCAAAGGACGTCTTTAGATGTGTGCTTTTCCTGTGAACCTGTCAGATCTTCACCACTAGGAGGTGATCTAGTTGGTATTTCCACTAGCTCTCTTCCATATCTGCCTCTTTCCACTTTCCTATCCCACCCTTCACTCCGATTGCATAGACCTCTCAGAAGCCTCCTTCGGCCATGTCCATACAACTTTTCAATCCTCGATGGAATTGACGTTCATGTGGATTTATACATGAATTATGGCCAATTTGATACAATTCTCGGTAATACTGCTCTTGATGAATATCATTGCCCGCGAAACTCCGGTCTGCTCTCCTCGCTAAATGGTGTTCGCCAAGGGGGAAAGGGCTTACCATATTGACCCATTAGTGAAAGGTTCGAAAGATGATGCTTGCGAGTTGAGGTATAGGCCAGCTGTAAGGTTCTTTGGTGTCGTTGTCATACACCAGGAACCATCCAATTGGATGCCCGGTGGAGGAGATATTCGGGACTCAGAAGGGAAGAGCAGAATGCGGAGATCAGCTTGCACATATCAACCTGGTGGGAGACCTTTGGGGAGAGGTAGAGCCTTGACCAGACGCTCGAGTGTTTCTGGGTTTGGGCCTGTTAGGCCAGGAGCAATGTGTTTGAAAGGAGGGGTTTCAAAGCTCGGGAGAGGAAGGAGCGCAGAAAACTAGGAGCTAGAATATTCAGAGCGTCTAGAGTCGCATTCTCGGTGAGCTGCTTTGTCCGTTCGTCTCCCCTAAGCAGACGATGTGTTTTAGGCGTCCATTGTTTCTCTAGTATCTTGATTGCGATGGCTTGTATTAGGCCCATAAACGCTTCCACGGCATCCTCAACATCCCTCTCTCAATGCTGTCTCAGGTTCTAAGGCTCAATTTGTGGCTAGTGTTCGTAATCGGCTTCCGGTAATGCTGCAGACCCTCTGTATCTAATATGCAAAGATTCCTCTAGAACAGCCACCAGCCGATACATCGACCTCGCCTCGCCCTGGTACATTTCTAGTTCCAAGTGGCCAAATATCGAAGGCATGAAATGGCCAAGTTGGACTCGTGATTAAATACTAGACATATCTGATTGCTTCTTTCATTGGCCGGATATAGGACTACAGCACTGTACTCATCTTCCGTGTATTCAAATCCATACCACATATTCTCTGGAGGATTGAGTACACCCACGTGATATGTAAATGACAATCCTAGCTCTTACATCTGAGCTAGCTTCAAGGACTCAATCAATAACGGCGAAAACCAGCCAGCGATGGCGTCAGCTTCCTCTTCGTAGTACTCCCACCATGTTGTACCGTTCTGTCCAGTGGGATCTGCATCTGGATGGAATCCTCTCCACCCTAATTCGACAATTTCATTGCGCAGTTGGGAACAGCACCTATAGTCGAGCTCTCTCTGGGTTATATTAGGATTCCTAGTTGGCTCAGTCGCGGAAGTCTATTTTCCAGAGTTTTGGATAGTTGCTTCTATCCTTTCTTCCATGGTATAGGTCAGGTAACCGCGCAGTTTAATAATAAATAGGAGGAGAAGGACAAGAGCGGTATTCCAAAATTCACCTATTATCCATCTATCACAAGAAATACCGCTTCCAACGCCTTTACTCAGGATTTCCACTAGCTATTACAGTTACAAGACGGTTTACAGAGTTCGACGGGAAGATAAATTTAGTAGGAGATGTATGCTAGGGCATATGTGTAAAGTCTGACGTATAGACTTCGATTTACCACATTCCCCTGCCCTGATTCTCATTAGATGGCCATGATGAGTGAGGTCTGAAGAGGAGAGGTGCGAAGGATTTACTAATCCACTTCGACCAAATTTAAGCTAACCGCAAATGGTAAAGTCGGATGATGTCGCCCCGCCACACCACCTAAAAGTTTATGTCCACCTTCACCACCACCAATTTATCACCACTCTTGTCTACACTCACAATGGCTTCGGCAACAGCATCAGACCTCCAGACACCTTCTTACCCGACTCCTCAAGCTGCTACTATCTCTGCCAGTACAAATTTCCCTCCAATTAACATTGGAACTCGGAGGTCAACGCTCGCTCAAGTTCAGGCACGGTCTGTCGAGAAGGCTTTGAAAGATGCATACCCAGATCGCACATATAATATATGTCCGGTATTAGCACAAGGAGATAAGGACAAAGTTACACCGCTGCAGCAGTTGAGTCAAGGGGAGAATGCGAAGAGCTTGTGGACAGGGGAATTGGAGAGCATGCTGGAGAATGGGGAAGTGGATATCATTGTGCATTGCCTTAAAGGTGCGCTTCCAGTCATCCAACGATAACCATCAGGCGCTAAGGATTTGGCGGCTACGCAGACATGCCAACCCAGCTCCCTGAAAACCTTGTCCTTGGTTCAATCCTCGCTCGAGAAGATCCCCGTGACGCACTTATCATCTCCCCTCGTCTTCCCAAGAATACAACTCTCTCCACACTACCACCAAACTCAACAATAGGCACATCCTCGATCCGTCGTGCCGCCCAATTACGGCGCCTGTATCCCACACTCAATTTCGCCGACCTCCGCGGAAACGTCGGCACTCGGCTTGGGAAGCTGGACAGTGAAGATTCTCCATTTGCCGCTATTATTCTTGCCGCGGCAGGACTTAAGAGATTGGGAATGGAGGACAGGATAAATCAATACCTGAGCAGTGACAGTGGGGGAATGCTACATGCCGTAGGACAGGGGGCGTTGGGGATTGAGATTAGAAAAGACGATGAGGTAGTCAAGGAGATGCTGAGCAAAGTTAGATGTGAACGAACAACAAGAGCATGCACAGCGGAAAGGGCATTGCTCAGAACATTGGAAGGTGGATGCAGCGTACCAATCGGCGTAGAGACGAGCTGGAGAGGAGGAAAGAGGGGTGTTGCGACCGGTATTGAGCCCGCTAAGGAGTACGACAAGGACGGAAAGCCAGTTGAAGAGAAAGTAGAAGAAGTTCTAGACGATCAAGAGCTCATTTTGAAGACTATGGTCGTCAGCGTCGACGGAAAGAACTCTGTAGAGTATGAATTGGTACGGAAAGTCAGGTCTGCGGAGGAAGCAGAGGCTATGGGGAAAGATGTTGCAAAGATCCTACTGGAAAAAGGAGCAGATAAGATATTGGAGAAGATCAGCAAAGACAAGCAGTGGGCGGCGAAGAAGAAACTGGAGGAAGCTTCGGCAGCATCTTGAGAGCGGTAGAACGCAAAAGAGCCCCTTGATTTAGGTGGGCTAGAGGATCGAAGGCTGGACCTGGTTCGAGATGAACACCTATCTACCATCATGCGACAACGCCACAAAGTGCTGTGACCATGTGTTTAGCTGTCAGGGGCTAATATTTGGAATGAGACAAGCATGAGTAATACAGAGGCTAACGAGAGCATTATTACAAGCCTCCATATTTCTTTGGAAAGGAATCTTGATGACTCATTTCTCTCATGCAAAGCATAGAATCAGTGGCGCATCAACACGGATACCTCCCACAACCTTCCCGCACAGTCTGTGTAAGGCGTGATGGTGTCAACAGGATAGTTCTGTGGAGCCAGGAAAGGTCCCTATCAAAGATATTTGACTCCCAATGCGAAGATGTACGATTACCCTTTGGTGTGCCCAGTTCCCTCTAGATCCTACATTGAAGCTAGTTACAAGGGATGAAGGAACTCGCTATATGTCTTAATTTTGTGTCCATATCTCTTGAACAAGGTGCTGAGTTTATGCCATGGTTTCTGGCATACAAAATTACCTCTCTTTCCATCGAATTCCACTTCATCTAGGATATTAACTTTCATTCCAACTCACTTATGCCTTGTTATCTTTAGGCTTGTGTTCTGTCACCGCCTCTTCAGGAGCAGGGTTGTTAATATACCGTATTCGAGCTGTATATACTGTAGAGTACGTTAGGAAGGATGACCTCACCCACCGGATAGTTCACTCGACCCAGCACTTGCGTTACTGCTCAGCCCCCACATGCATTTTGCAGGGCTGACGATGGCTGCGGCCACCAATCATCGCGCGCGATGGCCAGCCTTGCCGCACCCGCCAAACACGACTGCTGTGTTTTAAGAGAGCTGAGAGCCGGCGCATATTCTCTTCGCTGTTAACCTCAAGTTCACTTCCTTCTCTCCTCCTCCGTCGCCTCTGCCCCGGTCCTTCCTTCCCTTCTTTCCTCTCCCGCTCCTTCCTATTTTCTCTCTTTCCTTCTTTCCTCCGGCTCCTTCTTCCCTTCCCTCTAGCGCGCCTTCCGGTGCTTGTTCTCCTCCCGTCTCTCTCCCTCTCCTCTCCCTCCCTCTCCTCTCCCTCCGTACCCTCTCCGTCTCCTTCCCGCCATTCCACAATCCCTTTCCCTTGCGAATCCACCTTTGAATCCTGAGCTCTCAAACCAAGCTTGGTATCGATTCTCCCGAGTCGCAGAGTGGGCGTCGCCCTCCCGCCCTCGCAGCGGGAAACCCCAATTTGCTCGCGGCGTAGCCATCTTTGGTGAAGTCGGCGAGATAGTCTGTTGTACGAGTCACCTGTAGGGTAGGTTATCTAATTTGTAGTCAGATGGCAGCGCCGCTAACGAATGCAATAACAGCCTTCCGAATTACGTCATATATCTTATCTATCAGTGACAAGTAGCGGAAGGCGGCCTGGTTACTAGGCCGCTCACGCAATCCATCGAACCCGCTATGATCATCGCATAACACAGTGCGGTCCGGATCCGCCATATGACAACACCGATACTTGTTTATTTCTTCCTGATGGCCAAAATTACGACTCTACCTTATTGTATACTGGACGGACAACGCGCGAGGAGGGTAATACTGGAGTGTGTACGGACACAAACCAGGACCCGCAATGGTGGACAGATCATATCAATCCCAACTTCGGAGAATTTAGAGACGACATTGATCTACCCTTGTCAGCTCATGGTCATTTCGTTCCTACACCGAACTCAAGCGTTCAAGAACAACCCTTTAGATCGGGTTACAGACCATCTCCTAAAGATTTTGATCATGATCTTTCAACTATTTCCACACCACCTTGGATCTATGAACCCTTGGTATCACCTCCAGCTCCGTTTCAACTAACCAATGATGGTCCACTTTTACAATCTCGTATCACGACGTTGGATTTTCCCGAGAACATGGGGCTACCTCCTGGTCCAGCTATCGAAGAGGACACACCGGAAACACGCACCGTATTGAATGAAGCTACTTGCTCCAGTCAGTCTGGCAACTCAAGTCCTTCCAGCTGCGGTCAAATGGTCGATGTTATCAACGTTCGCCCAGATGGGAAGGTTGGTATTCGACTTGAGAAGGGTCCTTTCGTATGTCCACATTGCAATCATTCGTTTGGAAGTAGGCTGCAACACAAGTAAGAATAGATACTTTCAAGGTCTAGCCTTCTGCTAACAACGCCAGACGCTGTCGAGTTCGCTTTGATACCGAGACTCGTCTCGCCAACACATGCAGCACTTGCGGAAAAGGGTTTACCTCTCCAAAGGACTTGAAGCGCCATCAAACAACGTCTTGCAAGTCTTCTTCCATTAAGGCACTTTATGATTGCATATGCGGAAAGAAATACCGACGAAATGACTCCCTCATTCGCCATATTCGAAGCTCGAACGCCAATTCCGATGACAGGACCCACCTCCCACGTCGTTTGCCATAACGGGATCATGATTAAAAGATTAATATGTGTAATAATTTTGCGTGGCTATGCTTGTAACGTCTTCCAGCTATCTCAATGACTTCCAGGGGTGTATAACAGTCTTTACCTTCTTACAGAATTTCCCCATTCCGGTTCACTCCGGCCCTCAACATACTCATTTGGCAGACTTTGCTCTTACCAAATTCTCAGCTTTACCGCTGAAGACTTGGGCTATTGGGTTCATATTAGTGGCTCTAGCATTTCACTTTTTGTTTTTGAAAGCGACCTAAGACCCGATGTGGCCTCACGGCCAACCCTCACGTTTCCCTATAGGCTATAGTCCTCACGGCCGACTCTCAATTTCCCTTTAGGCTTCGCGGCCAACTCTCACGTCTCCCTATTCGCCTCGCGGCATTCCTCCTTCCCCTAGCGTTTTTAATATCCCCCTAAGTATTTTTAGCGAGCGTGTCATCTTTGTTTCCTTTTTGTACTTAAGAATCGGCAAGGATTTTGACGACTGTAACGAACATTTCCTTCACTCCAAACCCCCGAGAAGTCATTAAGATGCTGGAAAGACGTTACTTCCATTAGGAGCTTCGGTGTAGTCGGTGGATCGGCCGACGTTAGCATGATCGTGGTGCGAGACGCCCTGCCGGCAGGGCGTGCTCAGACATTTCTTTTGTTTGGGAAGGGGCTCATGATCGGGTCATGAGCTTCCTGTGTTTTGGCAAAAAGTCTTTTCGGCGTATCAAGGTGGATATGGTGACTTCGCGACAGCCGTCAAGGCCAAGCAAGGATCCGGAAAGACTGCTTGCAGTCTCGAGTTTGCTTTTGGTTTACTCTTCTTTTCCTCTCCGTTTGGATCTATGGAAGTAATTCGGAGGATATAGGTAATGGTAGCTCCAGGAACAACTGTCCTGATCATCTTTGGATAAAAATAGCTTGAATATAGAATCTAGCAACTTTGAGTATTATACGCCTGGAGCCAATGTTTTCACTACGTGGTGACTTTGATCATTATGAACAAACTCGACGGAGATATTGCTTATTAGGGTGACCTGTTCCGTGCAATCCCATATTTACGGATCTAGGTAGGCCTGGATCAGGCCGTGAATTTGGATTCCTCTATAGCCCCCCATTCGATGGAGAGGCCTGCATAAAGAAATTGTATTTTGGCTCATGAAAGGGTTCAATCCCGGGCCGTTATTAACTTATCTAGGAGGGACGTTTGTGCTTGCTCCAATTATGGCGGCACGATTACCATTAACGGAGCCGTTGCGCGTCGCAACATTCTCTGTGCGGATTGCCCGCCGAGGAGAAACACTGCTGAAATTCTTCTCGAAAAAGAGTACCCTGAAGGCGATCTGAAGGTGTTTTCGAGAAAAATAAAGATCTTGGGAAGGAGAAGAATGCACTGCACTGAGGGATCGATCACTTTCGGATATTCCTCCTTTACAATTGTAAAGTTGAACCTTCAAGAAATACGCATCTTATTTCGCATGAAGACAAACGTTCGCATATCGGCCGTTCACAGCCCTGCGTAAATTTGCGAGATCCATAAACAGCCATACCACCAACTCTTCACTACAAGCCCCTATCCAAACTCGCTCTGCACGTTTCATGCAAACATTCAAAGGAGTAGAAGCTAGCAGCCGACGTGGTCCTCGCAAACGGTTTTTAGACGGGCAGACGTGCTGTAGTAGTTCACGACATCAACTTGTTTCTCTAATGCTTACCCCCCTCGTTCCGTCTAAGTTTGTTTTATTTCGCACTTACCAAAGTCTTTCGTTTCAATATGAATGTCTATACTATCGTTGCCGCGACATTGGTGTCCGCTGCCACAGCGCACCCTTCGCTACTTCCAAGGCAAGATGACAACGCCTATATTCTGCCAACATCCTCAGATCGTATGCGCATACGCCTTCTCCCTCAATATCTCCACGAACGACAATTCTCTAGGCCGCAGGCCCCTGTCCCATGCTCAACACAATGGCGAACCACGGCTTCCTGCCCAGAAACGGGCTAACCATCTCCATGGACGTCCTCGCCGCTGGCATGAAAGGGGGTGTCAACCTCGCAGAGGATGCGACGAGATTGGTTGGAGTGAAGGCTCTGATTGCTTCGACAATTGGGGGTCCGAATACGTTTAATCTTGATGATGTGAACAAGCAGGGTGGTATGTAGCCCACTCTTTAGTCCTCTCTGCGAAGAAATAACTGATTCTGAATATCAGTCATCGGGCATGACGGCAGCCTAAGCCGCAACGACATCTTCGGCGACAACCACAGCTTCAACCAGACGATTTGGAACTCCACCGCATCCCACTTCACCGAGTCCACCATTTCCATCACCACCACAGCTGCGGCCCGCAAAGCGCGTCTCGCTGAAGCTGCGGCCGCGAATCCAGAGTTCAGCATGACGGCTGGGGACGCGCAGAACAGCATCATCGAGTCGGCGCTGTACCTGTCCGTGTTCGCGAACGGACCGCGGGTTATGCGGTTATGGAATGGGTCAAGTTCTATTTCAGTAAGTTCTCGAAT
Source organism: Zopfia rhizophila CBS 207.26 (assembly GCA_010093925.1). Classification (NCBI taxonomy): domain Eukaryota; kingdom Fungi; phylum Ascomycota; class Dothideomycetes; family Zopfiaceae; genus Zopfia; species Zopfia rhizophila. Next base: position 863,869 of record ML994619.1, read on the forward strand.
ACGCCACTACATTTAATGTGGGGTTTCTAACTTAATCTGCATATAATGAGAAACTTCCGACTGAGGAAGGGTGGACGAGGCCGGAGAACGAGCTTACGATTGCATCCACTTTGTGGCCCTGTGGGATTGCTGGCTGCAGCTTCTGTGTAATGTAATCTTAATTATTACAAGCTAATAGACGAAAATGAATCTGAGAGAGGTCAAGAATTGGATGTGGGTGAACTGGTGTCTATCGACGCGCATGCCAATGTCAGGCTAGGGTTGAAGCTGAGGCTGAGTATGTTGATGCATCTCGCGTTGCGGCCTTGAATGACAGCCAATCATTCTTCACGACGCCCTATTCGCCGCTAGGTCCTTTATAATTAGTTGATTCTCACCATAAATCTTCTCATACGGCCCTGACAGTCCTTCAGTTTCGCTTAGGTCGACAATCCTGAATCTTCGAGAACCGTAAGTGCACGTCTTACTTATTTTGGGACCCTTTGGTGGCCACCAATAGCCTTGATCTGATCGTCACATCGTCGCCTTCGCAACAAGCCAGTCAGGACAGCTTGCGGCCACCAATCACACTTCCCGGCACCGAACGTCCTTCCAATGCGGCCGCGAATGACAGTAATAGTATTCACCGCACAGAACATTTTGGTCTTAAGCATAGACACGTCCTCCATCCTGCGGCCTCCAATCGCGAAATACTTTGTTCTTGGATCATATTTTGCCTTGAAAAACAGCTTGGACAAGCCACTCTTGCGGCCTTCAATGAGTTGCCCTATAGCTCTAGTACAGGCCACTGCGGCCACCAATGGATTTCACAGTATCCTATCCATGCATGTCGAACACGGAGAGAATTCCAGGCCTTCTCTGATTCGCGGCCGCTGCTGTATAAAACAATGAGTAGACTGTCAGGGGTACGTATAAAACCAGAGAACCTCAAATGACATACCATTTTTTCGTCCAAGCAGGCCCGCGAGTACTTCCCACACAGCCTAGAACTCTCTTCAACATGACGAAGTCTACTGTCAGTATTTATTATCCGCATTACTCTTGAACCCGGCGGTTAACCAGTGGAGTTATAGACTATCACCGGAGCACAACACGCCTTCAAAGGATCTCCGTCTGCGCTGGAGAAAGAGAATGCACCGTTCATGTTGCTCACCAAATCCCGTTCGGTGTCTCTCCAACGACAGCCCATACCGAAATGCACCTCTCGCTCCTCCAGCATCACCCTACACGATGCTCGACCGAACGGGGATGAGCGAAACGCTACAGGCGCGCAGCTCACTCGATCGAACTCATTCATCGAAGACATAATACTTGACTCTCGCTCCTCCGACGCTGCTCTTTCCCTCCCCCAATGTGATGGGAATGCACGAAATCATGCCAAGTTCCAGATCACCCCCTCCAACTCGGAATCGGAGATGGACATCGACGCGAAGCGAACGCAGCATGCAGTCAGATTGACCGTCTTCGAGGACTTTCGCCAATGGAGCGTTGGCTGGCGCAGAAGCCGGAGGATGAGCCATGGGTTCCTATCCATGGATTTGATGAGAAAAGTGGGTAGCGTGCGGTGTCGGTCGAGGGAGGAGACGAAAGGATGGGCGAGGTTGGACGTCGTAATTACGAGGACGGCGGTTTTTTGGGATGTAACGACCGGAGATATAAATGGAATTTTAGACAATGCGTTCGGTTCCTGATATATGCCTATTGTACTGCTCATGCCCTAGCGAACTTCGTTGATGCCACCGAGCAGGCATGCCGTGGTCCTTCTCACAGTCAAGCCTATATCGCAATCGATCGAGGAAAGAAAACATTTACGAGCCTATGATTCAAATGCATCTAGGCGGCACAGCAGGGCACCCCACCGTTTCGGAGAAATTTGAAACAAAAGAGCCCCAAAGCATGCCTTTCCGCCCACTGCGCCACGGAATGGGGCGAAACCAGTCATCAGGAAGCGGCGTAAACTCCACCTCTCGCACCAAGTGCCCCAGTATACAACTCTCCTCTTCACTGACTAAAACCTCCCACCTCTTCATCTCGACTTTCGCCTGTTTTTGAATTTTCACACTTCCAGTCTCGTCTAGTTTTTTTTTGTTATCCATCATGGCATACTACAAACTCCTCCCGACCCCCAAAATCCGCAAAATAGTCCAAAACCTGCCTCCGAAATACCTCGCATACATCACACTCCTACCCATCGTCCTCGTCTTCTGCATCTCGGTCGTCATCTTCTCGCTCATCGTCCACAGCTCCGTGATCCACGAGTTGAAGAATCCGGGATATGTGATCTTAGACCTGACTGCGACCATCCTTGTGAGAATGAAGAACTGGCCGACGTATGCGATTATTGGCGCTAGCGGCCTCGGCATCGTCGTGTCTGTCGCCGGCGTATTCGCCTGGAACCGAGACCGAAAAGAGAGTGCGATTGACAATAAGGTATCGATCCTTTTTTTTAATCAATCGTACTTCAAGCCTCGCATGCTGACCACTGATTCAGAAAATCACAAATGTCGCCAGGGTCAGAAGCGTAGCCCCAACAGCATTTGCTTTCGTCTGCGCTCTTCTGGCTATAACCTACGCCTTCGTTCAAGAAAAGGAAGGATGCGAGCTAGCCAAAGGCGAAAAGGTTGCGGTTTGTACCCAAGAAACTGCAGCATGTGTTATATTTCCGTTTTTCCCACTCGCTATAAATAAAGGATGGTGGGTTCCAGCCTGTAATGAAGCTGTAAGTTGGAACAATGTCTCCCTCAAGGAATGAGATATGCTAATAAGACCATGATTTAGAAAGCGGGACGCGTGATGATGATTGCGTTGGTGGTCCTGCTGTTTTGGATGGGCGTTATGCAGGCTTTCCAAGTGTTCCAGGGCTGGAAACCGCGAAACTCGGAACAGGAAGAGAGCGGAGTTGACGAGCAGTCCGAGGCCGAGGAGTTGCATTTGATTGGGGATAGCGACGAGGATGATGAGGACGAAGGCTTTGCCGAGGAAAGAGGCTTAGAATTGCCGGACTGATAGGTCATACTGTGTCCAGTCGAATTTCGAAGAGCTTGCTGTATTCACTCACTCTGTGTGAGATGAGAAACGCGGGACCTGTAAGTCAGTTTTAAGCAAAGAAGAACGTTGGGATGCAGTCATGTGGGATAGAAGATTGAAAAGAAAATGATGGCATCGATGGAAGTGCTATCTCGTAAACGTAAAGTGAATAGATGGGCTTTAACTAAATTACTTTGCGTTCCGCTCGATGCCACAAAACTGCTAAACGTCGTATTAGCTTCGGTTTTCTCGCCCTCGTCAAGGTCTACAATCTACATACCTCGCCCTCCATATTAACGCTCTAAACCAATTATCATCGGGATAACTGTGCTTTCAGTGTTCGCTGCCAATGGTGCTCTACAGGCGGGACTGGCTATGCGACGGATTGCTGTCGGCCTCTACAGGACGAGGGGAAGCATCCATGTTTCTCGATTGAGTAGTACATGATAGTCTCCCTGAGTAGTATTGCCTTGGCTCTGTGCGGCCAGAGTGATGTTTTGTGGTGGTAATTTGGCGCTGTACGGCCGTGGCTTGCTTCTTCAGCTCAGTGCGGCTTAGAGAGGTGGAATCTAGGCTCTCTCTCTCTAGAGGCCCTCTCTGCTCTGTGCGGCCGAGATCGATTCCTGATTGGGAAACTGTTGATGGAGAGAGGACGCGTCCCTCGCTCTTTTTCGCCATCAGTCTTTCAGCTGCCAACCATGTAGTGTATGGGGGCCGCCATGTAAGCCCATGTGTACTGGCAAGATGCGGCCGCCATGCAAGCTTCTTGTGTACTGGCTAGATTGCTTGACAGGTAGTTTTTATAAGACCTGATTAATGAGATGTTGTATGTCTGTATGCCGTAAGAGCTTCATCCAGTGTTCACATCTTTGTCGAGGGAGGATCTTTGTAAGCCCATCTGCTAGCTGATTGCTTGTTCGCAACCAGTGTACTGTGATTGCATCTTTTTGTACCTCTTGCCGTAGCCAGTTCTGGTGTACATCAACGTGCTTGAGCTGCGTTTTTGGCTTTGGCGCTTCGGCTGTAAGAAGCCTAACCGTTTGCTTATTTTTACAAAACAATAAGTGCTGATTGCCTGAATGGAAGTCAATCTCTGTAAAAGTTCTCCACCACCAAATGAGATCAGTGGCAATAGATGAGACGGCTAGCAATTTAGACTCAGTAGTCAATTTGGTAACACAGTGCTGCAGGTTCGATTTCTAGTCAATAGGTCCTCTATAAATAAAGAAGATTAAGCCTTATAAGCTTTTTTGTATAGCCTTGTTATTAGCAAATAAAGCATTAGATGCGCTATAAAATATAGATGCTTCCTTATTCTATATATAGATCTCTAGTACTAAAACCTTTATATTATCCTCAATTACTAGCAGCTTTGTATAGATTAGGTATTCTCGTGCTAAAACCACCGCTTTTAAGTGTTTATTAAAGAGATTTATAAAAAAATTAGTATGCTTAAAATAAAATTTAGTAACATTTAGTTAGTAACATTAGTAATATATTTAATTAAACTTACTATCTATATATAGTAGTAAAGCTAAGCATAATTTACTAGCTTATTTATAGAAAGTAGTTTTTTAATAAGTAAAAGTATTACTTATAGCATTTAGCTATTAGTAAAAATAAATTTATTAACTAATTTACTAACGTAGCTATTTTAATAAAACTAGATTTTAACATTTTTTTTAATTATATATTACTTAAATTCTATAAAAAAGTAATAAGTCTTTTAATATATTTATTTAATAGTATTCAAAAAACTTATATTCAAAAATATGAAAAGTTTATAAAAGTTTATAAAAAACTTAGTTTTTGCAATTTTTTACTAATAGTACTAGTTATATAAAAGCCTTTTTTTTCTAATAATATATATATATTAAAGTTCTTTTTTAGTTGTAATAAAGTATATAATTATTTATAAGTTATATTAACTTTAACTTTATTATTATAAAGTTATTAAAAACTAATATTTTAGTTTATATATTAATATAATTTTTATAAACATTTATATACTTATTTACTTTTTTATATAATATTACTTTAAACTATAATAAATACTTTTTTAGTTTTTTTAAAAATTATAATTAACAAACTTTTTTTTATTTTTGTTAATATTATAAAATTTTATAAAATTTTTAATATTAAATTCTTTATATAAAATATGTACATACTTATATAAGTATATAATACTTAATTTAAAAGTTTTTCAAAAAAAAGTATTTAGTTATATTAACTTTTTATTATATAAATAATAAAAACTTATTAATTTATTATTAGTATAAGTAAATATAATTTTTATATTTTACTATACTAAACTTTTAAAAACTCTTAATAAAACCTGAATAAAAAAATATATATACTAATAATATTATGTATAATTATTAAGTAGTTTATAATATACGTAAGTTTTATAACTTTAAGTAATACTACTTAATAATTTATTTTCCTTATTTTGTAATTATAAGACTTTTTTAGTAGTAATAACTTAAACAAGTTAATTATAATAATTATAGAGTTAAAAAAAATTATAGCTTATTGCTATAGATACTTTAATTTACTTTTTCCTAAGCATGTTAGTTCTTTCTTCTTCTTTTTTTTTTTTTTTTTAAAAAAAAAAAGAAAAAAGAATATTAAAATAAGCCAAATAAAAGAGTAGAAGTATCGAAATGAAGGAAAGAGCATGGGAAAGCAAGGTTACATAGTCCCTTCAAACATTCCCCCAGAGAATATCGAAAATATCGCTCTTGTTCTCCGTGGTCGGTGGGTTAGCTATTTGAATCAGCATCACTCTGTATTTCCCACCGTTCAGAGGTAAGGTACATACGGTTCCACCACTGTATGATCGAATTCGAAATCGCAATCCACTGGTTTCCACTCATATCAGCAACCCTCACCCGCGAGTCGGGCGCTGGGAACAGCCTCCACTTGTCCCACTCAATTAACGTGTCATCCGGGGGCGTGATCTGCGACGGGTTGACCAGGACCTGAAAGGTGAGAAGGTTACGTGGGCCGACGACCACGCCGAAGAGATCGTTGGTGCCGGTTATCCGCAACACCCAGGCCCTGGCTTCAGCGCCGGCTGTCGCTGTCATTCAGTGCGGGTACGTTGGTGCTAACAGAGACTCGTCAGCTAAACAACGACGATCGATTATTACGGACACTTGTCCGCAGAAGGAGGGCCTGGGTGAATGATTGGATGGAGGCTTACCCAGAAATGCGCAGTCTTATGAGTTGGGCGAACCCAACTGAGCCTAAAGACGCGATAGTGAGTACGTGAGTGAGCAACTTCATGAGTATAAATGTCTGGGATACGCGTAAGAAGAATTTATTTTGTTGAATCTGGTGAACATGTAAGTTTGTTTATGCCTTCCTTCGAGGGGGACCAAATCCGTTTGCCTGGCGTGTTAACTGCTACAAATCACCTGCCTCCTGTTTTCCCGACACTTTCCCCCCCCTCCCGGGGGGGCGCAAACACATACTGAATTGATCTCAAGACAATATAGTGCATTCCCGAATCCGGACAGGCATATACGAGTGGAGACGTAAGAGTCGGGTCATTCGGACTATAATCACGGCAGAATGAGGCCCGAGTAACAATACCCAAACGCAAAGTGATTGATGTTTCCCCAGTCCGCTGCTGAATAATTTGTATGTCTATCAATCTATCCCATTAAAGCATCACTTAGGCTTTCGGTATTTTCTTGGGTTATTAGTCCTTGTGACTAATTATATGCGGAATTTAGATGAGTTAAGGATGTTTTCAACTCGCATCTAAGTAACCAGTAATACAAATGCTAAATGGTATGTAAAGACGTGTAAGTAGAAGTGTAGTAATTCTTCATTGGCTTAGTAGTTTTCTATTCGGTTCCTTATAATGTTTGAAGAGATAACCCCAAATGCTCATTAGGCACATGATATTCAATAGCCAGAAGGCGAGGCCTTGGTACCTCGAATCCTCTATAATTTTCATCTTTGTCATCACGTTATCAAGGATGTTAAAGAAGATAGCTCATGAATACTACCTCCCTTTTTCCTATTCTAATACCAGCACACGTGGGGTAACTTTTTCTATCGAACTAGTACACGAACCTAAAACCTACAAGTCCATTATCCAGACCTTTTTTTTTAAGTCCCCATGATTAATATATATGCTCGGAGAATGAGTGGTGCTTGCTATATTCCAATCGTTGAAGAGAAGGGCCTCGGGGGACGGGGAATATTCGGTAAGTTGAATCAGTTGTATGGTTTTCTTGTTGTTGTGAAAGTGACGATAAATATGTTAAAAAATCATCCCAGGGATCACAAGCCCTGTATGCTAGAACTAGTTAGTGTAAGTTTACATCTTTTCTACGCGCACTCTCTACAATGACAGGCCATGGACGATCTGTATTCAAACACAATGTGCATTAAGGTGGCCTGACATGTCACTAAAAGATTGATGGTAGCAGCCATTTCTGGACCAACCGGTTACAGGCAGGATGCCAATATTTGTCCGGAGTGTGGATAGAAACACGATGCCTCTTCGGGCCATCATTTCGTATAGTTGATCGCTTGTAGATAGAACAGGGATATGCCTAGCAAAGTTTTGTACAGCTCTCAGCTCGCTAAGTTCGCAGTGTTCCGAAGCTACTATTAATATCGCTCAGCCTTTCGCTGCATCCAACCAAACAAGACTGGATAATCAATCATTTCAAATCACCCTAGACTCCTGGTTGGAATTCATTGAACATCATGGAACCATGTTGAATAGGCTGAGACCCGGATTTTAAGAGTGGAAGTTGGTTGTCAGCATTGCCAAGACTAGTGACGCCTGGGCAACTAAAATGTTAGCCGGCATCACTTCATCCCTTATCAGTTCATCCCTCGACCATGTATATAAAGAGGGATAATTTATTGCGACCCTCCTCTATAGAAAAACCGGTCTTCCTTAGTGCGCCGCCGCTTAAGAAGTGCACGATGCTGGAACTGCCCCGCAGCCACGAGGCCTTTCTCGAAAACTCAACTAGGCTCGACTTTATAACTCCGACTTGCCTCTAACTTCAACGTGCTACAGATGTGCAATCTCCCAGACAGGGTTGTGTAGGTTGAAGTTTCCTCCGATCACCACTTCAGTGTGCGGGTCGCGCAATTGTTCGTTCTGGACCATCCTGTTGATGATTTCCAGCCCTGCTAGTAAGCGCCTGCAGATTTTCTTCCTCGGTTCTCCTCGAATGCCTGTCCGTGGTGTACACCGACGTAATCACGAGTCTCCTTTGAGTCACTTGTGCTACTACTGCCGTAACATCCGCCGAAACTGCCTGCAGCTGTTTAACTGCCACATCTCTGGGCGTCCAGATACCGGATCGAACTGCAGAGCGGTCTCGCCTCCTACCGATCAGGATAAACCTCGTCCACACCGGATTCGTGCCAGACAGCACCACTTGTCCGTCCGGGAGAAAGCAGCTAGGCTCCTGGCATAGAATGCAGTGAAAGTCTGCAAGCGTGGCATCGTTGTGTGGCGCATGCTGGGTCTTCTTGTTTGCGTGTAAGCTTAGGGCTAGTGCTAGAACAACCCCAGACCAGAAGGTGAATACTAAAAAATTAAGCCTTGCATGATCGTTGCCAAGGGAGCTTATAATGTAGCTTGGGTGGAACTCAATTCCCCCCGCTGACTGGTCACGCCCTGCATCACACCCTTATTCCTGCAGCTTTCCCGCCCCTCAAGGCCCATTTTCGGCTGAAACAATGCGGGCGCTCAATACGAGGGTCGAAAGTGAAATAAGCCAAAGGGCATTGAGCTTAACCGCCCACGGACTCTCTTGGCATTCTTGGCAACAGCTCCGCCCCCCAGGTGGCCCCCAATCAGGTCACCAAATGTTGCATAGGAAACACGGAGCAGGGCAGCGCCCACGAATTCACCTCGTTTCCGAAGCGATTGCTTCCCCTCGCATATCTTTTTTTATTCTCCCTATTCAGCTCATTTCAAACTTCGTGCGGCGTTCAGGGGCAGGGAGATAAGGCTGAGGAAAGAGAAATATAAAAGCCTGGCATACAGAGTGCTCAAAGGCAGATAATCGTAAGGACGCTTCTCAAAGGGACCATACACACACATTCCTTTTACTTACAACTGCAAGAGTTATCCGCCACTCCTTAACTTTACCATCAAAACGAAACCCAATCCTTCCAGAACAAGCAGGGAATACTTGTATTTAAATATGGCTGCTATCCAACTCACGACTGACAAGTAAGCTCTCGCATTCACTCGAGTGTGGCTCTTTCCAAAATGTTTACTGATGACTTCAGTGCCCTCACTCTTGCTCATCTCGTCGCGCGAGGCAGGAAGAAGGGAGCCGGAGGAAAGATCATCGGCATCATCATCGCTGTCATTATCATCATCATTATCATTGCGATCCTCCTTTTCCTGTATAAACGCCATCAACAAAAGAAACGCCTTCAGAGCGGACACTAAGGGCAACATTCTTGACTGGGCAATACGATGAACCAGCCACGGAGCAAGCGATGCCAGGCAACACTTAATAGTCTCTTTGGATTGGGCAGTCTTTTCGGCATCTTGGAAAGGATGGTGTTGGAAATTTGGTATGCTGTATGGGGTAGCTAAGAGATATAAATGGCAAACATTGAACCAATGTTCTTCGCATTTGAAGTGGGATTTGACCTGTGCGGCACTTCCAACCTATTCCCTCGTTATGCCACTCTCTCAATCCAAACCCTCCTGCTACGTAGTACAGCTAGGAATAGTCACCAGGGTTTTCAGTAAACGGTTTCTAGCAGACAACGACTAGCTTTCGAGCTTCCGCAAACCTTATCCTCATACCGGCTTAGCAAAGCCAACGCATATTGTGACAAAGTTTTAAGGCCTCCCCTCCGGGTCGGGTTGAATATCTGCGGTGTCCCATCATCATCGCCCTTTGGAGTTTGGGTCGACGCTACCAACCGGATGGCTTTCTCGACCCTTCAGACGTCCAATTGATCCTACTGGGACTTACTGTACAAGATAGGCACCCAATATGGAGTCCTTCGTCGTGCCTCTGACACCTATCCGGTCTCTCTCATTCCAAAGATACCATTTAAAAGAGAGAACTTTTGAAGAGCTATAATATATAGTAGTCTAACTACTTAGTGTAAAATGTAGCCCGCTCAATTAGCGCATCTCGACCTGAGAGGCTCACTGGTGGCCCCACCTACGATTCGGACCCTCCTTCAGCTATTGACTCATGATATGCGCAACCTAGCCCAAAGCGCACCAGAGTGTAGACAACGAAAAGTGAGCAATTTTGGCAGCTTGGACTTTTGCGCATGGCGGTAAGCAGGCAGCAAAATGAGCAAACGATGGTCCCATCTCAAGCGGTCGTGCTCTCGCTCTCCCCGTTAGCCCAACCTCTCCAGTTGTCCTATGTCGGTCAAGCGTTGTTCGGGACACGGAATCTCATAGAGATAGAATTTTGGTAAAGATCTTCGTTCTCGTCTTAGCGGTGGGAAGAGGTTTCAACTCTGCCTGCGATTTTGACCTCAGATCCAGCACCCACCCATCAAACTTTTTCCAATGCCGTACGTTGCGGGTGTAAATGGCCATCTGTCCAGCGGTGAAGCGGGTAATTCGTCCTGACATGCATTTCAACATGTGCGTTGGCCCAAACACCATGAGATTGGGTGAGCAGCTGAATTGCGTGTCTACACATACGCACCTTTCTTGGCTGATACTCAACGTATCATTGGCCGAATATGAGAATTGACACGAAAAGTTATATTTTGTTGTGGCCAATAAGTGAGGGGGCTTACTATGCGGTACTGTCTATACTTCATGGCAGTCTCGAGCCCTGTTTATTTGGCTGGTGGTTTCGTATCCGGACGGACCCAAACCTACGGGGGACGGTTAGCAGGTGAAGGGACAAAACTCTAACCGAGTACCAACCAACCATAGCAGGTATGAAAAATATGTAATCTTACCAGCCAAAACAGGCCAAAATGCATTTGTACGATGACCTGGAGGTAATGTAGAGTGAATTCTCCATCACATGATGTCGTGCACCTGGGGCGTGCCTGCCGCGTACGGTAATGACGCACATAAAATTTAAAAAGAGCTCTCACTTGCTCAACCTCAACCTCAACAACAACAACAACAATAATATAAGGACCTTCTATTGCCTTCTAATCTTCGTATGAACTTATTTATAGGGCTCTCATTCTCTACAACGCCGTTGTCGCCGCCGCCGCCGCTACCTAACCTAACCAGAATCCCGTCCTACATATAGGACAGCAGTAGTTGGCACCACTGGCTCATAGTCTGCAGGCAAGAGCTGTGTTAGCCTTTCCTAGGCGGGACGTAGAGTACGTACGCGGTAGTATAACTCCCATTTAAATATTAACACACCAGCCTTCGTACATCAACGCTATTCTTATATAATCTTATGGAAGAGCAATGGAGTAATTATGCAGCGCCTGCTATAACACTTACTTAGGTCTCCGTTCCTTCCTAGAGTATCGCCGCATTAAGGGACACTTTGGTGGAGTATATACTAACTATAAGTAGCATAACCATGCTAGCTACTGCTCTGTATAAGAAGGGGGTAAAGATAAGCTAGATAGTAGCCCTCCACGCTTGCCTCTACTAGTAGGGCCTGGTAATAAGGATGATACAGTAGTAGTATCTATTCTTATTAAAAATAACGCCCTAAAGACAACGCCTTAGAACGTTATTATTCTAGCCTAGGTACGTACAAACTTCTTTTTTTTCTTTTTATATATCTAGCTATAGGGATTGTCTGTGGCACCTGGATAGGGCTTATACCTTTACGTAGTATCTGAAATTAGTAACCTCATACAGTGAAACCAAATTAGGCTATCATGTATATAGAATAATGAAATAAATTAGATTGAACTTTATATGAGATATACTAGTTATCTTACTTCTTATTTATACTTTAAAGCTTGTACGGAGCTTTAAACTCTAGTAACCTTAACTCTTAAATATCTAATAATATAGACAGTGCCTGCTTACGTTCGTATAATGCAGCTTCTTACTTTATAGTAGTCTTTTTTACTTCTTTCTTAATTTTCTTACTCTTCTCCTTTTTAATCTCCTTCTTTATAGACTTGACTGGAGAGTCTTTAACTACAGATTCGTATAAAGTTTCTTTAATCTTTTTAAGAATAAGATATATATTTATATAGCTATTACCATTCTTCTTAAAGTATCTACTATTAATTAATTCTTTTATTAAATGAGAGCTTTTAGCACTTTTTAGAAGGTATATTACACCATCTTTATTAATATTAATAGCAAGATATTTTAGGAGGCGTGAGGTAACTATAAAAAGATTAATTTATATAATTTTACTAAAAAAAGTCTAGATAAAATTATTAAGATTATTAATATTAGAGTTTATTACCTAGAATTACGTCCTGTTTATAGAATAATTAGAAAAAAAGTATAGAATAACGTCATACGTATGTAAAACTTTATATTTAATAAACTTATTCTATTTTAAGATATTATTATAAACTTCTTTATATTATATAAAGTAAATATAAAGTAGGATTAGTAGCTTCATGGCTAAAGGTATATAACTTAAGAATTATAATATTTTTTAAATTAACTATTACTAGGCTGCTTTAGTTATTATATGATTCTAAGTCTTTATATAAAATAATACTAGTAATATCTTTATTCTATATAACTAAGTTTAAACACTATAAATAAATATACCCTTATTTAAAATTATTAAATCTAGTGTATTATTAATTATAATTAGTTAAATTCTTTTAGATTGTATAGAAATTACAGGCTGGAGCTAAATACTATAGTTTAAATAAAAAAAAAAAGATATTTAGAATATAGATCTCTTATTTTAAGGTAGTATATTATAATATTCTAATCTCCCATTATAAATTAGTAATATCATATAAAGTAATAAAATAAAGAAATAAAATAAAAAATAAAATAAAAAACAGAATAAAAAATAAAACTAAAGTTTAATAGATTTATAGGAAGAGTGTAGCTTAAGTAAAGAATTAAATTATATTTAAATTAATTAATACATTAACACTATTAATACTATTAACTATATTTATTTTAAAATTAATAGATTATATGACTGCTGGATTACCCTAAATATATTATTTTTATATATTTAATTATGTGTAGAATACTTACCTGCTAGTTTCATACTCTAACTAGTACTATAAAAAAAGAAAGTAAAGAGTTAAATTTATTTTAAATATATTCTTAAGCTTTCTACTAAAGTTAAAGATATATACTAAAAAATAAGTTTATATAATCTTTAGAAGAAGATAAAATAGCTAAGTTTATATTAAATTTTAAAAAGTAAAGTACACTTTCGCCCTATTTAAGTGTCTTAAGTAGAAGATATATATTAATTACCTAACTCTTAATACTACTCTTTATTATATAAAGCTATTTATAATTAAAGGATAATCTCTAGTTTTATATATAGCTTTTTAGATAGTTATATAGCATATATAGCTTACTAATAATAGCATTTAATTAATTCTTCTACTTTTAAATTAAATGTGAGTTTTATAATTATATAAAGTTATAAATTTCTTCTCAGATAATTAGAATATAAAGAATGTAAAAATAGACTTAATTAGTAAGATTATCTTTTTAAAAAAAACCTTAAGACTAAAGACTTTAGAAGTAGTTCTATTCTCTATTAGATATTTATTAAATTAAAAGATTATATAAAAATACTTACCTGTTAATAGTAAAGAAGACTTTTTAATAACTACTATTACTAGACTTTAATTCTTTAATTTACTGTACTAGTACTATATAGGTAGTAATTTTTAAATTAAAGATTTAATTTAGCTAAAGTTTAAAGCTCATAATAAGTATTTACTAGTATACTAGTTTTTATTTTATAATTTAATTATATAAAGTGTGGCTGTTGCTTTATACTCTTTAAATAATTAAGATATTACTAGAGATAAGAAATAGCTATACAGGCAGAGATCCTTATATATATCTAAATAATATATTATGAATATATGTTAATATATATATAAATCTCTACTCTATACAGCTTTAGCTTAAGATAGCTATTAATAAACTAAATAAAATTTAGTCTAGAAATAATATACTTCTCTTAATAGCGTTAGAGATTTTTTTTTTTACTATTCTATAGCTTTAGCATTAATTATATAATAGGCCTAGAATAATTAATTCTATATAATAATATGTTCTCTTTACTGGAAATAGGTATATAAATATCTTTACTTATATCTATTAATTACACTCTTTTTAAGCTTTTAGGTAATAAGTCTTTATATAAGCTTATTAGCCTACTAGTGTTATTTAATTTTATAAACCCGTTATTAAAGACCTAGCTTAAATTAAAGTTATATAAGTATATACTTCCTAATTTAAAAGCCTTTATTCTTTAGTGCATATAGTATATCTTTATTCTTAAAACTAATTTTAAAGAATAGTACTTATATTTGCTTCTTAATTTGCTCTTTAATCTCTATAGAGAGATACTATACTATTTTTTAATTCCAGAAACACCTTTTTATCATACAAAGATTAATATTAAGATTATATTATTTATAGAGGTATTTAGTAATTTATTTAAATGTAAGACCCTTATAAAATAATATAGTTATTTTAAGTTAGTAGTTATTTAAATTAATTAGGGGTCAACCACCTATAGTATATTAACTATTATATAAAAATTATAGCTAAAAAGAAGCTTTACTAGATATAATAAACGTATATTACTTATATATATGTAAAATAGCGATTATTATAGCACTTTAGTAGATATAGATAAGTAGTAATAGAGTATAGATATATAAAGCTTAAATAAAAATTTAGTTTTATCTCTTTATTTACTAACCATCCCCTGTACAAACTCTCTAATTTTTTAACTAGTTATATTTAATGAACTTTTATTTCTTTTTTATTTAATCTTAGCTTTGCACTTTCTAGAGCGTTTGATATATTAGAAGTTATAATAAACAATTTATATATAAATTTAATAACAGTAAAAATAGCTAGTGTTTTGCTGTAATCTAAAAAAAACTAAAACATACTTAATATTATTAATTTATTATATGTAAAAATTAGTGGAATTTCTTAACACCAGCTCAAGATTCACGCTACGTGTTATTTTCTTATTAAAATTAGTAATTTTCATGAATTTAATTACTATATAATAGAATAATATTTAAAAACTTACTATACGTAGTAGCCTAATTAGGTGATTTTAAAGCTAAACTTTTAGTATTTTAGAGAGCTCTCTTATCTTAAATTTTATTATATTTTAAGCTTATAAAGTTTTTAAAGAACTTATAATTTAATATATTTTTATAATACTTAAAGTACTATTTACCTAAAGCCAGAAAAGCTTATTAAGTTAAATATATCTTAATATATATTAATTTCTTCTACTAGAATAGGAGAATTAAGTTATCACAAATTATAAAAGTATTTCCCTATTAGAGATATTCTAAATTAAGAGTAATTTAGAGCTATTTAGGAGTACTTAAAAATCTTATAATTTTAATATAAGACTTAAGTAACTAACTAAGCTTACTATAAAGAATAAAAACACTCTATTTAATAAGCTATTTTATAGTAGCTAGATGTATTAGAATAAGATAGTTTATTAACTATAAATAAAGTAAGATGTACGCGTTTATTAGCTAAATATCTCTTAGTTAATTAAAAAGTATTACTAGAGTAAGTAATTACTTAAGTGTTTTTTAATTTATTATAATAAGAAACTACGCAAGGCATATTAACAAGCTATAAAATAGTTTAAGGCTGTTAATTTAGTGTTTCTTAATAAGTTTATTTTTAATAAAAAAACTAGCTAGAGATATTATACATACGCGCCTATTAACTACCTATCTTATTATACTTAAAGATTAAATACTAAAAAGCCTAGGTAATTCTATATATACTATTAATAGCTATATAGTTAATTTTTTTTTAAAAATAGTAAAATAGTATTTTAATTAAATGTTATTATAAAATATAATAATATAGAAATATAGCTACATAATAATATATAAATAATTACAAAAATCTAAGAACTCTAGTAATAAGCTAAAAAGCTAAAAGAAAAGTACTAAGTACTTTATATAATTAATAGTTAGCAAAGAAATTATATTAAGTACTTAACTAAATAGTATAATAAGATTATAAAAAGTAGTTAAATTAATAACGTTACTAAAATAATAATAGCTAATTAAAAATAGTCAAAAACAAGTATTAAAAACTAAATTAATAAGAAACTTACTAAAAAAACTAAGCTAAAGCTTAAGTAATAAACGTAATAAAATAAACAAAATATATTTTAATAAATAAAATATAGTATTTTATATTAAATTATAAAAAAAAATTATATTAAAAAAATTGTTTTAATGTATTTTATATAATTACTTTTGTATTTTAAGTTTAATAAAATATGTTACTTTATAATATAACCTATTTTAATTTTACTACTTTTGAAATATTTTTAAAAAGTTAGTTTACTAAACTAAATATCATTAAACTTTAAACCACTAAAATACTTATAATTTAATAAAAGTAACTACTTAATAAATAAAAAGTTATTAAATATAATTAAATTATTTAGATTTTAATTATAATATAACTAAACCATTATTTATAATAATAAGTGTTTTATAAATAATATAATAATAAATTTAATAACTTACTAAACTATTTATTTACTTTAATAAAAAGTTAAAGTTTTAAAAGTATAATTAAAATTAAAAATTTAAAGTATTATAATAAAATATAAAATAAACTTAAAATATTTATTATTAATTAAAATTAAATATTAGATTTTGGTATAAATAAAAAAAAAGCTATAAAATAACTTTAATTTTTAATAAAAAATTACTTTAAATTAAGTAACTTAAATTAAAAAAGCTAAATATATATATAATAATAAAATATAAAAAGCTTTTACTAACTAAAAAGTATTTTTAATAAAGTAAATACTATATTTAGAAAAGTTAATAAAAGCTTTATAGTAATTTAAAAAATTTAAGTTTTAATATAAACTAAATTAGTAATATAATATATAACAAAGTTTAAGTAGTTTTAATTAAAATTTTATTAAAATTTATTAAAATTTATTACTAAAAACCTAAAAATAAAGTTAAAAATTAAATATTTAAAAAAAATTATATACAAAAGTTATTAAAAATAATACTTATGATAACTTAAATTAATAATTAATAATATTAAAGTAAAAAAAAAGATATATTATTATATTTTAAAAAATTAAAAACAAAAAAAAGTAAATTAGTTTATAACTAAAATTTTATAAATATTAATAAAGTTAAAATTAAAAATAAATAGTTATAGTTTATAAATATTAAAATAAAAAATTTAACTTAATAAAAACACTTAAAATGTAGAAAAGTAAAATACTTTATTAAAAACTACTTAAAACGCTAATTAAATAAAAAGTTATTATAATATATATTAAGTTAAAAAGGTTTATAAAAATAATTTAATAGTAACCTAATTAAAATTAGTATTAAATATATAGTTTATATTTATACTTAAAACTTAATTATATTATAAAATACTAAGGTATTTTTTTAAAATTTGAAAATAGATATAAAAATAAATTACTAAATTATTATAAAAATAGTTATTAAAGAATAATATTTAATAAGTACTAAAATATAAAAATAAATTATAAAAAAACTAAACTTAAAATAAAAGTTTTTAAAAATAGTAATAATATTATATTAACTAAAATATGTACTTAAATTAAATTGGAATTTAAAACAAAAGTATATAATTAAATATTAAAAAATTATTTTAAAAAATAGCTTTATGTATTACTTAGTTTTTATATTTTAAATAATTCTATTATTATAGTTTATAAAAAACTTATTTTATAAATACTTTTTTTAACATTTTATATAACTAGTTAGTAATAAGTATAATTATATTATAGTTAAGTATTTTATTTAACTTATAAGTTTAAATTTTTTTTAAATATTTATATATAATTTAATAATTTCTTTTATGTAATAGTTTTGCTTATATATTTAATTTTACTTTTATTTAAGTATAAACTACTAAATATAGTTAAGTTAATAATACTTAAAAATATAAACTTATTACGGACGGTAACAGTAAGGTAACTGTATTTAAGAAACTAAGGGAACTAGTAATAACAGCTAATAAAGCTTTAAAATAAAAACGTATATTTAAGCTAGAAAGAAAGAATTATAAGTATACATAAAATGCTTTAGCACAGGCTAAAGTATGAGCTAAGAAATAAGAATAGAAATATAAAATTATACTAGTAGATTAGGAGCAGTCACGCACGTAACTAGAACAAGATTTTAGTAGATAAGATAGATAAGATAAATAAGAGACTTATTACTCTTATCTTTTCTAGCAGTATCTAATATACAGTTAATAAGTATATAATATACGTATAGAGAATTTTCTATAAATATAAGGCATAAACTAGCTCTGAGATATTTTGGATTCTTTATAGTTACTCTAAAATCGAGATTTTCTCTCTAAGTTAAGACTTGACCTTAAGTGAAATAGTTTAATACTATTTTATTAAATCTATTATATATTCTCTTCCTACCTTGCGATAAGACTAAACTCTATTTTATTAAACCTAGAGTTATCTATTCCAGATACGAAAAGAGCTAAGAACTTATTAAGTAATTAGTTAAAGTAAAGTTACTAATATAAAACATACTATTAAGTTAAGGCAACTCATAACATTATAACTACCCTTTTAAAGTATAGAAGAGAATGTTGGATTGATTCTAATAACCGAATTTCTAATTATAGTTTATAATAATCTATTATAAGGATGAATAAGAACTTTACTCGTTAAATAATAATAGCAGTAAAGAAGAAGTTATAATAGGACTATTATAAGTTACCTTAATTTAATAGTATATTTCGTATTAGTAACTTTACCCTGACTGATTACTTAATAAGTTCTTAACTCTTTTTATATTTAGAATAGATAGTCTTAGGTTTAATAGAATAAAGTTTATGCTTTATCACAAGGTAGGAAGAGAATATATAATAGATTTAATAAAATAGTATTAAACTATTTCACTTAAGTTTAAGTCTTAACTTAGAGAGAAGATTTTGATTTTAGAGTAACTATAAAAAATCCAAAATATCTCAGAGCTAGTCTATGCCTTATATTTATAGAAAATTCTCTATACGTATATTATATACCTCTGTACAGTATATTAGATATTACTAGAGAAAATAAGAGTAATAAGTCTTTTATCTATCTTATCTATTTTATCTGCTAAGATTCTATTCTAGTTACATACATAACTGCTTCTAATCTACTAGTATAATTCTATATTTCTATTCTTACTTCTTAGCTTGTACTTTAGCCTGTGCTAAAGTATCCCATATATACTTATAATTCTTTCTTTCTAGCTTAAACATATATTTCTATTTTAGAGCTTTATTAGCTGTTATTACTAGTTTCCTTAGCTTCTTAAGTATAGTTATTTTACTATTACCGTCTATAATACTATCCCCCTCTTCTAAGTCTTCGTCTTAGAAGATAGTTTCTTTCTTTTATAAATAGTATAAAGATAACAGATCCTCTGGCCTGTGCTCTAAACTATAAGATTTTTAACTTTCTTTTTATTCTACTTAGTATTTAAATAATAATATGTCTTAAGTTATCTCTAATACATGCTTACTGTTTAGTTTCTTGAATTTATAACAAACCCTATTATATGCTGTTATTGTATTCTTGCTATTATAATAACGCTTTTTAATGTCTAGTGAATCTAGTTTCTAGCTGTTATTTTAAATGCGTTAATCACAACATAAAATACAATCTTATTATAACTTAACTTAAGTAGAATTATCTTAATTATAATAAGAAGAAATTGCAGGAGTAACTTTATTATACTTAGAAAGAAATAGTAGCTACTTATTTCTATAAGTTACACCTTTATTAGTAGCTAGCTTAAATAGATTTTTAAAAGAAGAAAATATTCCAGCGCGAGCTTACCTCAATTAATAAAGTTTATATAATAAAGAAAAAAAAGTAAAATTATTAGAGTTAATCTAATATACTACTACTTATAGTGTCTAGTATTACCTTACTTTTCTTTTTAGGTTTTAAGTAGAACGTTTTTTATTTCCCTTACTTACTAGATCCTGCTTTAGAGTAAGCTTTTACTGTTCTCTTTAATAGTACTAGTTAATTAGCTCTAAACTATTCTTTAAGTTTCTAACTAGCTCTTAAGTGTTGTCTTTAGGTCTATATTTTTCCTATCTAACTAAATACTTCTACTAATAACTAAACTATTAGTAGTCTAAAATTTATTAGACTTTATACTTAGTATGATCTTTTTTAAGCTTAAGCTTTGTCTAAAATTTAGCATTATATAATGCTAGTTCTAATTTAGAGACATAGAAAACTAGATAAATTCTTATATCTTTAGGTAATTATAGTTCGTAATTTACAGATCCTGTTTATTATTTAACCTTAAATGATTCTAATTTAACGTGATCTAATTTTCGTGATAGTTACTTTATTTCTAAATTTTTCTTTTTTAAGAAAATCTTATCCTCCTCCTTAAAGGTTAGTCTCTTAACTTTAGATTTATCTTTAATTTACTTACTAAGATTACCTTTATAGGTAATTTTCTGTGCGATTTCTTTATATAATATTTATAAGTCTTTAACTTTTCTTCTTACAGACTCTAATACTTTGTTTAATATTTATAATTCTCGATAAGCTATAGGCTTATAACTATAGTTTATATAGAATAGTAATTTCTTTATTATTAATGACTTTGTAGAGTTATATATAAACTTAGCTATCAGTAATAAGTCAATCTAATTATCTTATAATTTATTAACATATATTTATAGGTATTATTTTAATGTTTAATTTGTCTATTCTATTTATTTATCTGTTTATAGGTGAAATGCTATTAAGAGGCGGTGCTCAGCCCCTAACTATTCTATAAATATTTTCCAAAATATTAACGTAAATAACTTATCTTAGTCTATAATAAATTCTCATGGTATCTTATATTATGTAATTAGTATTTTAATTAATAATAATACCAGTTTATCTGTTTTTATTTCTATATAGGTTGGTTTAAAGTAAGTGTACTTTATTAGTTTATTAATAATAACCAGTATCATGTCATACCATTAACCTGTTAAGGTAGTAATTATTAGTATTCCTATAATAAAGTCTATTATAACTGATTCCTATAGTTCGTTTAGTAAAGATATTAGTTATATAAGTCTATATTCTTTATATCTTAATACTTTATTTTTTTTGCATTTGACGTATTCTAAAAGAATTTTCCTAACTTTATTTTAAATTCCTGGAATTTAGAAGTGCCTGTTAATCCGTTTTACAGTTTTCTTAACTTCTTAATATCCGTGTATTTTAGCTGAATGTTGGTTTTTAATTAGCTCTATTTATAATTCATTTAGTATATAAATTATTTCTTAGTCTAAATTCTAAAGTAGTCGTCTATTATTAAATTCCCTTATTTATTTTTTCTAGGTGTTTTTAATAATGACTATTGATTTAGCATCTATTTACAAGCTTTCTAGAAATCCGTTTTATTTTTTCTTAAGTATTATATTATATATTTTTAGTATATTTCTTATATAGTTTACTTATTAACTAAGTACATCAGCCGCAGTGTTTTCTCTTTCTAATTTATAAAGTATCTAAAAATCAAAAGTTAATAGTATCTTCTATTATCTGATTTATTGTTGATTTAACTTTTTTATTATTGTAAATACTGTTAGGTTCTTATAATCTAAATATATAATAATTTATTACTTAGCTCCTTCTAAGTAATGTTTCCATTTCTTAAATGCTTAAACTATTACTAATAATTTCTTATTATAGATATCATAGTTTAACTCGGCAGTTATAAGTTTATAAGATAAGAAATCTACTAGATGTTTTTATTTATTATTTTATGTTTATAAGAAAATAGCTCTTATAGCTCTGTCTAATGTATCTATATATATCTCTATTTAAAGTCCTAAATTAAACATTTTTAATATTAGTGGTTTCTTGAATTTCTCTTTTAACTTTTTAAAGGCTTTATTTTTTTTTTTTGTCTACTTAAATTATTAATTTTTCTTAAGTAATTCTGTTAAGGGTGCTGTAATTCTTAAATAATCCTTAATAAATTACCTACAGAATTCTATAAATCTAAGGAAAGAATGTACTTCTTTTATATTTATTAGTGTTAGCTATAATAGAATATCTTTAGCTTTATCTAAGTTAACTACTATTCTATTCCTAAATATAATATATTCTAGAAACTTAATTTCCTTCCTATAGAACACATATTTTTCTGTTTAAATATATAAGTTGTGTTCCTTAAGCTTCTGTAATACTTTCTTAGTATACTTAATATATTTATCTAGTATTCTATTTATGTATACTAAGACATTATTAAGATATACTAGTACAAAAACGTCTAGATATTTCCTTAGAATATAATTAATAATGGCTTGGAATATTACTGGTGCGTTAGTAAGTCCTATAAGTATAACTATATATTTATATAATCTATAGCTTATTTTAAAAGCTATTAGCCATTCATACCCTTTAGCTATTTATATTTAATAGTATTTATCTTTAATATTAAACAGACTGAATTATTTAGCTCCTCTGAGTTTATATATAAGTTCTAATATTAAAGATATTAGATAGTAATTCTTGACTATTGCTTTATTTAATTATTAATAGTCTATACAAAGTTATAGTTTTCTATTTTTCTTTAGTATAAATAGTACTAGTAATATAACTTTACTTTTACTTTCTTATAAATACCTCTTTTTAATATTGTTATTCAGGTATTGTTGTAACTCTTCTTATTACTTAATAGATATTTAATATAATAGTGCTGGTTTTAGTTTCTCTTTATTCTTAAGTATAATCTTACAGTCTTAATTCTTATATTCTAGTATTTAGTTTTCTTGTTTTTTTATAAACTATTTTCTAAATTCCTTCTGGTATTTGTTTGGCATAATAAACGTGGTATCATAAAGAGTTACTTTCTTTATCTATATTATAGCTTTTATTTATCTATAATAGTTTTTCCTGGGTTCTATAAACTTTATTTTTTAGTTAATTAGTAGATTCTATCATGCTAGCTAGTCCCATCCTAATATAAAATTCTTACTATCTAAATTCATAATCTTGATGCGGTAGTTATCTGTGTAACTTACTATCTTAATAGTTACATTCCCTATTTTAAGATTAATTAGATTTTTTCTAAATATTACTAGATTATTATCTATATATACTACTCTTACAGGTTCTTCTAGAACTCTGGTTAAGATATAGTATTTTTATACTTACTTATTTAATATAAGTGTCTTACTAGCTCTGCTATCTATAAGTACTTATATCTAAAAACTATTAATACATACATCTATATATAGCTTATTCTTATGTTTTTATCTAAGTTGTGTATAGTTAAGTGCTAACTTCTATATTTTAACCTTAAATTAACTCTCTAGCAGTATAGTTATTACTTACTAGCCTTCTAGTTTTTTGTTTATAGTATAATTCTAACTATTAATTACTTCTTTAGTATTTCTTTCTTAGGTCTATAGATAGAGCATTATTATAGTTAGTATTCTTTTTTTAGTAATAATTTATATTCTCTTTTGGCTTCTTCTTCATGATCTTAGCACTTCTATTTTAAGAAATATTCCTTTATTATTAATTTAGCATGTAATTTTGTGGCTATCTATCTATTTTAGTGGTGTTTAGCTTAGTAATATTAGTATTCTAGTTAGCACTTATCTTAGTCTAACTATTTATATTTCTCTGTCTTTAGGTCTTAAAGTTTTTTTTTAGAATTTACATAAATTAGCTCTTATTCTGTGTTAAGCTCCTACTTTTATACTATCTATTTTAATACTTATTTTATCTTTAGTTTTTTAACTCTTATAGTGTGAGCTGCCTATCTGTAGTTTTATCTAGTATATATTTTTTTTCTATATATCTAGTATTTCTGTTACATAAATCTCTCAGCGGCTTCGTTATCTTATATCTATAAAATAAGTAAAATAAATTCTTCTTCTGGTTTTCTATTCTAGTTCTATCCTAACTCTAGATGTCTAACAGGATGATAATAAGTAGCATAACTTATAACTAGTATTAGTATTTATCTATAAATCTCGTTTATTTATGTAGCTAGTTTCTATTTACTAAGTTTTTTATACTACTTATTATTAGCTACTTATAGTACTTACCAGCACTTATATATTCTATCTCCTAAAGTAATCTCTTAGTGCTTAGTGACATAATATTTCCTTATATAATACTCTAATTTATAAATCTAGTAATATCCCCTACTTACTTGCTGTTAGATTATTATAAATATTAGTTTCTTATTTTCTATAGTCTTTAAATTCTGTTACTGTCTGAATTTCTGGTCTTCTACTTTAAAGAGTCCTCCCTTTTATTAAATTATCTCATAAAATTAATTAGCTTCTTTTAAGGAGTTGG
The DNA here is from genome assembly GCA_010093925.1 of Zopfia rhizophila CBS 207.26. Lineage (NCBI taxonomy): Eukaryota > Fungi > Ascomycota > Dothideomycetes > Zopfiaceae > Zopfia > Zopfia rhizophila. Next base: position 888,408 of record ML994619.1, read on the forward strand.
CTTGATATTATCTAATAGTAGCTTTTTATATAATAGTAATTATATTACTAGCTGGTATTACTAGATAATCCTTGACCTGCTAATATAGTACTTTATATTCTTATTTAAGATATATATAGCTCCCATAAATCCAGCATCATTCCTTCTAAATTCTTTGTATTATAGTTTCTATTATTATCTAGTCTTTGGCTGGTTCTATTTAGATTATAGTAATTATAACTAGTGCCTTAGTCTAAATATAAGCCTATTTAATATCTACTACTTATTACTTGTATTCTTTAATGAAGTGTTTTTGTTTTCTGTATTTAAGATATATCTTACGTGTATATTAGTCCATTCATTTCTTAGTACATTTATCTTGTTTTTTTTTGTTAATCTATATATTCTTAATTAATACGCGATTAATTTCTATTATATTATAAGTTTAAGTATTTTTTTTATTTCTTTATAGTATATAGATTACTAGTTTAGTATTATTTTTCTTTTCTTACTCTTTCTAGTACTAGTAGTTATTAATTGTTACTACTTATTTAATAATTCTCAGAAGTGTACTAGGTCACTTTTCTTATAAAATTTTATCTTTAATTCTATCCTTTAGTCCTGTATAGTATATTATAACTAATAGTTAGTTTATCTAATTAAGTTATAATTAGATTTATTTAAACTTTGCTATATAGTTAGCTGCTAATGTTTATTACTTAAGTCTTTAAAGCTTTTAAATTACCTCTATTTCTTTATTAATCTTACTAAAGACTACAATTAATTCCTTTTTAAAGCTTTTATAATTTTTAAAGGTTTTCTTGATATTATTATTATAGTTTATAAGTCCTGCTAATCCTAAGTTAGAATCTCCTTTTACTAAATAGTTTTTTATAAGTAGTTTAAACTATTTTATGGCTCTTTCTATTATATTTATACCAGCTGCCAGAATCCGATCTTAGTTAGTTATAAATAAGGATTAATTAAACTAATAGTATAGGTTTATTATAGCCATAAACGTCTTAAGGTCATCCTAATTTCTATTAAATTTAAAGAGTAATTAGATCTTTATAGTCTCTTCTCTTTTATTCTTTACTACTTTAATTTATTACTGTATATTAATTATAGCATTATATAACTCTATAATAGCTGTTTTTTGTTTCTAGATAATCTATTGTGTGCTCTTGGCTTCTTTTAATATACTTCTAGTAGTAGATAAAGGTTCTACTATAACTTCTTCTTCACTACTACTATCACTTAATAAGTAAAGTTCTTATTTATTCTTATAATAAGTTATTATAAACTATAATTAGAAATTTGTTATTAGAATTAATCTAACATCCTCTTCTATACTTTAAAAGGGTAGTTATAATATTATAAGTTATTTTAATTTAATAGTACGTTTTACGTTAGTAACTCTACCCTAATTAATTACTTAATAAGTTTTTAGTCCTTTCTGTATTTGGAATAGATAGCTTTAGGTTTAATAAAATAGAGTTTATACTTTATCACAAGGTAGGAAGAGGATATATAATAGATTTAATAAAATAGTATTAAACTATTTCACTTAAGTTCAAGTCTTAACTTAGAGAGAAAATCTTGATTTTAGAGTAACTATAAAGAATTCAAAATATCTTAGAGCTAGTCTATGCCTTATATTTATAGAAAATTCTCTATACGTATATTATATATCTCTATACAGTATATTAAATACTACTAAAGAAAATAAGAGTAATAAGTCTCTTATTTACTTTATCTATTTTATTTATTAAGATTCTGTTTTAGTTACGTGCGTAATTGCTTCTAATCTACTAATATAATTCCGTATTTTTATTCTTACTTCTTAGTTTATACTTTAGCCTGTACTAAAGTGTCCTGTATGTACTTATAATTCTTTCTTTTTAGCTTAAACATACATTTCTATTCTAGAGCTTTATTAGCTATTATTACTAGTTTCTTTAGCTTCTTAAATACAGTTATCTTACTATTACTATTTATAATAAAGACTTTTATTTACTACTAGAAGTATATTAGAAGAAACTAAGAGCACATAATAAATTATCTAGAAATAAAAAGTAGCTATTATAGAGTTACGTAATACTATAATTAGCATACAGTAATAAATTAAAGTAGTAAAAAATAAAAGAAAGGAAATAGCTAAAATCTAACTACTTTTTAAATTTAATAGGAATTAGGATGATCTCAAGACATTCATAGCTATAATAGATCTATACTATTAGTTTAATTAATCCTTATTTATAACTAACTAAGATCGGATTCTGGTAGCTGGTATAAACATAATAAGAAAAGCTATAAAGTAATTTAAACTACTAGTAAAGAATTACTTAGCTAAAGGAGACTCTAATCTAGGCTCAGCAAAACTCACAAACTATAATAATAATATTAAAAGAACTTTTAAGAACTATAAAGCGTTTAAGAAGGAGTTAATTATAGTCTTTAATAAAATTAATAAAGAAATAGAGGTAATTTAGAAGCTTTAATAACTTAAATAATAAACGTTAGTAGCTAATTATATAGTAGAGTTTAAGTAAATCTAATTATAACTTAATTAAATAAACTAACTATTAGTTATGATGTACTACACAGGACTAAAAGATAGAATTAAAGATAAAATTTTATAAGAAAAGTAACTTAGTATACTTTTAGAAATTATTAAATAAGTAATAACTATCAACAATTACTAATACTAAAGGGAATAAGAAAAGAAAAATAATGCTAGGCTAGTAATCTATATACCACAAAGAAATAAAAAAAACACCTAAATCTATAATACAATAGAGATTAATTAGGTATTAGTTAAGAATATATAAATTAATAAAAAGAAATAAGATAAATGTACTAAGGAATGAATGAACTAATATACGCGTAAGATATATCTTAAATGCAGAAAACAAAAACACTTTATTAAAAAATATAAGTAATAAAAAGTAGATATTAAATAAGCTTATGTCTAAACTAAAGCACTAAAAGAAATTTAAATAGCTATAGTCTAAGTAAAGCCAGCTAAAGACCAGATAACAATAGAAACCATAATATAAAGAATTTAGAAAGAATAATGCTGGATTTATGGAAACTATATATACCTTAAATAAAAATATAAAGTACTATATTAGTAGATTAAGGATCATCTAGCAACGCTAGCTAGTAATATAATTACTATTATATAAGAAGTTACTATTAGATAATACCAAGCTAACTTCTTAAAAAAAGCTAATTAATTCTATAAAATAATCTAATAAAAGGGAGGACCTTTTAAAGTGGAGGATTAGAAATTCAGATAACAACAGAATTTAAAGATAATAAAAAGTAAAGAGCTAATGTCTATAATAATTAGATAATAAATAAACTAAAGATATTACTAGATCTATAAATCAGAATACTATATAGGGGAATATTATATTACTAAATACTAAGAGATTACTCTAGAAGATGGAATGTATAAGTACTAATAAGCGCTATAGGTAGCTAGTAACAAGTAATATAAAAAACTCAGTAAACAAAAACTAGCTATATAGATAAATAAGATCTATAAACAAGAATCTATATTAGTTATAATTTATATAACTTACTACCACCCTGTAGGACACCCTAAACTAGAATGGAATTAGAATAAAAAATCTAATAAAAAACTTACTTTACTAATACTATAAATATAGGATAACAATACCGCTGAAAGATCCATATAAAAAAGGTGCTAGATATATAGAGAAAAAACATATACTAGATAAAAATATAAATAGGCAGCTTATACTATACGAGTTAAAAAACTAATAATAAAATAAGTACTAAAATAAATAGCGTAGAAATAAGAACTTAACACATAGTAAAAACTAATCTACATAGATTCCAAAGAAGAGCTTCAGGATTCAAAGACTAAGAAATATAAACAGTTAGATTAGAATAAGTGCTAACTAGGATACTAATATTACTAAACTAAACACCACTAAAATAAATAGTTAGCTATAAAATTACATACTAAATTAATAACTACAGAATGTTTCTTAGAATAGAAGTACTAAAATTATAGAGAAGAAGTAAGAAAAGAGCATAAAGTACTATTACTAGAATAATATTAATTCTAATAATACTCTATCTATAGACCTAAGGAAGAAACACTAAGGAAATGACTACTACTTAGAAGTTAATAACTAATAAAAAACTAGAAAGCTAGCAAGCAATAACCATGCCGCTAGAGAACTAATTTAAGGTTAAAATAAAGAAATTATCACTTAACTATACACGACTTAAACGAAAACACGAAAATAAGTTATATATAGATGTATATATTAATAGCTTTTAGACGCAAGCACTCGTAAATAATAGGGCTAGTAAAACACTTATATTAAATAAATAAATATAAAGAAACTATATCTTAACCAGAGTTTTAGAAGAACCTGTAAGAGTAATATATATAGATAATAATCTAGCAACATTTAGAAAAGATCTAATTAATCTTGAAATGGAGAATATAACTATTAAGGCAGCAGGTTACACAGATAACCGCTATATTAAGATTATAAATCTAGGTAGTAAGGATTTCATACTAGGATAGAATTAGCTAGTATAATAGAACTTACTAATTAACTAGAAAATAAAGTCTATAGGACCTAAGAAGAACTACTATAGATAAATAAAAGCTATAATATAGATAAAGAAAGTAACTTTTTATGATACCACGTTTATTATACTGAACGAATACCAGAAGAAATTTAGAAAATAGTTTATAAAAAAACAAGAAAACTAGATACCAGAACACAAGGATTGGGATTATAAAATTATACTTAAGGAAAGAGAGAAACCAAAACTAGTACTATTATATTAAATATTTATTAAATAATAAGAGGAGCTATGATAATACTTGAATAATAATATTAAAAAAAAATATTTATAAGAAAGTAAAAGCGAAATTACATTACTAGCACTATTTATACCAAAAAAGAATAGGAAATTATAACTCTGTATAGACTACTAATAATTAAATAAAATAATAGTTAAGAATTGCTATCTAATACCCCTAATATTAGAACTTATATATAAACTCAGAGGAGCCAAATGATTCAGTCTGTTTAATATTAAGAATAGATATTATTAAATATAAATAACTAAAGGGCACGAATGGCTAATAGCTTTTAAAATAAGCTATAGATTATATAAATATATAGTTATGCCCATAGGACTTACTAACGCACTAGTAATATTCTAAGCCATTATTAATCATATTCTAAGGGAATATCTAGACGTTTTTATATTAGTATATTTTAATAATGTCTTAGTATACACAAATGGGATACTAGATGAATATATTAAGTATACTAAAAAGATATTACAGAAGCTTAAGGAGCATAACTTATATATTTAAACAGGAAAATATATATTCCATAGGAAGAAAGTTAAGTTTCTAGAATATATAGTATCTAGAAATAGAATAGTAGTTAACCTAGATAAAGCTAAAGATATTCTATTATAGCTAATACTAATAAATATAAAAGAAGTTTATTCTTTCCTTAGATTTACGGGATTCTGTAGGTAATTTATTAAGAGTTATTTAAGAATTACAACACCCTTAACAGAATTGCTTAAGAAAGATTAATAATTTAAGTAGATAAAAAAAGAAAATAAAGTCTTTAAGAAGTTAAAAGAGAAATTTAAGGAACCACTAATATTAAAAATATTTAATTTAGGACTTTAAATAGAGATATATATAGATATATTAGACAGAGCTATAGAAGCCATCCTTTTATAAACACAAGATAATAAATAAAAACACCTAGTAGACTTCTTATCTCATAAACTTATAACTACTAAGTTAAACTATGATATTTATAATAAGAAATTATTAGTAATAGTTTAAGTATTTAAGAAATGGAAATATTACTTAGAGGGAACTAAGTAACAGATTATTGTATATTCAGATCACAAGAATCTAACGGTATTTATAATAATAAAGAAGTTAAATTAATGACAAGTCAGATAATAGAAAATACTATTAACTTTTAATTTTTAGATACTTTATAAATTAGGAAAAGAAAACACTGTGGCTAACGCACTTAGTTAATAAGCAGACTATATAAGAAATATACTAGAAATATATAATATAATATTTAAGAAAAAATAAGACGGATCTCTGGGAAGCTTATGAATAGATATTAAATCAATAGTCATTATCAAAAACACCTAGAAAAAATAAATAAGGAATTTCAATAATAGACAACTACTTTAGAATTTAGACTAAGAAATAATTTATGTACTAGACGAATTATAAACGGAGCTAATTAAGAACTAATATTTAGCTAAAATATATAGATATTAAGGAATTAAGAAGACTATAGAACGGATTAACAGGCACTTCTAGATTCTAGGAATTTAGAGTAAGGTTAGGAATATTCTTTCAGAATATATTAAATGTAAAAAGAATAAGGTATTAAGATATAAGAAGTATAGACTTATATAACTAATATCTTCACTAAACGGACTATAGGAATTAGTTATAATAGACTTTATTATAGAAATACTGATAATTACTACCTTAACAGGTTAATAATACGACATAATACTAGTTATTATTAATAAACTAATAAAGTATACTTACTTTAAACTAACCTATATAGAGATAAAAGCGGATGAACTGGCGTTATTACTAATTAAAATACTAATTATATAATATAAGATGCCATGAGAATTTATTACAGACCGAGACAAGTTATTCACGTTAATATTCTAAAAAACATTTATAAAACGGCTAGGGGCTGAATATTACCTTTTAATAGTATTTTACCTATAAACGGATAGATAAATAGAATGGATAAATTAAACATTAGAGTAATACTTACGAATATATGTTAATAAACTATAAGATAATTAGATTAACTTACTACTAATAGCTAAGTTTATATATAACTCTATAAAGTCATTAATAATAGAAAAATCACTATTCTATGTGAATTACGGGTATGAGCCTACGGCTTATCAAGAACTATAAATATTAAATAAAGTATTAGAATTTATAAGAAGAAAAGTCGAAGACTTATAGATATTATATAAGAAAATTACACAGAAAATCACCCACAAAGGCAATCTTAGTAAGAAAATTAAAGATAAATCTAAGGTTAAGGGACTAACCTTTAAGGAGGGGGATAAGATTTTCTTAAAAAAAAAAAATTTAGAAATAAAACAACTATTATGAAAACTAGATTATGTTAAATTAAAACCATTTAAGGTTAAATGCTAAATAGGATCTGTAAATTATAAACTATAGTTACCTAAAGATATAAGAATTTACCTAGTTTTTTACGTCTCTAAATTAGAACTAGTACTATATAATACTAAACTTTAGATAAAGCTTAAACTTAAGGAAGATTATACTAAGTATGAAGTCTAATAAATTTTAGACTACTAATAGTTTAGTTATTAGTAGAAGTACTTAATTAGATAGAAAGAATATAGACCTAAAGATAATACTTAAGAACTAATTAGAAACTTAAAGAATAGTTTAGAGCTAATTAACTAGTATTACTAGAGAAAATAGTAAAGGCTTACTCTAAAGCAGGGTCTAGTAAATAAAGAGAATAGAAAATATTCTATTTAAAACTTAAGAAAAAAGGTAAGGCAACACCAGACGCTGCAGATAGCAGTATACTAAATTAATTCTAATAGTTTTACTTTTCTTTTTCTATTATATAAACTTCGTTAATTAAGGTAAGCTCGCGCTGAAATATCTTTTTTTTCTAAGAATCTATTTAAGCTAACTACTAATAAAAGCATAACTTACGGGAATAAGTAGATATTATCTTCTTCTAGGTATAGCAAAGTTACTCCTATAATTTCTTCTTATCATAATTAAGGTAATTCTATTTAGGTTATATTATAATAAGATTACACTTTATATTATGGTTAATGTATTTAGAATAACGGCTAGAAGCTAGATTTACTAGGTATTAAAGAGTGTTATTACAACAGCAAGAACACAGTAACAGCATATAATAAGGTTTATTATAGATTTAAAAAACTAAATAGTAAGCATATATTAGAGATAATTCAGAACGTGTTATTATTTAAATACTAAGTAGAATAAAAAAAAATTAAGAATCTTATAGTTTAGAGCACAGGCCGGAGGACCTGTTGCTTTTATATTATTTATAAAAGAAAAAAACTATCTTCCAAGATAAAGACTTAAAAGAGAGGGATAATATTATAGACGGTAATAATAAAATAACTATACTTAAAAAGCTAAGGGAACTAGTGATAATAGCTAATAAAGCTTTAAAATAAAAATATATATTTAAGCTAGAAAGAAAGAATTATAAGCGCACACAGGATATTTTAGTACAGGCTAAAGTATAAGCTAAGAAGTGAAAACAGAAATATAGAATTATACTAGTAAATTAGGAGCAGTCACGCACGTGACTAGAATAGAATCTTAGTAAATAAAATAAATAAAGTAAATAAGAAACTTATTACTCTTATCTTCTCTAGCAGTATCTAATATACGGCTAATAAGTATATAATATACGTATAAAGAATTTCCTATAAACATAAGGCATAGACTAGTTCTAAGATATTTTGAATTCTTTATAGTTACTCTAAAATTAAAATCTTCTCTCTAAGTTAAGACTTGACCTTGAGTGAAATAGTTTAATATTATCTTATTAAATCTATTATATACTCTCTTCCTACCTTATAATAAGACTAAACTCTATTTTATTAAACTTAAGACTATCTATTCCAAATACAGAAAGAGCTGAGAACTTATTAAGTAATTAGTTAGGGTAGAGTTACTAACGTAAAACGTACCGTTAAGTTAAGGCAACTCATAACAAAACTATTATAATTAAAAGAAAAAACTATTAGTATTATTTAGTTTTTATATATATTATAGTAAATATTATTTATTTTATTTTTAGTATATATACATTTATAGTAGTAGTTTTTTTTTTATATTAATAATACTAGCTTTTATTACTTTTTTAAGTAAAAACATTTTTTAAAATTTTTATAAATTCTTAATTACAAGTTTACTAAATATTTTAAAATTTTTTTTTTTTTAATAAGTAGCTATTTAATTAATAACAAAATATAGTTACTTTACAAGCTTTTTTAAGTTAAAGTATTTTATTTAGTTTATTAAATTTATATGTACTTTTTACAATTATTTAGTATAATTAAGTTAAAACTTAGTTTTTTTTTTAAAAAATATTTATAAACATTCTAAAATTGCTAAAATTAAAATTAAACTATATACTAATTAATATTAAATAATATAAATTCTACTCTTTTTAATTAGTTAATATAATAAAACTATATAATATAAAATGGAAATTTAAAATAAATTAGTAAACTATTTATATATTTTTTAAAAAATTAAATTACGTATTATTATAGTTTTTTTTAATAAATTACTTTTTAATTTACTTAAATTAAAAACGTAAAACTAGTTATAACTTTATTAATTTTTTTAATTAATTATTAAAATTATAAGTTAAGCCTATATTTAACATTTATTTAATTTAGTAATATAATAATAATACTTTAAAAAATAAAAATTGTATTTATTTATAAATAATAGAAACTAGTTAATATAATAATAATTTTTTTAAATATATTACTTTTATAAATTTTATTGCAAGTTTTTAATTATTTTAGTTAATTAATTTTTTTTATAATAGTAGTTTTATATTTTATAGTTTTAAAATATAACTATTACTATATTATAAAGTTATAAAATTTACTTAAAATATAGTAAAAATATTAAAATAGTTAATTTTTTAAAAAATAAATTTTCTTTTAAATATAAATTTAACTTTTTTTTAAAAAAAATTAAAAATATTCGCAAAACTACTTATATTAAATATTTAAAGTGTTTGTTAAAAAATAAAAGTAAAAAGTAAATTTAATAAAAATAGTATTATAAGTTTAATAATAATTATAAATACTAGAAATATAGTAAGTATAAAATAAACTTTATTTTAAATAAACTTATTAGCTTTATTATTAAAAACTATTTTTAAAAAAGTATATTATACTAAATATTAAAGCCATTAAAATAAACTACTAAATTTAGTACTAATAAGTTACTAAAAAGTTTTTATTATTTTAACTTAAAAGTAGTAAATATATAGTAAAACCATTTTATAAAATATATATTAATTTAAAAAAATTGTTTATTATTTTTACTAATATTAGAAATTTTTATAAGTTAGTAATAATTTATACTTTTACATTTAATATAATATAATATATTAAAACTTTTATAAATAAATTTTAAAAAATTATAAAAAGTATTTAACTTTTTATTAATAAAATTAATATAATTGTTTTAAATTTAAATAAATTTACTTTAGTAAAAAAAAATGTAAATAGTAATTAAAAAGTTAATTAAAAAAGTAGTATAAAAAGTAGTTAAATAAACAATAGTATAACTTTAAAATTAATAAAAAAAATTAAAGTAAAAAATAATAAAATAGTAAATATATAATATAAATAATATTAAATTAAAGTTTTATAAAATTAATTTATAGTTATTATATAAATAGTAACTACTACTATTAAATATAATAGTTAAGTATTTAAAAATATAATATTTATTTTATTATTAAGTTAATAAATATATATAAAAATAATTCTAAATAATATACTTTTTTTTATTTACTTTTTTAATAACATTTTCTTTTTCTGTATACAAACTTTAAACAGTTTCTATTATTATTATTTTAATTATAAAACTATTTAGTATTTTTTAAAGTAATTAATTTAATAATATTTATATTTACTTTTTATATAATTATAATAGTTTTTATTACTATACTATTATTATAAAATTAGTTGTAAAGTTTACTATTTAAAAGCTAATAATACTAAAATTTTAGTTAATTAAAAAAGTAGTAGTAAAAATCTTAAAACTAATTATAGTAATTTTATTATAAATAGAATATACTTTTATATATATGTTACAGGAGGCTATAAGTAGTAATATTTAAACTTATAATAAAGTTAAATTAGTTACTATATATAGGACTTAGTGTTACGGACGGTAATAGTAAAGAAAACACAGCTAAAAAAGCATTAATATAAAAGAAATAGTATAAGAAAATATATAAGAAATGCTAGTAAGTAAAGGCAAATTAGTAAAAACAGAACCTATAAATAGAACTACTCTATAATAAGTTTAAGTTCTATAGGGAATAATACTCTAAATAAGTAAATAGATTAGATAACTAGCTACAGTAAAATATAAGAAAGATAAGTATAATAATAAAAATAAAAACTTATCTTCTCTTCTCTTCTCTAGCAGTATTTAATATACTTCTAGTTAGTATATAATATACGTATAGGGAATTTACTATAAGTATAGGACATTAGATAGCTTATAGTTACTTTAATTCTTTATAGTTACTCTAAAATTAAAATTCATATTTTAAGTAATATAGTTTAATACTATTTTATTGAACCTTAACTTACCGTATTGCTTTTATTTATTTTTATTAAGTTAATTAACTTCTACTAAGTCTAATAAACTCTCTAATCCAGAAGTAAGAGAACTAATTAATATTACTAAATTAATTAAACGGCTAAATACTAGTATAATCTACGTTAGTAAGTTAGTAACTTATAATATAATAATTACTATCTTAAAAGAGTAGAAAAAGCTATTAGATAGATTCTAATATTATATTATTTAAATAAGGTCTATAATAACCTACTATAAGGATAAATAAAAACTCTATTTATTAAAAGAAAGTAGTAGTAAAGAAGAAGTTATAGTAGAATTTTTATTTATAACCAGAAGTATATCTAAAGAACAGAAGAGTATATAATAAATTAGCTAGAAATAAAAAATAGCTATTATAGAATTACGTGATACTTTAGTCAACCTATAATAATAAATAGCAGCAGGAAAAACTATGAAAGGAGGAATAATAAAAATTTAATCTTTTATAAAATTTAACAGTAATTAAGATAAACTTGAAATTTTTATAATAATAATAGATCTTTACTATTAATTTAATTAAACTTTATTTATAACTAACTAAGATTAGATTCTAGTAGCTAGTATGAATATAATAAGAAAAGTTATAAAATAGTTTAAATTACTTACTAGGAACTACCTAGCTAATAAAGACCTTAACTTAGAAGTAGTAGGACTTATAGACTATAATAGTAACATAAAATAAGCCTTTAAAAATTATAAAAGCTTTAAGAAAGAAATAATTATAGTCTTTAAAGAAATTAATAAAGAAATAGAGGTAATTTAAAAGTTATAATAGCTTAAGTAACACACGTTAGCAACTAATTACATAGTAGAGTTTAAATAAATTTAATTATAACTTAATTAGGTAGACTAACTATTAGTTATAATATACTATAAAAAACTAAAAAATAGAATTAAAAATAAAATCTCTAAAGGTAAACAACTAAGTACACTGCTTAGAATCATTAAATAAGTAGTAACTATTAATAATTATTAGTACTAATAAGAGTAGAAGAAGAAAGCTTATAAGAGACTAATAATCTAAATACTTAGTAAAAATAAAAAGAATATCTAAACATATAACAAAATAGACATTAACTATAATAAGATGTTTATTAATAAATAATAAGGAAAGTAAACTAGGGAATAAATGGAACACTATATATAAAAAGTTTATTTAGAATATAGAAGATAAGAATACTTTATTAAGAACTATAAGTAATAGTAAGTAAATATTAAGAAAACTTATATCTAAACTAAAGCACTAAAAGAAATTAAGGTAGCTATAGTTTAAGTAAAATAAATATAAGACTAAGTAACTAAAGATACTTATTATAGACTATAATAAGAAAGTAACTATAAATAAAAAGACGTTACTATAAAAGACATAGTATAAGAAAATATATAAGTAATACTAATAAATAAAAGTAAACTAGTAAAGACAGAATTTACAAATAGGATTACTTTATAGTAAGTTTAAGTTCTATAAGGAATAGTATCTAAAGTAGATAAACCAGTCAGGTAATTAACTACAGCAAGATATAAGAAAAATAAGTATAAATAATAAAAATAAGGATTTATTTTCTCTTATCTTTTCTAGTAGTATCTAATATACTTCTAATTAGTACATAATATACGTATAAAGGATTTATTATAAGTATGAGATATTAGATAACTTATAGTTACTTTTAATTCTTTATAGTTACTCTAAAATTAAGATTTACACCTTAAGTGAAATAGTTTAATACTATTTTATTAAATCTTAACTTACTGTATTACTTTCTTTTATCTTTACTAAGTTAATTAACTTCTACTAAGTTTAATAAGCTCTCTAATTAGGAAGTAAGAGAACTAATTAACTATTATAGTAATTAATTAGACAGCTTATTACTAGTATAATATTATATTAGTAAGTTAGCAACTTATAATATTATAACTATTATTTTAAAAGAGTAGAAAAAGTTATTAGATAAATTCTAACACTATATTATCTAAATAAAGTCTATAATAATTTATTATAAAAATAAATAAAAACTCTATTTATCAGACGAAAGTAGTAGTAAAGAAGAAATTATAATAAAATCTTTATCCATAATAGGAAGTACATTAGGAGAGACTAAAAGTATATAATAAATTATTTAAGAATAAGAAATAGCTATTATGAAACTATATAACACCCTAGTAAACTTATAACAACAGGTTAGAATAGGCTGAAAAGGAGAGACAGTAAAGATATAATCTTTTATAAAATTTAATAAGAATTAAAATAAACTTAAAATATTTATAATAATAATAGACCTATATTATTAGTTTAATTAAGTATTATTTATGACTGATTAAGATTGGATTCTGGTAGCTAGTATAAACATAATAGAAAAAGCTATAAAATAATTTAAACTTTTAGTAAGGAATTACCTAGTAAATAGAAACCCTAATTTAGGAGCAGCAGGACTTACTAACTATAATAATAATATACAACAAGCTTTTAAAACTTATAAATACTTTAAACAAGAAATAATTATAGTCTTTAGAGAAATTGATGAAGAAATGGAGGTAATTTAAAAGCTTTAATAACTTAAGTAATACACGTTAATAGCTAACTATACAGCAGAGTTCAAGTAAATCTAATTATAATTTAATTAAATAAATTAACTATTAGTTATAATATACTACAAAGGACTAAAAGACAGGATTAAGGATAAAATCTTTAAAGGAAAATAGCTAAGTACTTTACTCAAAATTATTAAATAAATAGTAACTATTAATAATTACTAGTACTAGTAAGAGTAAGAAAAAAAGGCACGTAGAAGATTAGTAATCTATATACTAAAGAAAATTAAAAAAGATAACCAAACTTATAACGAAATAAATATTAATGTTAAATAAATATTTATTAGTAAAAGATAAGGAAAGTAAACTAAAAAATAAATAGAACACTATACACGTAAAGTATGCCTGAGATACGGAAAACAGGGATATTTTATTAAAGACTATAAATAATAATAAGTAGACATTAAAAAAGCTTATATCTAAACTAAAGTATTAAAAGAAATTAAGATAGCTATAGTCCAAATAGAATAAGTATAAGATATAGTAATAAAAGAAATAATCATAAAAAGAATCTAAAAGGAATAATACTGGATATGCAGAAACTACATACATTTTAAATAAAAATATAAAGTCTTATATTAGTAAGTTAAGAATTATCTAGTAGAATAGTTTAGTAATATAATTATCATAATATAAAAAGCAGTAGTTTAATAATATAACACAGAAACTAAGAAGAAGATATAAAGATTCTATAAAATTATAGAATAAAAAAGAGGACTCTTTTATAAAGAAAATCAGAAATTCAGACAAAAAAAGAATTAAGAGATAGAAAAAGGTAAAGAGTTAATATCTACTATAATTATATAATAAGTACACTAGGAATACTATTAGATATATAGATTAAAGTATTATCTAAGAGAATACTATATCACTAGGTACTAGAAAATTACCTTAAGAAATAGAATATATAAATACTAATAAGTATTATAGTTAGTAGAAAATAAGTAATATAAAGAACTCAGTAAGTAAACACTAGCTATATAGATAAATAAGATTTATAAATAAAAACTTATACTAATTATAAGCTATATGACGTACTATCACCCTATTAGATATCCAAAACTAAAATAAAATTAGAATAAGAAAGAGGAAACGATCTTTTTATTAATATTATAAATACAAGACAACAACGCTGTAAATAAAGTAATAAAAAAGAAATACTAGATATATATAATACTAAACTATACTAGAAAGAACTATAAATAGAATAGATATATAGTATATATTAAAGAATTAAAGACAAAGAAAGTATTATAATAACTTATAGATAAAGAAGAACTTAACTTATAACAGAAACTAGTCTATATAGACTCTAAAAATAAGTTATAGGATCTAAATTCAGATAAATATAAGTAGCTATTATGGGATAAATACTAGCTAGGATACTAATTATATTAAACTAAACACTATTAAGAAGAATAGTTAGTCATAGAATCACACAAGAAACTTATATATTAAGAATGTTTCTTAGAATAGAAATGTAAGGATTATAAAGAATAAACTAAAAATACATATAAGATACTAAATAAGAAAATATGTTAACTCTAAAGATACCTAATTTACAGACCTAGAGAAAAAATACTAAAGAAATAACTACTACTTAGAAGTTAACTATATATAAAAAACTAGAAAACTAGTAGATAATAACTAAGCTATTAGAAAGCTAATAAAAGGTTAGAAAAAACATAACAATTATATACACATAACTAAACTAAAGAAAACACGAAAATAAGCTATACGTAGACGTATATATTAATAGTAATTAGATACTAGTACTTATAAATAGTAAGGCTAGTAAAATACTTATATTAAATAAGTAAATATAAAGACACTAGATATTAACTAAAGTTTTAAATAAACTTATATAAGTAAGATACGTAGATAATAGTCTAACAACATTTAGAAAAAAATTAATTAATTTTAAAATAAGAAATATAACTATTAAAGTAGCAGGTTACATAAATAACTATTATATTAAAATTATAAATCTAGGTAGAGAGGATTTTATCTTAGGATAAAACTAGCTAACATAATAGAACTTACTAATTAACTAGAAAATAAAGTTTATAAAAACTAGGAAGGACTACTATAGATAAATAAAAGCTATAATATAAATAAAGAAAATAACTTTTTATAATACCACGTTTATTATGCCGAACGAGTACTAAATGGAATTTAGAAAATAATTCTTTAAAGAAGCTAAAGACTAGTTACTAGAATACTAGAACTAGAACTATAAAATCACGCTTAAAAAAGGAATAGATCTGAAACCAGGATTATTATATCAAGTACCAATCTATTAGTAGGAGGAATTATGAAAATTCTTATAAAAAAATTAGTAAAAAAGATATATATAAATAAGCTAAAGCAAAATAGCATTACCAATACTCTTTATACTAAAAAAAAAATAGAAAACTAAGGTTATATATTAATTATAGATATCTTAATAAAGCTATAGTCAAGAATTATTATCTAATACTATTAATATTAGAACTAATAAATAAACTTAGAAAAGCTAAATAATTTAGTCTCTTTAATATTAAGAATAGATATTATTAAATATAAATAGTTAAAGAACACGAATGGATGACAGTATTTAAAATAAGATATAAATTATTTAAATACCTAGTTATACTAATAGGACTTACTAATGCACTAGTAATATTTCAGATAATTATTAACTATATACTAAGAGAATACCTAGACGTATTTATAATAATATATTTTAATAACGTGCTTATATACATAAATAGAACACTAAAGGAATATATTAAGTATACTAAGAAAATACTATAGAAACTTAAGAAACACAAGCTATATATTCAAACAGAAAAACATATATTCTATAAAAAAGAAATTAAATTCTTAGGATACTTAATATTCTGAAATGGAATAGTAGTTGACCCTGATAAAGCTAAAGATATTCTATCTTAGTTAACACTAATAAATATAAGAGAAGTATTATGAGTTGCCTTAACTTAATAGTACGTTTTATATTAGTAACTCTACCCTGACTGATTACTTAATAAGTTTTTAGTTCTTTCCATATCTAGAGCAGATAGCCTTAGGTTTAATAGAATAGAGTTTAGTCTTTATCACAAGATAAGAAGAGAGTGTATAATAGATTTAATAAGATAGTGTTAAACTATTTCACTCGCATTTAAGTCTCAACTTAGAGAGAAGATCTCGATTTTAGAGTAACTATAAAGAATTCAAAATATCTTAGAGCTAGTCTATGCCTTATATTTATAGAAAATCCTTCATGCGTATATTATATACCTCTGTGTAGTATATTAGATACTGCTAGAGAAAATAAGAGTAATAAGTCCCTTATCTATCTTATCTACCTTATCTGCTAAGATCCTATCCTAGTTACGTACATAACTACTTCTAATCTACTGGCATAGTTCTATATTTCTGTTCTTACTTCTTGGCTTGTACTTTAGCCTATGCTAAAGCGTCCCATGCGCGTTTACAATTCTTTCTTTCTAGCTTAAATATATGTTTCTATTCTAGAGTCTTATTAGCTGTTATTGCTAGTTCCTTTAGCTTTTTAGGTGTAGTTATTTTACTATTACTGTCCATAATACTATCCCCCTCTTCTAAGTCTTTGTCCTAGAAGATAGTTTCTTTTTTTTATAAATAGTATAAAAGCAGCAGGTCCTCCGTCCTGTGCTCTAAACTATAAGATTCTTAACTTTTTTTTTATCCTGTCTAGTATTTAAATAATAACACGTCTTAAGTCATCTCTAATACGTGCTTACTATTTAGTTTCTTAAATCTATAATAAATCTTATTATATGCTATTACTGTGTTCTCGCTGTTGTAATAACGCTCTTTAATATCTAGTAAATCTAGCTTCTAGTTATTATTCCAAATGTGTTAATCATAACATAAAGTGCGATCTTATTATAACTTAACCTAAGTAGAATTATTTTAATTATAATAAGAAGAAATTATAGAAGTAACTTTGCTATACTTAGGAGAAGATAATAGCTACTTATTTCTATAAGTTACACCTTTATTAATAGTTAGTCTAAATAGATTTTTAAAAGAAGAAAATATTCCAGCGCGAGCTTACCTCAATCAACGAAGTTTATATAATAGAGAAGAAAGAGTAAAATTATTAGAGTTAATCTAGTATATTACTATCTATAGCGTCCGGTGTTGCTTTGTCTTTTTTCTTAAGTTTTAAGTAGAATATTCTCTATTTCCCTTACTTACTAGACTTCACTTTAGAGTAAGCCTTTGCTGTTTCTTTTAATAGTATTGGTTAATTAGCTCTAAACTGTTCTTTAAGTTTCTAACTAGCTCTTAAGTGTTATCTTTAGGTCCATATTCTTTCTATCTAACCAAGTACTTCCATTAACGATTAAACTGTTAGTAGTCTAAAATTTGCTGGACTTTATACTTAGTATAATCTTTCTTAAGCTTAAGCTTTATCTAAAGTTTGGCATTATATAGTGCTAGTTCTAATTTAGAGATATGGAAAACTAGGTGAATTCTTATATTCTTAGGTAATTATAGTTCGTAATTCACAGGTCCTGTTTATTATTTAACCTTGAATAGTCCTAATTTAACGTGATCTAATTTTCGTAATGGTTGCTTTATTTTTAAATTTTTCTTTTTTAAGAAAATCTTATCTCTCTCCTTAAAGGTTAGTTCCTTAACCTTAGATTTATTCTTAACTTATTTACTAAGATTGCCTTTGTAGGTGATTTTCTGTGCAATTTCTTTATATAGTATTTATAAGTCTTTAACTTTTCTTCTTATAGCTTTTAATACTTTGTCTAATGTTTATGGTTCTTGATAAGCCGTAGGCTCATAACCATAGTTTACATAGAATAGTAATTTTCCTATTATTAATGACTTTACAGAGTTATATATAAACTCAGCTATTAGTAATAGGTCAATCTAATTATCCTATAGTTTATTAACATACATTTATAGATATTATTCTAATGTTTAATTCATCCGTTCTGTTTGTCTATTTGTTTGTAGGTGAAATGCTGTTAAAAGACAGTTCTCAGCCCCTAGCCGTTCTATAAATATTTTCCAGAATATTAACGTGAATAACTTGTCTTGGTCTATGATAAATTCTCATAGCATTCTGTATCATGTAATTAGTATTTTAATTAGTAATAACGCTAGTTTATCCGTTTTTATTTCTATATAGGTTGGTTTAAAGTAAGCGTACTTTATTAATCTATTAATAATAACTAGTATCATGTCATATTATTAACCTGTTAAGGTAGTAATTATCAGTATTCCTATAATAAAGTCTATTATAACTAATTCCTATAGTCTATTTAGTGAAGGTATTAGTTGCATGAGTCTGTACTTCTTATATCTTAATATTTTATTCTTTTTATATTTAATACATTCTAAAAGAATGTTTCTAACCTTACTTTAAATTCCTAGAATTTAGAAGTGTCTGTTAATCCGTTCTATAGTCTTCTTAACTTCTTAATATCTATATATTTTAGCTGAATGTTAGTCTTTAATTAGCTCTATCTATAATTTATCTAGTACATAGATTATTTCTTAGTCCAGATTCTAAAGTAGTTGTTTATTATTGAATTTTCTTATTTATTTTTCCCAGGTGTTTTTGATAATGACTACTGATTTAATATCTATTTATAAGCTTCCCAGGAATCCGTCTTATCTTTATCTAAGTATTATATTATATATTTCTAGTATATTTTTTATATAGTTTATTTATTAACTAAGTGCGTCAGTCGCAGTATTTTCTTTTCCTAATTTATAAAGTATTTAAAAATTAAAAGTTAATAGTATCTCTTATTATCTAACTTATTATTAATTTAACTTCTTTGTTATTATAAATGCCGTTAGATTCTTGTGATCTGAATATATAATAATCTGTTACTTAGTTCCTTCCAAGTAATACTTCTATTTCTTAAATACTTAAATAATTACTAATAATTCTTTATTATAAATATTATAGTTTAACTCGGCAGTTGTAAGTTTATAAGATAAGAAGTCTACTAGGTGTTTTTATTTATTATTTTATGTTTATAAAAGAATAGCTCCTGTAGCTCTATCTAATGCGTCTATATATATCTCTATTTAAAGTCCTAAATTAAACATTTTTAATATCGGTAGTTCCTTGAATTTCTTTTTTAACTTTTTAAAGGCTTTGTTTTCTTTTTCTGTCTACTTAAATTATTAATCTTTCTTAAGTAATTCTATTAAAGGTACTATAATTCTTAAATAGCCCTTAATAAATTGCCTGTAGAATCCTGTGAATCTGAGGAAAAAATAAACTTCTTTCACGTTTATTAGTATTAGCTATAATAGAATATCTTTAGCTTTATCTAAGTTAACTACTATTCTATTTCTAGATATAATATATCCTAGAAACTTAACTTCCCTCCTGTGGAATATATATTTCTCTATTTAAATATATAAGTTATACTCCTTAAGCTTCTGTAATATTTTCTTAGTATACTTAATATATTTATCTAGCGTCCTATTTATATATACTAAGACATTATTAAGATATACTAGTATAAAAACGTCTAGATATTCCCTTAGAATATAATTAATAATGGCTTGGAATGTTACTAGTGTGTTAGTAAGTCCTATAAGTATAACTATATATTTATATAATTTATAGCTTATTTTAAAAGCTGTTAGCCATTCATGCCCTTTAGCTATTTATATTTAATAATATTTATTCTTAATATTAAACAGGCTGAATCATTTGGCTCCTCTGAGTTTATATATAAGTTCTAATATTAGGAGTATTAGATAATAATTCTTGACTATTACTTTATTTAATTATTAGTAGTCTACGCAGAGTCGTAGTTTTCTATTTTTTTTTAGTATAAATAGTACTAGTAATATAACTTCGTTTTTACTTTCTCATAAATATTCCTTTTTAATATTATTATTCAAATATTATCGTAACTCTTTTTATTGTTTAATGGATATTTGATATAATAGTGCTGGTTTTAGTTTCTTTTCTTTCTTAAGTATAATTTTACAATCCCAATCCTTATATTCTGGTATCTAGTTTTCTTGTTCTTTTATAAACTATTTTCTAAATTCCTTCTAGTATTTATTCAGCATAATAAACATAGTGTCGTGAAGAGTTACTTTTTTTATCTATATTATAACTTTTATTTATCCATAGTAGTCCTTTCTAATTCCTATAGACTTTATTCTCTAATTAATTAGTAAGTTCTATTATACTAGCTAGTTCTATCCTAGTATAAAATCTTCACTATCTAGATTTATAATCTTAATATAGTAGTTATCCGTGTAACCTGCTGCTTTAATAGTTATATTCTCTATTTTAAGATTAATTAAATCTTTTTTAAATATTACTGGACTATTGTCTACGTGTACTACTCTTATAGGTTTATCTAAAACTCTAGTTAAGATATAATATCTTTATATCTATTTATTTAATATAAGTGTTTTACTAGCCCTGCTGTCTACGAGCGCTTGCGTCCAAAAGCTGTTAATATATACATTTATATATAGCTTATTTTCGTGTTTCTGTCTAAGTCGTATATAGTTAAGTGTTAACTTTTATATTTTAATCTTAAATTAGCTCTTTAGCAGTATAGTTATTACTCACTAGCCTTTTAGTTTTTTATCTATAATATAATTCTAACTGTTAATTACTTCTTTAGTGTTTCTTCCTTAAGTCTATAGATAGAGCATTATTAGAGTTAGTATTCTTCCTTTAGTAATAATTTATATTCCCTTTTAGCTTTTTCTCCGTGATCTTAGTACTTTTATTTTAAGAAATATTCCTTTATCATTAACTTAGCATGCAATTCTGTGGCTATTTATTCTTTTTAGTGGTGTTTAATTTAGTAATATTAGCATCCTAATTAGTATTTATTTTAGTCCAACTGTTTATATTTCTCTGTCTTTAGGTCTTAGAGTTTTTTTTTAGAATCTATATAGATTAGCTCTTATTCTGTATTAAGCTCCTACTTTTATATTATCTATTTTAATACTTATTTTATCTTTAGTTTTTTAACCTTTATGGTGTGAATTGCCTATCTGTAGTTTTATCTAGTATACGTTTTTTTTTTATATATCTAGTATTTCTTTTATATGGATCTTTCGGCAGTGTTGTTATTCTATACTCATAATATTAGTAAAGTAGGTTTCTTATTAGATTCTTTATTTTAATCCTATCCTAACTTAAGGTGTCCTACGGGGTGATAATAAGTCATATAATTTATAAGTAATATTAGTTCTTATTTATAAATCTTATTTATCTATATAGCTAACTTTTGCCTACTGAGTTCTTTATATTACTTATTACTAGCTATTTATAATACTTATTAGCACTTGTGCATCCTATTTTTTAAGATAACCTTTTAGTGTTTAGTAATATAATATTCTCTTATGTAATATTCTGATCTGTAGATTCAGTAATATCCTTAGCTTACTTACTATTAAATTATAGTAGACATTAATTTCTTGCCTTTTATAGTTTCTAGATTTTGTTATTATCTGAATTTCTAGTCCTCCGCCTTAAAGGGTCCTCTCTTTTGTTGAATTATCTTATAGAATTAATTAGCTTTTTCTAGAAAGCTAGCTTAGTATTATCTGATAACAGCTCTTTATATAATAGTAATTATATTACTAGCTAGCATTACTAGATAATTCTTAACCTGCTAATATAGTAGTTTATATTCTTATTTAAGATATATATAGCTTCTATAAATCTAGCATTATTCCTTCTAGATTTGTTGTATTATGGTTTCTATTATTATTTAGTCCTTAACTGGTTCTATTCAGACTATAGTAATCTTAATCTCTATTAATACCTTAGTCTAAATATAAGCTTTTTTAACGTTTATTGTTTATTATTTATATTTTTTAATAAAGTGTTCTTGCTTTCTGCATCTAAGGTATACCTTACGCGCATATTAATTCATTCATTCCTTAATACATTTATCTTATTTTCTTTTATTAATTTATATGTTCTTAACTAATACGTGATTGATCTCTATTATATTATAAATTTAAGTATCTTTTTTATTTCTTTATGGTGTATGGATTACTGGTCTAGTATTATTCTTCTTTTCTTACTCTCTCTAGTATTAATAGTTATTAATAGTTACTACTTGTTTAATAATTTTTAGAAGTATACTAGGTTATTTTCCTTATAAAATCTTATTCTTAATTCTATTCTTTAGTCCTGTATAGTATATTATTACTAATAGTTAGTCTATTTAATTAAGTTGTAATTAGATTTACTTAAACTCTATTATATAGTTAGCTGCTAATGTTTGTTGCTTAAGTCTTTAAAGCTTTTAAATTACCTCTATTTCTTTATTAATTTTATTAAAGACTATAATTAACTCTTTCTCAAACATTTTATAGTTCTTAAAAGTTCTTTTGATATTATTATTATAGTTTGTAAGTTTTGTTAATCCTAGGTTAAAATCTCCTTTAGCTAAATAGTTCTTTATAAGTAGTTTAAACTATTTTATAGCTTTTCCTATTATATTTATACTAGCTACCAGGATCCGATCTTAGTTAGTTATAAATAAGAATTAATTAAACTAATAGTATAAGTTTATTATAGCTATAAACGTCTTAAGGTCATCCTAATTTCCGTTAAATTTAAAGAGTAGTTAGATCTTTATAGTTTCTTCTCTCTTAGTTTTTACTATTTCGACTTGTTGTTACATGCTAATTATGGTATTACATAACTTTATAATAGCTATTCTTTATTTCTAGATAATCTATTATGTGCTCTTATTCTCTTCTGATGTATTTCTAGTAGTAAATAAAAATCCTATTATAACTTCTTCTTTACTGCTACTATCGCTTGATGAGTAAAGTTCTTATTTATTTTTATAATAAATTATTATAAACTATAATTAGAAATTCGTTATTAGAATTAATCTAACGTTCTCTCCTACACTTTAAAAGGGTAGTTATAATGTTATAAGTTGTCTTAACTTAATAGTACGTTTTACGTTAGTAACTCTACTCTAATTAATTACTTAATAAGTTTTTAGCTCTTTCTATATCTGGAGCAGATAGCCCTAGGTTTAATAAAATAAAGTTTAGTCTTTATTACAAGATAGAAAGAGGGTATATAATAGATTTAATAAGATAATATTAAACTATTTCACTCGCATTCAAGTCTCAACTTAGAGAGAAGATCTTGATTTTAGAGTAACTATAAAGAATTCAAAATATCTCAGAGCCAGTCCATGCCTTATATTTATAGGAAATCCTTTATGCGTATATTATATACCTCTATATAGTATATTAGATACCGCTAGAGAAAATAAGAGTAATAAGTCTCTTATCTATCTTATTTACTTTATTTACTAAGATTCTATCCTAGTCACGTACGTGACTGCTTCTAATCTACTAGTATAATTCTATATTTCTGTTCTTACTTCTTAGCTCGTACTTTAGCCTGTGCTAAAGTATTTTATATGTGTTTATAATTCTTTCTTTCTAGCTTAAACATACGTTTCTATTTTAAAGCTTTATTAGTTATTATTATTAGTTTCCTTAGCTTCTTAGATACAGTTACCTTACTATTATTGTCCATAACAAGAAGTTTATTCTTTCCTTAGATTTATAGAATTCTGCTAATAATTTATTAAAAACTACTTAAAAATTACATTACTTTTAACGGAATTACTTAAAAAGGATTAATAGTTTAAGTAAAAATAACGTAAAGAAAACGCTTTTAGGATACTAAAAGAAATATTCTAATAACCACTAATATTAAAGATATTTAACTTATGACTTTAAATAAAGATATATGCAGATATATTAGATAGAGCTATAGAAGCTATTTTATTATAAATATAAAATAATAAATATAAGTACTTAATAGACTTTCTATTTTATAAACTTATAACTACTAAGTTAAACTACGATATCTATAATAAGAAACTACTAGTAATAGTTTAAGTATTTAAAAAATAGAGACATTACTTGGAAGGAGTTAAGTACTAGATTATTATATATTTAAACTATTACGTTAGCATAGTGTGCAGAACTTAACTAATCTATTAATAAAAATAACTAAACTAAAAACTTAGTTCTTTAAGTGATAAGGCTTATATATATTAATAGAACTAGTTAATATATTTTATATGTAATCCTGCATATAATCCTGCATGTAATTCTATATATAATTTTATATATACCTATATATACCATCACACAAACCATAAAAATCTAATAGTATTTATAATAATAAAGAAATTAAATTAATGATAGGTTAGATAGTGGGAACTAGTTTCTACTTTTAACTTTTAAATACTTTATAAATTAGGAAAAGAAAATATAGTAGCTAATATACTTAGTTAATAAGCAGACTATATAAGAAATATATTAGAAATATATAATATAATACGTAGATAAAAACCAGACGGATCCTTAAGAAACTTATAAATAAATATTAAATCTATAGTCATTATCGAAAACATATAGGAAAAATAAATAAGGAAATTTAATAATAAATAACTATATTAGAATCTAGACTAGAGAATAATTTATATACTAAATATATTATAAAATAAGCTTATTAAGAACTAATACTTAGTTAAGTATTATAAGTTACTTAACTTACTAACGTAAAGTATACTAGTAATAAGCTATCTAATTACTTATATAACACTTAGTAGTTCCTTTATTTCTAGATTAGAAAGCTTATTAGACTTAGTAAAAGTTAGTTAACTCAGTAAAGAGTAAGAAGAAAGAAATATAGTAAGTTAAGATTTAATAGAATAGTACTAAACTATATCACTTAAGGTGTGAATCTTAATTTTAGAGTAACTATAAAGAATTAAAAGTAATTATGAACTGTCTGATGTCTTATACTTATAGTAGATCCTCCGTGCGTATATTGTATTCTAGTTAATAATATATTAAATACTACTAGAGGCTGCTAGAGCTATTAGAGGTTCTATTATTTTACTTTATCTCTATTTACTAAGCTCTTGCCTTAGTCACGTAAGTCACTGCTCCTAATCTATTAGCATAGTTTTATATTTTTATTCTTACTTCTTAGCTTGTGCCTTAGCCTATGCTAATATATCTTATACTTATTTATAGTTCTTTCTTTCTAGCTTAAACATACGTTTCTATTCTAGAGCTTTATTAGCTATTATTACTAATTCCTTTAGCTTCTTAAATATAGTTACTTTTTTATTACTGTCCATAACACTATCCCCCTCTTTTAAGTCTTCGTTTTAGAAGATAGTTTCTTTTTTCTATAAGTAGTATAAAGGCAGCAGGTCTTCTACTTAGTGTTCTAAATTATAAGACTTTTAACTTCCTTTTCTTTCTACCTAGTCTCTTTATAATAACACGTCTTAAGTCGTCTCTAATATGTGCTTGCTGTTTAGCTTCTTAGATTTATAATAAACCCTGTTATATACTAACGCCCTGCTTGAACTGTTCCCATTAAGACAATAATTGCCTTATAAACTTAAGTTCTAGTTATTATTTAGCCTGTGCTAATCGTAATGTGAAATATGATCTAATTATTTTATAATCAGAATAAAATCATCTTAATTATAATAAGGAAAAACTCTGTTATTAGCTTAATTTCTTTAAAAACTAGTGTTCTAAGCTTTACGCTTAAGAACTACAGCTTTATCATAAGCTTATAAAAATAAACTCTAAAGAGAAAAAGATGTTTAATTAAGAGATAGCCTTAATTCATGAGATCCAGGCTCTTAAAGAGGCTAAAGCCTATTCTTAGGGTTAAAAAACTTATACACTGTAACCTATAGTGCTGGCTTCTTTCTAACTTACTTTATTTTTTCTCTCTTTTAGCTTAGATTAGAACGCGCTGTAGTCATTCTTTTTATAAGATATAACTCTTATTAGTTTATCTAATAATACTAGTTAATTAGCTCTAAACTGTTTCTTAGGTTCCTAATTAGCTCCTATGTATTATCTTTAGGTCTATAATTTTTTTATCTAACTAAATACTTCTACTAACGCCTAAACTACTAATAGTCTAAGATTTATTAGACCTTGTACTTAGTTGTGTCTTCTTTAAGTTTGAGTCTTATCTATAGCTTAGCGTTTTATAGTGCTGGTTCTAATAATAAAATGTGAAAAACTAAGTAAATTCTTATATCTTTAAGTAGTTATAGTTCGTAATTTATAGGTCCCGTTTGTTTTTTAATCTTAAATGGCCCTAATTTGATGTGATCCAGTTTTTTCGATGGTTGTTTTATTTCTAAGTTTTTTTATAATAAGAAAACTCTATCCCCCTCCTTAAAGATTGGTCCTTTAACCTTAGATTTATCTTTCTGCCGTTTGCTAAGGACTCCTTTCTAGGTGATTTTTTCTACTATTTCTTAATAAAGTTATTATAATTCATTGATCTTTATTCTTGCTAGTTCTAATATCTTATCTAGTTTTTATGGTTCTCGATAAGCCGTAGGCTCATAACTATAATTCGTAAAAAACAGTAATTTTCCTGTAGTTAATAATTTTACAGAGTTGTATATAAACTTAGCTATTAGTAGTAAGTTAATCTAATTATCTTATTATTCATTAACGTACATTTGTAGATATTATTCTAATGTCTGATTTATTCGTTCTATTTATCTATCTGTTTATAAGTAAAATGCTATTAAGAGACGATATTTAGCCCCTAACTTCCCTATAAATATTTTCCAGAATATTGATATGAATAATTTGTCTCTGTCTGTAATAAATTCTCATAGCAATCCATATTATATAATTAAGAGTTTAATTAGTAATGTCGCTAATTTATCTGCTTTAATTTTCGTATGTGTCGGTTTAAAGTATATGTACTTTATAAGTTAGTTTACTATAACTAATATCATGTTATACTATTAACCTTGAAAGGTGGTAGTTATTAGTATTTCTATAATAAAGTCTATTATAACTAATTCCTATAGTAGATCTGGTAAAGAGATTAGTTATATAAGTTTATACTTTTTATATCTTAATGTCTTATTCTTTTTGTACTCTATACATTCTAAAAGAATAGCTCTGACCTTTTTCTATATTCCTAGAATCTAAAAATGTCTGTTAATCTGTTCTATAGTTTTTTTAACTCCTTAATGTCCGTGCATTTCGGCTGAGTGTTAATTTTTAATAAGCTTAGTTTATAATATATCTAGTACATAGATTATTTCTTAGTCCAGATTCTAGTGTAGTTATCTATTATTAAATTTCCTTATTCATTTTTCTCAGGTGTTTTTGATAATAATGACTGTCTTAATATTTATTTATAAGCTTCCTAGAGATCTATCTAGTCTTTGCTTAAGTATTATATTATAAATTTCTAGTATATCTCTTATATAGTCTACTTATTAACTGAGTACGTCAGCCGCTGTGTTTTCTTTTCCTAATTTATAAAATATTTAAAAGTCGAATATAGAAACTAGCTCCCACTATTTAACTTATTATTAATTTAATTTCTTTATTATTATAAATGCTGTTAGATTCTTGTAATCTGAATACATAATAATTTAATACTTAGTTCCTTCTAAGTAATGTCTCTATTTCTTAAATACTTAAACTATTATTAATAGTTTCTTATTATGGATATTATAGTTTAACTTAGTAATTATAAGTTTATGAGATAAAAAGTCTACTAGGTGCTTTTATTTATTATCTTATATTTATAATAAAATAGTTTCTATAGCTCTGTCTGATATATCCGTATATATCTCTATTTAAAGTCATAAATTAAATATCTTTAATATTAGTAGTTATTAGAATATTTTTTTTAATATTTTAAAAGCGTCCTCCTCGTGTTGTTTCTACTTAAATTATTAATTCTTTTTAAGTAATTTTATTAAGGGTGCTGTAATTTTTAAGTAGTTCTTAATAAATTATCTATAGAAACCTGTAAATTTAAGAAAAGAATAAACTTTTTTTGTATTTATTAGCGTAGGCTAAGATAGTATATCTTTTACCTTATTAGAGTTAACTACTATTCTATTTTAGGATACTAAGTATTTTAAGAATTTAACTTTAGTCCTATAGAACACATACTTCTCTATTTAAATATATAATTAGTGTTTCTTGAGCTTTCGTAATACTTTTCTAGTATACTTAATATATTCTTTTAGCATTCTATTTATATATACAAGCATGTTATTAAGATATACTATTATAAATACGTCTAGGTATTCTCTTAGCATATAATTAATAATTATTTAAAATGTTATTAGTGCGTTTATAAGTCCTATTAGCATGACTAAGTATTTAAATAATTTATATCTTATTTTATATACTATTATCTATTTGTGTTCTTTAGCTATTTGTATTTTATAATATCTATTCTTAATATTAAAAAGGCTAAACCATTTAGCTCTTTTAAGTTTATCTATAAGTTCTAATATTAGTAATATTAGATAACGATTTTTTACCATAGCTTTGTTCAGATGTCTGTAGTTAATATATAATTATAATTTACTATTTTTCTTTAATATAAAAAGCATTAGTGATGTTATCTTGCTTTAACTGGTTTATATATATCCTTTTTATTAATTTTTTTATAAGAATTTCTGTAATTCTTCTTGCTGGTGTATGGGTACTTAATATAATAGTCTTAGCTTTAAATCCATTTCTTCTTTAAGCGTGATTTTATAGTTCTAGTTCTAGTATTCTAGTAATTAGTCTTTAGCTTTTTTAAAAGAACTATTTTCTAAATTTTTCTTAATATTTATTTGGTATAATAAACGTGGTGTCGTGAAGTATTATTTTCTTTATTTATATTATAACTCTTATTTATTACTATCTATAGTAGTTGTTCTTAATTCCTATAGTTTTTCTTCTCTAATTAATAGTTAGATTCTATTATGCTAGCTAATCTTATCCTAAGATAAAATCCTTACTACCTAGATTTATAATTTTAATATAGTAGTTATCTATGTAACTTGCTACCTTAATAGTTATATTTTATATTTTAAGATTAATTAGTTTTTTTCTAAATACTATTAGACTATTATCTATGCGTCTTACTCACATAGGTTTGTCTAAAACTTTAGTTAGTATCTAGTATCTTTATATCTACTTATTTAATATAAGTGTCTTACTAGCCTTACTATCTATAAGTGCTAGTATCTAATTACTGTTAATATATATATTTATATATAGCTTATTTTTATGTTTCTTCTAGTTTAGTTATATATATATAATTAATATATTATTTCTAATCTTTAGTTCTTAGCTTTTTAGTAGCTTAGTTATAGTCTACTAGTTTTCTAGTTTTTTATCTGTAGTTAACCTCTAAGTGGTAGTCACTTCTTTAGTGTTTTCTCTTTAGGTTTATAGATTAGGCATTTCTAGAGTTAACATACTTCTCTATTAAGTATCTTATATATATTTCTAGCTTATTTTCTATAATCCTAACATTTCCATCCTAAGAAACATTCTTAATATGTGAGTTTTTTGTGTGAATTTGTGGCTAACTATTTCTTTTAATAGTATTCAGCCTAGTGTTATTAGCATCCTATCTAGTATTTATCTTATAATAATTATTTATATTTATTTGAGTTTAAGTCCTGTAGTTTATTTTCTAACTTTATGTAAACTAATTCTTATTATAGGTCAAGTTCTTTTTTATTTACTAGTTATTATAATACTTTTCTTATCTTTAGTCCTTTAACACGTATAGCGTGTTTATTCTATTTATAGTTTCTTTCTATATAGTTAGAAGCTATATATATCTAGTATTTCTTTCTTATTATTCTATTTACAGCGTTATTATCTTGTATCTATAGTATTAGTAAAGAGTTTTTTTCTTCCTTTCTATTCCAGTCCCATCCTAATTCTGGATATCTAATAGGGTGGTAGTATGTTATATTAGTTATAACTAGTATAAATATTTACCTATAAATCTTATTTATTTATATAGCTAGTTCTTATCTACTTAGTCCTTTATGCTACTTATTTTCTGCTAACTATAGTACTTATTAGTATTTATATATCCCATCTTCTAAAATAACTTTCTAGTGTTTAGTAACATAGTATTCTTCTTAATAGTATTTTAATTTATATATCTAATAATATTCCTAGTATACGTACTATATAATTATTATAAATATAAGTTTCTTACTCTTTATAGTCTCTTAATCTTTTTTTTATCTAAATTTTTAGTCTTCTTTACGGAATAGTCCACCTTCTTATTTTATAATCTTATAAAATCTCTATGTTTCTTTCTTAGTTTCTATATTATATTATTAAACTATAGCTTCTTATATTATAGTGATTATATTACTAGATTATTCTACTAAATAATTCTTAACTTACTAATACAGAATTTTATATTCCTGTCTGAGATATATGTGGCTTTTATAGATCTAATACTATTTCTTCTAAATTCTTTTTATAATTATCTCTTTTATTATAATATCTTTTATTTATTTTATTTGGACTATAGTAATCTTAATTTTCTTAGGCGCTTTAGTCTAAACATAAGCTTTCTTAACATCTAATTATTATTATTTATAATTCTTAATAAAGTATTCTTGTTTTCTATATTCTAAGTAGGCTTTATGTATATAGTGTTTTATTTATTCTCTAGTTTATTTTCCTTATCTATTTCTAATAAATATTTTTTTAATATTAATGTCCATTAGGTTATAGGTTTAGTTATTTTTTTTATTTCTTTTAAGTATATAGGTTACTAATCTCTTATATGCCTTTTTTTCTTATTTTTATTAATACTAATAGTTGTTAATAGTTACTGCTTGTTTAATGATTTCTAATAAAATACTTAGCTGTTTTTCTTTAAAGATTTCGTCCTTAATTCTGTTTTTTAGTCCTTTATAGTATATTATAACTAGTAGTTAGTCTACCTAGTTAAGTCGTAATTAGATTTATTTAAACTCTATTATGTAATTAGCTGCTAATATCTATTACTTAAGTTACTAAAGCTTTTAGATTACTTTAATCTCTTTATTAATTTCTCTAAAGATAATAGTTATTTCTTGCTTAAAATATTTATAACTCCTAAAAGCTTATTATATATTATTATTACAATTAGCTAATCCTGCTACTCCCTAGTTAGAGTTTTTATTAGCTAGATAGTTTCTTACTAGTAACTTAAACTATTATATTATTCTACCTATTATATTTATACTAGCTACTAAAATCTAATCCTAGTTAGTTAGAAATAGCTTTTAATTAAACTAATAGTAGAGATCTATTACTGCTATAAAGATTTTAAGTTTATCTTAATTTTTATTAAACTTTTTAGAAGGTTATATTTTTACTATTTTTCTTTTCTAGACTACTATAGCTTATTATTTAGCTTTAACTTATTATTATAAATTTACTAAAGTATTACGTAACTTTATAATGGCTATTTTTTATTCCTGAATAATCTATTATACACTCTTTTATTTTTCTGATATACTTTTAGTTGTGGATAAAGATTCTGCTATAACTTCTTCTTTACTACTACTTTCTTCCAATAAATAAAGTTCTTATTCGTCTTTATAGTGGGTTGTTATAGGCTTTTAATAATTAGTTATTAGAATTCTATCCAACAGTTCTTCCTACTTTCTTGAGGTGGTAGTTATAATATTATAAGTTATTTAACTTACTAATATAAAGTATACTAGTAATAAGCTATTTAATTACTTATATAATACTTAATAGTTCTTTTACTTCTAGATTAAAAAGCTTATTAGACTTAGTAAAAGTTAATTAACTCAGTAAAGAGTAAGAAGAAAGAAATATAATAAGTTAAGATTTAATAAAATAGTACTAAACTATATCACTTAAGGTGTAAATCTTAATTTTAAAGTAACTATAAAAAATTAAAAGTAATTATGAACTGTTTAATGACTTATACTTATAGTAAATCCTCCATGCGTATATTATATTTTAATTAATAATATATTAGATATTACTAAAGGCTACTAAAGCTGCTAGAGGTTCTATTATTTTACTTTATCTTTATTTACTAAGTTTTTATCTTAGTTACGTAAGTCACTACTCCTAATCTATTAATATAGTTTTATATTTCTGTTCTTACTTTTTAGCTTGTGCTTTAGCTTATACTAATACGTCTTATACTTATTTATAGTTCTTTCTTTCTAGCTTAAATATACGTTTCTATTCTAAAGTTTTATTAGCTATTATTACTAATTCCCTTAGCTTTTTAGATATAGTTGCCTTTTTATTATCGTCCATAACACTAAGATACACAGATATTAGAGAATTAAAAAAACTATAGAATAAATTAACAGGCACTTTTAGATTCTAGAAATATAAAAAAAAGTTAGAGCTATTCTTTTAAAATATATTAAGTACAAAAAGAATAAAGTATTAAGATATAAGAAATATAAACTTATATAACTAATTCCTTTACCAGACTTATTATAGAAATTAGTTATAATAAACTTTATTACAGGAATACTAATAATAACTACCTTTAAAAATTAATAATATAATATAATATTAGTTATTATAGACTAACTTATAAAGTATACATACTTTAAACTAATGTATATAGAAATTAAAATAGATGAATTAGTAACTATACTCATTAAACTACTAATTATATAATATAGATTACTATAAGAATTTATTATAAACAGAGATAAATTGTTTATATTAATATTTTAAAAAACGTTTATTAGAAAGCTAGGGGCTGAATACCGTCTCTTAATAGCATTTTATTTATAAACAAATAGACAAACAGAACAGACAAATTAAATATTAGAATAATATCTATAAATATATATTAATAAATAGTAAGATAATTAGATTAATTTACTACTAATAGCTAAGTTTATATATAACTCTATAAAGTTATTAACTATAGGAAAATCACTATTCTATATAAACTATAGTTATAAGCCTACAGCTTATCAAGAACTATAGAAACTAAATAAAATATTAGAATCCATAAAAATAAAAGTTAAGAAGTTATAATAACTTTATTAAAAAATTATATAGAAAATCACCTATAAAGGTAATCTTAGCAAATAAATTAAAAATAAGTCTAAAGTTAAGGGACTAATTTTTAAGGGAGGGGATAAAATTTTCCTATTATAAAAAATTTTAGAAATAAAACAACCATTAAAAAAACTAGATCACGTTAAATTAGGACTATTTAAGGTTAAATAATAAATAAGATCTGTAAACTATAAACTATAACTACTTAAGGATATAATAATTTACTTAGTTTTTTATATTTTAAAATTAGAACTAGAACTATAAAATGCTGAATTACAGACTTAACTTAAACTTAAGAAAGATATAATTAAGTATGAAGTTTAATAAGTTCTAGACTACTAACAGTTCAGATATTAGTAGAAGTACTTAGTTAAATAAAAAAATTATAGACTTAAAAATAATATATAGGAGCTAGTTAGGAACTTAAAAAATAGTTTAAAGCTAATTAATAAGTATTATTAGATAAAGCAGAAAAAGCCTGCTCTAGAGTTATATCTAATAAATACAAAGAATATAAAATATTTTACTTAAAACTAGAGAAAAAAACAAGGCGACACTAGACACTATAAATAGTAGTATATTAAATTAATTTTAATAACTCTACTTTTTTTTTTAATTATATGAACTTCGTTAATTAAGGTAAACTCATGCTAAAATATTTCTTTCTTCTAAAAATCTATTTTAGCTAATTAGTAATAAATACGGAGCTTATAAGACTTTATAGTAAAAACTTCTTCTTAGTAGTATAAAGCTATTACTAAAGTTTCTTTTTATTCTAGTTAAGATGATTTTACTTAGGCTATATTATAATAAGATTATATTTTATATTTTAATTAATACACTTAGAACATCGCCTAAAAGCCAGATTCACTAAATAATAATAGTTATTATTATAATAGTAAGAATATAGGAATAGTATTTAATAGCTATTTTTTTAAACTTTTCTTGTTAAATAATAAGCTTATATTAAGAACAATTCCACTTAAGTTATTCTTAGGAAATTAGAAGGATAGATAAGGTATAAGAGGTTCTTATAATCTTAGCTTTCACATAAAAAACTAGTTACCTTTATACTATCTATAAAAGAAAGAATAAAATAACCTTTAGGCTAAAGGCTTAAAGGAAGGGGATAATATTATAAACTATAATAAGAAAATAACTATAAATAAGAAGGCGTTACTATAAAAGGCATAGTATAAAAAAATATATAAATAGTACTAATAAATAAAAGTAAACTAGTAAAAACAGAATTTACAGATAGAGTTACTCTATAGTAAGTATAAGTTCTATAAAGAATAATACTTAGAGTAAGTAAGCCAGTTAAGTAACCAGCTATAGCAGGATATAAGAAAGATAAATATAGATAATAGAGATAAGAGCTTATTTCCTCTTATCTTTTCTAACAGTATTTAATATACTTCTAGTTAGTATATAATATATATATAAAGGATTTATTATAAGTATGAGACATTAAATAGCTTATGGTTACTTTTAATTCTTTATAGTTACTTTAAAATTAAAATTCATACCTTAAGTGAAATAGTTTAATACTATCCTATTAAATCTTAACTTATTATATTACTTTCTTCTATTTTTATTGAGTTAATTAACTTCCACTAAGTCTAATAAGCTCTCTAATTAGAAAGTAAGAGAACTAATTAACTATTATAGCAATTAGTTAGACAGCTTATTACTGGTATAATATTATATTAGTAAATTAGCAACTTATAATAATACTATTATATAATAAATTTAGAAAAAATAATACTAGATTTATAGAAGTTATATATACCTTAAATAAGAATATAAGATATTATATTAGTAAGTAAAAAATTAACTAGTAGAACTACTTAATAATATAATTACTACTATATAAAAAGTAGCTATCAGATAATACTAAGCTGACTTTATAAAAAAAGTTAATTAATTCTATAAAATCATATAATAAGAAGAAGGACCCTTTAAGAAAGAAAATTAAAAATTCAAATAAAAAAAGAATTAAGAAATAAAAGATAGAAAAGAGTTGATATTTATAATAATTATATAATAGATATACTAGAACTACTATTAGATATATAGATTAGAGTACTATTTAAGAGAATACTGTATTACTAAATACTAAGAAGTTATTCTAAAAGATAGAATATATAAATACTAATAAATACTATAGTTAGCAGAAAATAAGTAATATAGAGGACTTAGTAGGCAGGAATTAACTACGTAAATAAATAAAATCTATAGATAAGAACTTACGCTAGTTATAAACTATATAATATATTATCACCCCATCAAACACCTAAAACTTAGATAGGATTAGAATAAAAAGAAGGAGATAACTTTTTTATTAGTTTTATAAATATAAGATAACAACACTATAAATAGAGTAATAAAAAAAGAATACTAGATATATATAGTATTAGATTATATAAGAATAGACTATAAATAGAATAAACACGCTATACGTGTTAAGGGACTAAGAATAAAATAAGTATTATAATAACTTATAAATAAAAAAGAATTTAACCTATAATAAGAACTAGTTTACATGGATTTAGAAGATAAACTATAGGATTTAAATTCCAATAAATATAAACAGCTGTTATGAGATAAATGTTAGTTAGGATATTAATTATACTAAGCTAAATACTACTAAAAAGAATAGTTAGCTATAGAATCATATAAGAAACTCACACATCAGGAATGTTTCTTAGGATGGAAATATAAAAATTATAGAAAATAAATTAAGAATATACATAAAATACTTAATAAAGAAATATGCTAACTTTAAAGATATCTGGTTTATAAACCTAAAAAGAAAACACTAAAGAAATAACTACTACTTAAAAGTTAACTATAAATAAAAAACTAAAAGGCTAGTAGACTATAACTAAGCTACTAGAAAACTAACTAATAGTTAGAATAGATATAACGCTTATATACATATAACTAAACTAAAGAAAATATAAAAATAAACTATATATAAAGGTATATATTAATAGTAATTAGACACTAGCACTTATAAATAGTAAGACTAGCAAGATATTTATATTAAATAAATAAGTATAGAGATACTAGATATTAACTAGAGTTTTAGACAAACCTATATAAGTAAAATATATAAACAATAGTCCAGTATTATTTAGAAAAAATCTAATTAATCTTAAAATATAGAATATAACTATTTAGGCAGCAGGTTATAGAGATAACTGCTGTATTAAAATTATGAATCTAAGTAATAAGAATTTTATCTTAGAATAAAACTAGCTAGCATGATAGAACCTAACTATTAATTAAAAAAAAACTATAGGCAACAGGACGGAGTGCTATAAATAATAATAATAAATAATAATTTAAATAAAGAAAATAATACTTTATAATACTAAATTTATTATACTAAATAAATACTAGGAGGAAT
Source organism: Zopfia rhizophila CBS 207.26 (assembly GCA_010093925.1). Classification (NCBI taxonomy): domain Eukaryota; kingdom Fungi; phylum Ascomycota; class Dothideomycetes; family Zopfiaceae; genus Zopfia; species Zopfia rhizophila. Next base: position 925,835 of record ML994619.1, read on the forward strand.
TTAGAGAATAGTTCTTTAAGAAAGCTAAAGACTAATTACTAGAATACTAGGACTAAGACCATAAAATCACGCTTAAAGAAGGAACGGATTTAAAACCAGAACTATTATATTAAGTACCTATTTACTAACAAGAAGAATTACGGAAGTTCTTATAAAAAAATTAATAAAAGAGATATATATAAATAAGCTAAAGTAAAATAACATTACCTATACTCTTTATACTAAAAAAGAATAGAAAATTAAGATTATGTATTAACTATAGATACTTTAATAAAGCTATAGTTAAAAATTATTACCTTATACTATTAATATTAGAACTCATAAATAAACTTAGAGGAGCTAAGTAGTTTAGTTTTTTTAATATTAAAAATAAATATTATTAAATATAAATAGTTAACAAACACGAGTGGATGACAGTATTTAAAACAAGATATAAATTATTTAAATATTTAGTTATACTAATAGGACTTACTAACGCATTAGTAACATTCTAGATAATTATTAACTATATACTAAGAGAATATCTAGATGTATTCATAATAGTATATCTTAATAACATGCTTATATACATAAATGGAATGTTAAAGAAATATGTTAAATATACTAAAAGAGTATTATAAAAGCTTAAGGAATATAAACTATATATTTAAATAAAGAAATACGTGTTCTACAGAACGGAAGTTAAATTCTTAAGATATTTAGTATTTCAGAACAGAATAGCAGTTAACCCTAATAAGATAAAAGATATACTATTTTAGCTAATACTAATAAACATAAAAGAAGTTTATTCTTTCCTTAGATTTATAGGATTCTGCTGATAATTTATTAAAGACTACTTAAAAATCATATTACTCTTAATAGAATTACTTAGAAAGGATTAGTAATTTAAGTAAAAACAACGCGAAGAAAACGCTTTTAAGATATTTAAAAAAATATTTTAATAACCACTAATATTAAAGATATTTAACTTATAACTTAAAATAGAGATATATGCAGATGTATTAGATAAAGCTACTAAAACTATTTTATTATAAGTATAGAATAATAGATATAAATACCTAGTAAACTTTTTATCTCATAAACTTATAACTACTGAATTAAACTATGATATCTATAATAAAAAACTACTAGTAATAGTTTAAGCATTTAAAAAATAGAAACATTACTTAGAAGGAACTAAGTATTAGATTATTATATATTCAGATTATAAAAATCTAACAGCATTTATAATAACTAAGAAGTTAAATTAATAATAAGTTAGATAATGGGAATTAGTTTCTACTTTTAACTTTTAAATATTTCATAAATTAGGAAAAGAAAATATAGTAGCTGATATACTTAGTTAATAAGCAGACCATATAAAGAATATACTAGAAATCTATAATATAATATTTAAGTAAAGATAAGACGGATCTCTAGAAAGTTTATAAATTAATATTAAAATAATAGTTATTATTAAAAATATATAGTAAAAATGAATTAGAGAATACAACAATAGATGACTATAATAGAATAAATTAGGAACTATTTTCGTACTAAATATATTACAGAATAAACTTATTAAGGACTAATATTCAACCGAAATGCACGGATATTAAGAAATTAAAAAAACTATAAAATAAATTAACAAACACTTCTAAATTCTAGGAATATAAAAAAAGGTTAGAATTATTCTTTTAGATTATATTAAGTGCAGAAAGAATAAGGCATTAAAATATAAAAAATATAAACTTATATAACCAATTCCTTTACCAGACCTACTATAGGAATTAGTTATAATAGACTTTATTATAAAAATACTAACAATAACCACCTTTTAAAGCTAATAGTATGATATGATATTAGTTATTATAAATTAATTTATAAAGTACACATACTTTAAACTAATATATATAGAAATTAAAGCGGATGAATTAGTAACTATACTTATTAAATTATTAATCACACGATATCAATTACTACGAGAATTTATTATAAACAGAAATAAATTATTTATGTTAATATTTTAAAAAATGTTTATAAAAAAGCTAGGGGCTAAGTACCGTCTCTTAATAGCATTTCACTTATAAATAGATAAATAAATAGAATAAATATATCAAACGTTAGAATAATACCTATAAATGTATATTAATAAATAATAAGATAATTAGATTAACTTATTATTAATAGCTAAGTTTATATATAACTCTGTAAAGTTATTAACTACAGGAAAATTACTATTCTACGTGAACTATAGTTATAAGCCTACGGCTTATTAAGAACTATAGAAACTAAATAAAATATCAGAATCCATAAAAATAAAGGTTAAGAAACTATAATAACTTTATTAGGAAATTATATAAAAAATTATCTATAAAGATAATCTTAGCAAATAAGTTAAGAATAAGTTTAAAATTAAGAAACTAATCTTTAAAGGAGGGGATAAGATTTTCCTATTATAAAAAAATTTAAAAATTAAACAACTATTAAGAAAACTAGACCACATTAAATTAGGACTATTTAAAGTTAAGTGATAAATAGAACCTATAAATTACAAACTATAGCTACTTAAAAATATAAGGATTTATTTAGTTTTTTATATCTTACTACTAGAGCTAGTACTATAAAATATTGAATTATAAATAAAACTTAAACTCAAGGAGAACACTGTTGAGTATGAAGTTTAATAAATTCTAGACTATTAATAATTCAGATATTAGTGGAAGTATTTGGTTAAATAAAAAAATTATAGACCTAAGAACAACATATAGGAACTAGTTAGAAACTTAAAGAATAATTTAAAGTTAATTAATTAGTACTATTAGATAAAATAACAAACGCCTACTTTAAAGCTATATTTAATAAATAAAAAGAATATAAAACGTTTTATTTAAAACCTAAGAAGAAAAATAAAGCAATACTAGATACTATAGATTATAATATACTAGATTAATTCTAACAGTTTTGTTTTTTCTTTTTTATTATATAAACTTTATTAATTAAGGTAAGCTCATGCTGGAATATCTTTTTTTTTTAAGAATCTATTTAAGCTAGTTAGTAATAGAGATAGAGCTTATAGGATTTTATAGTAAAAGACTTCTCTTTAGTAGTATAAAGTTACTACTAAAGTTTTTTCTTATCTTAATTAAGGCAGTTTCACTTAGGCTGAGTTATAATAAGATTATATTTTATATTTTAATTAATACACTTAGAACATCACTTAGAAGCTAAATAGACTAAATAATAATAACTATTATTATAATAGTAAGAATAGAGAGATAGTATTTAATAGATATTTACTTAAACTCTTTTTACTAGATAATAAGCTTATATTAAGGACGATTCCGCTCAAGTCATTCTTAGGAAATTAAAAAAATAGAAAAGGTATAAGAAGTTCTTATAATCTTAGTTTTCATATAAAAAACTAGCTACTTTTATACTGTTTATAAAAAAAAAAATAAGATAACCTTTAGGCTAAAAGCTTAAAAAAAGGAAATAATATTATAAATAGTAATAGTAAAGAAGACGCAGCCGAAGAGACGTTAATATAAAAGAAATAGTATAAAGAAATATATAAGAAATACTAGTAAATAGAGATAAATTAGTAAAGACAGAACCTACAAATAAAACTACTCTATAGTAAGTTTAAATTCTATAAAGAATAATATTTTAAGTAAATAAATAAATCAGATAACCAGCTACAGCAGAACATAAGAAAGATAAGTATAAATAATAAAGATAAGAACTTATTTTCTCTTATTTTTTCTAGTAGTATCTAATATACTTCTAGTTAGTATATAATATATGTATAGGGAATCTACTATAAGTATAGAACATTAAATAGCTCATAATTACTTTTAATTTTTTATAGTTACTTTAAAATTAAAATTCACACCTTAAGTAATATAGTTTAATACTATTCTGTTAAATCTTAATTTATTATATTACTTTTATTTACTTTTACTAAGTTAATTAACTTCCACTAAGTCTAACAAGCTCTCTAATCTAGAAGTAAGAGAATTAATTAATATTACTAAATTAATTAAATAGCTAGTTACTAGTATAATTTATGTCAGTAAGTTAGCAACCTGTAATACTTAAATAGTTATAAAAGAAATTACTAAAAAAAAAATCTCGTACAGAGAAAATGGATAATATAGAGACTAATAATTAATATAAGCTAGCTAATTAAATAGCTAGATAACTAGCTATATATATAGCATAATACGTGTAACAGTATACTATTATAATATATAAGTATTTTACTAAAAATACTAATTTAGTTTATAAATAATATGTTAAGATTTTATATTAATAATATTAATTTTATTTAAAAATAATAATAAAATAATAAAATAAAAGTAAACTAAATATTATAAATTTAAATTAAAAGTATTATAAAAAGTTAAATAATAAGTTAATACTAATAGTTTAGTATTATTACTATTTTTTATAATAATAGTAATATTTAAAAAAAAAAAATTCTATAAAATATTATAACTTTATTTTCTAAAAATACTTTATTTTTATTTTTAATAATATACTTTACTTATATAATAGTATTTAGACTAGTTATTTAATAATTTTTTACTTTTAAAAGCTTAATACTATAAATTAATAATATAATATAAACTATATATAAAACTTAGTAAAAAAAAAATTCTTGTAAAATTTCTAATGCAATTATACAAAGTATAAAGCTTTTATATAAAAAATAAAGTTTAATTAAATACACTTCAATAACTTCTAGAGTACTAAGGTGGGAGTAGAGTTAAATTTGCTAATAGACTTTAAATAATAACTCCAAACTAGCTCTATAGAAATTCCGGCTTGGTGTTGTTGGCGCCACGCGGTTAGCACTTTATTGCGTTCTTGCTTTTATACTTCTTTATCTTTTTCACAGCTTTTTCCTAGTTTTACTTTTAATTCTTTTAAACTTGTACTTAAATCTTCTTTTAGCCTCTATTTGACACCTTATTTGTATGGGTACGTGCCACTCCTCATTTAACTGCTTTTTACGTTGCCTTTTCGATTGACTACCTCGACGTTTCGTTCGTCCCGCTTCCTCATCATGGCAGACGTGGTGAGAATGCCTACGCCAAAATCGAGGATTCTCGTCGATACCATAATCTCTAAGGCGAGAAAGCAAGTCTTCTTTAAGGCGACCTCTAACTGTTTCGATCCCTTATCGCCCATGTGCTCCTTACCTGCACCATCGTCTTACTGCTATCGCCGACTTAAATGGTCGCAATTTCTCTCTTTAGCTTGTGACTGGATACGCGCTTAGCCATCCATTTTGTTACACACTCTTCCCTGGGTTCCTGGGAGTTGAAATACCTCCTTGAGGTCATTCTCTTGCTGCCAATTTCCACCTTTCTGAGCTATCCTACTTCACTCTATTTGTGAGCTGCATCTGAGCTACAGAAAGGTCCGTTCACATTGTTACGTTCTACCCTCTGCTGTGCTGACTCTTCTGCTTTATTCTTGCCAGATCGTTACGGCTACTTCTACGTCTGCGAGCGGTCCTGCTCACCCTACTTGGGCCCGCGATTCTGGTCCCGTCACCCTAGCTCCTCCAGCCAGGCCCACCGAGCGTCCCACATCGTTCCCGTCAGCTCCTCCATATATTATCTTCATCGCCGCTGGTTTCAGCGAGGACATGCAAATCAGCTCCGCGCCTGCTACGCACGATCGACTGGAGATTTGGGCTACAGCTAAACGCGTCTACGCCCGCCTCGACACCAGCACCGTTCCTTCCACCCTTTGGATTGCATACTACGACGTCTGCACTCACGGATTCATATCTTTCACCAATTCTAATGTTGCCTTGGGAGCCCCCATTACTCAGAATGAACATTTGAAGTGGCTTCCCTTTGCCAACTTCAAGCAGAGCATCTGGAACCAGCGCCGACAATAGCTTCATCTAACTCGCCAATTCCGCGTGACGTGTGGTAACCGCGGCGAGCATCGGTGCTTCACGGCTACTACTACACTTACCTTACACCTTGACTGCATGGTTAACGCTTATATTACTCCATGCCGCTGGCATCACCACCGCTGGACCACGCAGCAGTCTGCCGGGTTTCCCGCCGAACCTGCTCAGCGCTCGGCTGAGTCTGATCAAGAGTGGGAGGACTAGCGGACCGAGGCATCACTAGAGGAAGATTAGTAGCTGTATGGTTATCTCCTTTATCAAAGAGAGATTGATCTTCCGTGTAGCGTGCTGCTAAGAGCCCATCTGGATATCCGTTTGTCATTCTAATACATCCTGCAGTGCCGGCTTCTTCTACTCGGATAGAGGACTGCGCATGATGACTACAGCGACTACTTAGGTTTGGCTTGGAACTGGGCAGTTAGAAAGATCTTTATTGGCAAGGTTGAGGCCAGTTGGTACCGGTGGTTTCTCCCTCGTTTCCGTTGGCTTGAAGTGGGCGACCGTTATGAGGCGAGTTGCGGAAGTTGTCTTGGTATGCTCCAAGACAGATATACGAGGAGATTGCCAGCGTGGGCTTGCAAGTGCGATTGTACATACCCACATTGAACGTGCACAGCAGCAACACCTCAATGTCCAACAACACTTCATGGTAATGATAGTGAAAATAACCGGCCTCCCTATAACGCAGTACCTCCGTCATCCGGTCACTTACGGTATTCTGAGGAGACGGTGAGGTGCACTTAACACTTGCTTGCACTCTCGGCTTCCAGTTTTGCAACGCGCTGCGAAACTTCTGCCCCTATCCCATGCACCGCCGGAATCTGCCCCCCGGGGGGCACCTGAGGTAGGCCAATAGGAGGCTGCTGATGTAAGGAGGTTCTTGGCACTTCGAACACCAAAGTTGCAGGTTTTGTATGAGAGATAACTAGTAAAACTAGCGACAAAAATGCCCCCTGAGAGCTCGATTTCATACATGAAGCTATTGGAATGTGTGTAGAACTCTGTATACGCTGATTTCTTGGTGTTGTAGTGAACCTACATCCATCTAATTCACCAAGAGCTGTACAGTCTGCAAGTGCTCCTGCCAGCACGGCTGTGGGAGGTTACAGAAGGCTTGCTAGCAGATCAAACAGCCGTATAATGTCCTATTTAGTCTCTTCAGCTGCATATTGAGGTCGCTATCCGTCAGTTCTCCGAGTGCAGTCCTTTTCCTACCCTGGGTACGCCGTCCCTTAGTTGCACAAGATACACACGTTTTTGCTTTCCCTCGAGGATAGAGCTTCACCAAAACATGATTATGTTGGCACGGCAATCTCGCCACGTCAGAAACACGTGGATGCCTGAATGTGGATGCACCAGAACGAATCATCAAGGGGTTACGTAATTGGGAACATGCACATATGAACACAGTCTCTACAGCTTCAGGTAATTCAATTAATCGACTTCAATCATTCCTTTGAAGACAATATTTATGAGAACTTCATGCTGCCAAATAAGACCTCCATGAGGTTATGAGCCCGGCTTTGCGAATCTCATATATCACTCGTTTTCATACGACCTGATCCAAATTGTCTATCAATTAAATCCTCACGGCTGTCAAAAATGACAAAAGAGACCGGAGTACCAAAGCTCAAAGGAGCTGCAAATCTTGCCATATGGCTGTTTAGGCTTGAAAAGCACATGACAGCAAAAGGCACATAGGACGCAGTCAGATTTGTTCCGTACAAACAAAGTACTCGGCAAACGACTCCTCTATTAATCCCACGCCAAAGTAGCGATGGAACGTCTGTTGCTCCTGATAATTCACTAGTTAGAGAGACAATTGAGACAAAGACACCCTCACCCGGACAGACAGAAACTGATCTGGAAAAGAAGCCAAAATTCGGCAACACAAGCGACTACCAAGACTTCGACTTTGCCCTGGAATTTACAAAGGACTAAGATGACTGGGTAATACATCCTGACAACGACAAAGCGATCAATGACATCGTTATCCATTGCGAGGATGTGCCAGCACGAAAGGTTGATGGAATCCTGGTAGCTCAATGGGTCATCGACACCCTTATCGAGCACTATAAGATCAATACTGAACTATAGAAGTATTTAGTTGCTGAGCGGATCTGGACTATGACGTATGCTTCATGCAAAGACATGGAAGACTACACTAATAAATTCGGAATCCTTATCCAAGACATTGCACGGTAAAAGATTATAATTGACTTTATACTCAAGCATGCAATGATCCACAATCTTGGAATGTACTTTACCTCTTTCTAAGAACGAAAACGTGATACGGGCATTGAATCGCTTTCGTACGATACTCTTACAAGTCAACTTCATGACAAAGAGCTCGTAAATAAATCTTAATCTAAAGCTACATTTCTTACAACAAACACAAGAAGTAAGAAGCAGAGTTAAAGTTAAAGCAAATTGCCTGGTATAGGCAAAGAACACAAGTCAAAGACCTGCCTATGGTGTAAAAGGGAAGGCAAGAAAGAAGAAGACTACTAGTTTAAGCACCCAGAAAAGGCTATAGACAGCTAGCGTAAGAAGTAAAAGGATTTTTGAAAGAATAAAGACAGTAAAGTAATATAGCTTACTCTAACTAATACCTTAACTAATACCTCTCTAAGCTTTTTTACCTACAGCGATAAAAGCAAGACAACGTACAACACTTTATTAAAAGTTAATATCTATAATAATTACGCCTGGTTTATTGAGATACATGTCGCCAGCAGAGCTCTAAGCAGAACAGGTAGAATCATACAAATTTCAAGTAAAGGAACGATACGGCTTTTATGTTAGCTTTGAAACGGCAAAACTTTCTTCCATACTATTAAAAATATTTGGTATTACCTAGATAGCTTTATTAATATCTTGTCAGCTATAAGAATAAGACGCGGGGGCTATACTCTTAATTAAAAAAATAAAGAAATTAAAGATTAAAAAGGCAACAAAGTGGCTGTAGCATATGAAGAAAATAAAATTATTCTTATATATATAGTAAAGACAGACCCTTACATGGCACTAGCTATAAAGCTATTACTAATTAAAAAAGTGTTAGTAGAGCAGCTCTATTGAATAATAGAATATATAAAATATAGTAATTTTATAAAGCTTATAAAGAATATTACTGGATTAAAGCTAAAGAGTTATTGCTATAGCACTTATACATGCTATCTAGAATCTAAGCTTTAAAAATAACTATTTAGTAAATGATAGTGCGTAAAGTGAGAAGAAGAGATTCTCTATCTAAACCTTATACCACTAATTAAACCAGAAAAACATAATTAAAAGCGTGGATATATCTTTATAACTGATAATTATACTACTGGTATAAAAGTAGGACTTATTTGCTTTAAGGACGAAGCTCTAAACTATATAAAAAAGCTATAAGCTTGCTAGAAAGCATAAGAGAAAGCCCCTATTACGTACATTTTCTCAGACCGAGATTCTATATTCATAAGTTAAGACTTTAAAGAATAGATGAAGAAAGAAGGGATTATTTACTAACTAATAGTACACGACACTTTATAAGAGAATAAACTTACTAAGATAACCTAATTCTATCTTTATAAGAAAGTAATATTAATACTGGTAGATTAGAACCTTCTAAAGTTTCTTTAGCTACTAGTAATTAAATATACTACTAAGCTGAAAAATAGAAGTCTAGTATAAAAACTTAATAGTAAAATGCTGTACGAAGTCATCAATAGATGTAAACTAAATCTTTCTAAAATTCTAAAATTTAGAACTATTATATATTACTAGAATAGCTAAAAAGCTTAATCTAAAAAGATTATACCACATAAAATTAAAAAGAAATTTATAGAATTTATAGATAGATTTAATAGATTAATTATTAAAGTCTAGAAAGAAGGGACACACTAGGTTATAGAGAAACAAAATTTTAAATCTAATAATAACTATAAACCATATAACAGGTATTAATTTACGGAAGATGAGAATAATTTTAACTTTAAATAAAAAGTATAATAGTTATCTACAGGAACTTATAGCCTTAATTCTAAACTAATAACTAATAGCTAAAAGACTACATAATATGAGGCATATAAACTTATAGTTAAAATTAAGTAGAACTTATTTTATAAAAGAGAGCTAAACAGGCCGTATAAGCTAAACTCTATACTATTAAAAAAAAAAAAAAAAAAACACTTAATACAGTAGAGAGCACACGCAAAGTATAATTCATATTAAACTATAAATAATTAAAAATACTAAAAGAGAAGTATAATAAGATGCTGTAATAAGCCCTAAAATAAAATTATTAATTTAAGAGCTACTTTTTTTAATAGAACTACTATAATAATTAACACGCAACAATAGAGAACAACTATCTCTAAAATTCTATAATAAGTATAAGTATATAATCTTAATAAAGCTAGTAATAATAGAAGCTATAATAAGTATATAGAAAGTAATTATACTTACTAGAGCCTCTAACGAGTATTTCTATATATTATATATAGTAATACTTAATAAAATTAACTATACCTATCAAAGCTTCTATTTATATCTTAATAATGCTTTAGAGTATGCTTTAATTATAGTTAATACAGGCATTTATAAAAAACTAAATCTAAATAACTTAAAGCTAAAATCATTTATAAAAGTAATAAAATAGCTAGATAATAAGAAATAAAAAAATACTACAGATATTAAAATAAAGTAGTATTAAGAAAATAGGATATTTAAATTTATTAAATTACCCACAGGGCGTACAGTACTAAATAGAAAGTAAGTATTTAAAATTAAAAAAAAAGCTAATAATTAAATTACGAAGTATAAAGCTAGATTCATAAGAAAAAGATTTATATAGCAGTTTAGTATTAATTATAATTAAATATATACTAGAGTTATATAAGTATATTTAGTATAAATAATATTTATACTTATAGTACTATTTAATTATAATATTATACAGCTTAACTTCGTGACAGTATACCTTAATTTAGATTTTAATAAAAAAATCTATATTAAGTAAGTATTTAGTTATGTTTAAAAGAATAAGAAATATTTTATTTATAGAGTTAAGAAAAGCCTATATAAGCTGAAGTAGTTAGCACGTAAATAAACAAAACAGCTTATAAGTTTTCTTATTAAAATTAGATTTAAGCTACTTACGGTAGACAATAACGTCTTTATTAAAAATAGTATTTATATAAGACTTATAATTATAGTTTATATAAATAATATTAAGCTAATTAGCAGTAATAAGCTAGCTATAAAGTAAGTTATTAATTAACTAAGTAAAGAATTTAAGATAATTAACCTAAGAAGTATTAGACGCTACCTTAGAATAGAAATTAAATATAACTATAATATAAAGATAATTACGCTTAGCTAGTAAGCATATATTAAAAAGATTTTTAATAAATATAGGTATAGTAAGTATAAATGTAAAGTGAAAACGCTAATAGTTATAGATTAATATCTTAAGCTATTTAATAATATTACTATTAAAGCTTTAAGACAAGAAGTTACTGCCTAGTTAGAATCTATTATATATACTATAATTATTATTTAGCTAGATATAGCATTTATAGTCTTATTACTTACTTAGTATATAAATAACTCTAGACTTGAGTATTAGAAAGTACTTAAGAGAATTTTTAACTACCTACGTAGTATAATTAACTATTATATTACATTTAGTAAAGAAAGTAATAGTAAACTTACTAGATATATAAATACCAGCTTTACTAAAGATTCTGTAACTAAATACTTAATAGAAGTTTATATCTTTATCTTAAATAAAGAATTTATTAGCTGGTTTTTAAAATGTTAGCTAACAGTAGCACTGTTAACTATAGAGATAAAATATATAGCTATATATTAAGCTATTAGAAAAGTCATCTAGCTTAAATAACTACTTACTAAATTAGAACTTTATTAAAAATCTATTAAGATTTATATAAATAATAAAAGCGCTATAGCTCTAGGTAAGAATCCTAAATTTTATAAGTATAGTAAATATATTAATATTTAATACTACTATATATAAAAGTAGATATAGAATAAATAAGTTACTACACCCTACTTTCTAATAGCTAAGATAATTATAAATAGTTTAACTAAAGTGCTTAGTTTTAAATTTCATTTCTACTTAATTAACTACTACAGACTTAATTCAAGCAAAAGAAGTAAAAAAAGCAGTGATTAATAAAATATCTAAATTAAAATACTATATTAAGTATTGTGATATAAATAAGCTTAAGAGAGAGTATTAATATAATAATCTTATTATATTAGAAATACGTAAATACCTGAATATAAATGCACTAGAATAAATTATTAAGGGGTTATGTAATTAGGAATATATATATATAAATATAGTCTCTATAGCTTTAGGTAATTTAATTAATCAACTTTAATTATTCCTTTAAAGATAATATTTATAAGAACTTTATACTACTAAATAAGACCTTTATAAGATTAATAGTTAGCTAGTAATTTATCTCTATTATATATGACCTACTAGGATTAAGATTAGCCGCCTTTACTAATCTCTTCTAAAGCTAGAAGACTAGCTTTAATAGGTATTTCTAGTAGCTAAGGTTTTTTATCTTTTTTATATATAGTAATAGCTTAAAGCTATTTACTAATATAATATCTAGTAATAAGTAGAAGAGACTCTTCTAAGTCTTTCTATAAACTTAAAGAGTTCTATAGTAAGATTTTAACTAGTTAAATCTATTAACAGCATTTATAAAGTAATTATATAAGTTAATAAGCTTAGGGATAGGCAGCTTTTTTTTAATAAAATCTCTAAAGACCTTTTAGGTCTATATTATCTTAATTCTACTCTTAGATAAATGCTTCCTTATATGTACTATAGTTTTATCTATTAATTAGTTAATAAATTAACCTAAGAGAGTATATAGTATTAACTTATTATTATTAATAATAGTTATAAATAGAACTATATTATTATTACGCTATATAAATTAGCTAATAGTTTTCTTTTTAGAGACTTTAAAGAAGATTATACCTTATTTAATTTTATTTATATTATATAGTCGTATATTAATGAGCTCTTTATTAAAACCCTTATATATAAACTTTTTTTTTTATTTTTAGTATTCTTACCTTTTAGAGCTAACTCTAGGGTATAATTTTAAAATTCTTTTTAAATTCTCTCTAAGATTCTTCCTGAGAGTTCTTGTCTAAAGTTGAATTTTAAGTATTTTCTTAAAAAGTTACTTCTTTTTGTACCTACTTTTTTTTCTTTTCTTTTTAAGATATCTTTATAGTTTAAATAGTTTCTATAGCTTCTATTTTCTCCCCCCTAAGCTTCTCTAATAGCTTAATAGTAGTAAATAAATTATTAAGTAATAGAATATGTTTACCATGTTTAAGTGACTAAGTAAGATATAATATTATAGATTTAATAAATATAAAGCCTTTAGCTATCTAAAAAAGATTTAATTAATAGAGATTCTCTCCTTTTACTGTACCTTTACTATAGAAGAGTTAATTATATATATAGCTACTATTATCTAATATCTAATTCTTATATCCTACTATATTAGCTTTATAGGGAATTATAGTAATTTCTTTAGAATAGCCTATAAATCTCTATATGGACTTATTAATAGCTAGGTACTTTCCTAGCTACCAGTATTACTAAGAATAAGCCCTTAAGTATTCAGAAAACTCTTAAATTCTTTTAAATATGGTTTTAAATGGTTTCTAGCCTTTCTTTTTTAGGCTTATACAGTAGAAATAGTGATCTATTTATTTAAATCAAATTCTTAAGATATAGTCCCTAACATAGTATTTCACTTTAAAACTATACTTATTTCTCTAGTAATTCTCTATCCTAGCTTCTTTATGTATCTCTATGTGTATAAGTGTAGCAAAATAAGCGTATAGCTCTTCTCTATATACAGGCTTCTAGGGTCTCTGCCTGTGTTTTAAATCCCGCTAATTACTATCAGTCTCCTAAGGCGGCTTCCCAGCGCATATTAGCTCTATATTACAATTAGTATACACACAGAGCCTATTAACTAGCTTGTTAGGGAAAAACAGCCGAAATAGTTGGATAGGGCTCTCTCTATCCACTTCTTCCGGTAAGTTTAGGATACCACGGTCGTTCAGGTTCTTAATAGGTAGTAGCTTCCAATCAGGCGCCGCGCCAGCGTTAGGAAGGCTAGGTTTTTATCCTCTTTTTAATTTTGGAGGCTTATTAACCTTATTAACAAGATCGTCGTCAATTCTCCTACGCGGAGCCATAAAGGGTTGTGAATTAATTATGTTAATAAACTACCTCATACACGTAGAAAATGTTGGTGTTCGAAGTGCTAAGAACCTCCTTACATCAGCAGCCTCCTATTAGCCTACCTTAGGTGCCCCCCAGGGGGCAGATTCCGGCGGTGCATGGGATAATGCTTGGCATAGCCTTTGCTTTATTAGTTTTAGCGTTGTACAGAATATCCCTGCCATAAGCAGATGGTAAAAACCTCCTAAATTCATTATTCATTTAAATTTACATCATGTAATTACACCTTAAGCACCAACCATCTCCGACTTCCAGGCGAGGCTGTGCTCAGAGCCTCTTAGCGCCCATAGCATTTGACTATGTCATACACAACCCAGTGGCAACGTCGCCCTAAACCCTTTCTTCATCTTCGCCCTCAAAAAAAATTAACGCCTCTCACGCAAGGGTCTGGTCGGTGCGGGTCGGCTGCCCTCCCTGCTGGCGTAATCGTGGTGTTCATCCGCTTTCATTTGAGACCTATGTATGGCAAATCTTTAAGCTTAAAGGTAAATCTGTTACTAGCCATCTTTGTCACCGAAAACTGCACCGCCACGGGGAGCTCGCCAGTTCTTGCCCGCAAGATGCTGTGGCCGGTCCGGGTGGGCCGCCCTCCCTGGTAGCGTGACCAACCTCTTCGTCCGCACACGTGCTGTCACCTCGAAACCAGTACTGTAGTTACAATCCAATCATATTGGCCTCTCTGATATTATAGTGGCGACGGGCATCACACCTCAAAGCTTAAATAATGACGAGCAATAGTTTTCGCTACCTCCCACTGGATCCCCAGCTTCGCGAAATCCGTCTTCTCACTCTTTCGTCAGGCTGTCCGGACGAGCCACTTCAGTGCCACCTATCTACCACATGTCTCACCGCCCGTCCTATCTACAAAGCCCTTTCCTACGTCTGGGGTGACCCTGCGAGCTCGAAAACCCCAGGTAATACCCTTATCCTCGACGGGCACCCCTTCCCGGTGACGACAAACCTCCGTTCAGCCCTGCGGCACCTGCGTCCGGCGGCGGGAGGCGACTCGATGTGCCTCTGGGTGGATGCCGTATGCATCAACCAGGGAGACGTAGACGAGCGCAGCCAGCAGGTGGCCATGATGCGAGACATCTACGCATTGGCGGCACAGGTAATCATATGGCTTGGGGAGGAAGACGACGGCAGCAACGCCGTATTTGATGCCCTACCCGTGATTGCTAGTAGGAAAAGTCGGCGCCAGTACGACGACGAAGGCAAAGACCAAGAGTACTGCTTGGATCTGATGCGGCAATGTGGCAGCTTCTTCTTTGGACTGACGGACTGTCACCCGTGGTTGTCGCGTGTCTGGATTCTTCAGGAGCTGGCAATGGCCAAAAAGGACCCCCTTGTGGTCTGCGGATGGAAATCCGTGTCGTGGTCAACGCTTGTTAAGGCCTGGCGGGCCATTGCAAGAGAAACTTTGGCTAACTTGGGCACCCGTCAAAAAGTGCGGGAAGCTACTAGCCGAGAGAAGTTGGAAAGCACCTCGATAGGAGACAATGCGGAGAGTCATAGCGACGGACCTGCTGACGAAGACGACGATGAGGACGACGATGTTGAAATCCTCGCCAAGGTGAAAATCGAGGTCCTAGACGACCTCCGCAAGGCGGTACGATCCCGGGGTGGAGAGAGCCTGAGGAAACTGCTGCTGATCTCGCGTACCTCAGCGGCCACCGACCCCAGAGACAGGGTCTATGGGCTTCTTGGTCTCTTAGAAAAGGATGCACTTGACCCTGGCTCGAGCGTCACCGTCGCCGTTGACTACCGCAAGCCGACCTCAGAAGTCTACACAGACGCCATGGCTCACATCTTCTCTCGAGGAGATGGCCCTTACTTCCTGTCGGGTGTATTCCTTCCAGGTGTTTCCGCTGTTGCTCCTCACATTCCGTCTCTCCCGCCGATGACGAAGCAGCCTGACCTTCCATCTTGGGTTCCCGATTTCTCGCGCCAGGTTCCCGACAAAGCGACGCAGCCCAACGGCATTCGGTTCCATCCGCCGGCGACCATGAGCGCCTCAGGGGCTGGGACAGTTTGCAAGAATGGAAGGCGGCTAGACGACAATAGGACACTGCAGGTGGAGGGACTCCTTGTGGACACGATCGAGCAGGTCATGTCGCTTGGCACAACTCTCGATGCGTCCATTGAGAATCTCGCCTATCTAGAGTCTGTGGCATCTGATGCCAGGCAGCGACCCTGTCTGTTCAGGCCTTCGGTTGCGCCTCTCATACAAAAATTCAAAAATAGTGAGCCGCTGTGGAGGATTCTGATTTCCAACAAGCACTTCATGTCCGGATACGACCCTGCCCCCTTATCCTACGAAAGGATGTATCTGAGCCTCCTGAAACAGCATGCTATCACAGCAGGAGGGGATCCTAATCACCACAACCCTGACCGTGCTCAACGAAGCGAGTACGAGCTGTGCCTGCAGTCGGGTGTTGGCCAGCAATCCTTCTTCACGACGAAGAGCGGATTTATCGGCACTTGCGTCCCCGACAGCCGCAGGGGCGACATCATTGCCATTGTATTTGGGTCGCCTGTACCGTTTGTCTTGCGCCCCATAACGCAGTCTGGACCGGCAGCTCGTGGCGAAGGGCAGACTTACTCGCTCGTCGGGGCATCATATGTTGGCGGCATCATGGGCGGTGAGATGGTGGACGAGTTATACTGCGAGGATCTGATGGATTCCACGACATTCTTCATCCAGTAGTCTTCCTGATAGATACCATAAATCCAGCGGTTTTGGCGATCATACTGCATCCTTTCGTGTATATTCTGGGTCCGGTTAGTGTGCATTCAAGATCAGCTGAGTAATAAAGAAGCAATGGGCCACTTACTAGATCGCTTGATCGTAAAGGCCAAGAAGAGTCCTCGCAAGATGTATAGATATAGCATTTTCCCTTCCGGCGTAATTGGATGTAAACGTTTGCCTGAAATTGCCTTCGAAGCCTATCACCTTTGCTTAGAAAACTCTCTTTTTGCCTTTGAAAAACTTTCATTCTTTAATTGCTCGTCGCATTTCTTCTTTCTTAGTCGCTTACGCCTCTTCTTGCTGGTCACTGGTTTTACGGGTGGGACTAGAGACATTAAGATGCTGTGCGAGCTACACGAACTTATAAAATTCGCGCGGAACTCGACTTAAAATTTCCTAGAAGGCGGTTAAAATAACAAAATCTGCCCTTTACTAAAATTAAAACATTTAATTACTAACGAAGCTTATAGAGGTCAAAAATGTCCCAAGTAGCATTAGCTAGTTTAAGGAAATTGCTGCAGTGTTGCCACAGCATACTTAAGGGCCACTTGGGCAAGGTCAATGCGGTAGCCTTCTTATTAGACGGCAGTACCTAAAGATAAATAGACGACAAGCCATCTTCCCTATTGTACATTAGCAATTATAAAACAATTTTTTAGTGTAGTTTGCGTCCGGCAATCTGGATTTATGTTCTCTTCCTTTCTTTATAGCCTGTAATCCTAGACAAGCTATCTCTAAGGTTGCTAGTTGGAGTCTTGGCTTGTTGTCGGTTAATCTTTGTGGGACTCTCGTTTAGCGTCTGCTCTATCCTTGATTAGAACTTGAAAACCCGCTTCTTAGCCAAAGTTTTAAGTAACGGAATCCACGTTGGTGAATTTGGTTCTGTATTTCCCTCCTTTCTTTAGGGTCTATAATTTTAGCGAATATTTCTTTAAGTTCTGCAGTTCCATTGTATCTGCTTATTTTTGCAATCCCATTCATAGGATATGTAACTTGTGCATCAGGGCCGTCACTAGCACTTGTATCTAAAACAATGGCAGAAGAAAATTAAACCACCTAGAGCTACTAATCAAATTTCAATCTGGCGGAGAGGAATGGCAGTATATAGATTGCTCTTCAAAGTCTGTCTCCTGGTGGGGATAAGAAGGTAATAGAACTGTGGTGTTTCAACCGGTTGAGACTGTATTCCCTGAAAGGTTGGAATCGGTGGTACATAAATGGCAAGCGAGGGAAAAGTCGGCATTTACTGTGTCTCGGTCGATCATTTCCCATGAACCACATACTGAAATGTGCTTCTCCTTGGGTTCCTTTAATGCGGCAAGGGTCCATCCAATTGGGAGTTTATCACCCTCAATACCCGATTCCGAATCGAGAAACTCTACCCAATCTTGAATACCTTCCACATTGCTGCAGTGTTGAAAATGTCTCCACCTAAGCATAGATTACTAACGTCCCTCGCAAAAAGTTCAGCGATCGATTCTCAAGCTTCAGAAATTTGAGAAGAGTCACGACGACATTCTGGCGGCTATGGTTTCTCAACCCCTATTGAGTCCTCCACCTCCCATCTGCGGTTTCTCTCTCTTTTTGCTTCGACTCTCACTCTCGCTCAAGCATTGATCTACACTTTTTTATCTCGCTGTCCGCAAAGCAGAACTCCACTACAGGCAGACGAGATTTTCTCCAACCACAAATCTTCTCTCGCTTACATACCTCAGATTGGTTCGATAGCTACTTGCGTAACGTAGCGACCAAGTACTAATACCTAATAAGTACAGTACCAAGTTCTAGTCTTTTCGCTGGCAAGTACTTGCAAAGCTGTTCACCAACTATGAAACCCTCATACGCCCTATTGTCGTAATTCCACAGGGGATTTCGAAATTATAAGATTGCCCTCCGCAGTGCGAATGGCAAGTTGGGCGGCCTCATCAAGGTCTCTTCATGCCGGTTTTGGAGGTCTCTTATGTCTTTGCACTCAGGCCTCCAGAGTGACGCATCAACCATCGGCCGCATAGCCACTGGTAGAGCACTGGGCGGTACGGCATGCATTGGAATTTGAATTTTCCAACATGGTACGACTACACACTTCTCTCTGACTCCTTTCGTATATTTGAATCTTCCTGGTGCGACAGGTTAGAAAGTGTGGGAGCTGGCCAAGTCCTTGTGATCCTTAAAGAGGTGTTGGATGGTAGGCCTTGTGTACCTGCAACGCACCCTCAATGCTCTGTACCATTCCAAAGAAAGTAGTCAAAAAGAGTACTAGGATAGCAACCCAGAATGTGTACCATTGGACACCATTCCTACGATCGTACCACCACTGGGATAGCGTGGCAGGCCGAGATTGATCAAAGACTTGTTTGAGGATGACTAGTCGATCGTGCCAGAACTTGAACTTTTCGATTTGTCGGTCGTCGACTCGTAGTTGCCCGCATTTGATGACTTTACTATCGAGATGGAGCGAGTAGGGTAGCTTGTTGAACCACTTCTGCGTGTGCTTGTCGGACTGTGGGAAGAGGAGAGCGAGACTCCTGAGGGTCTCTTCAATGAGCCCATCTGGGAAAAGTTTGCTGTTAAGATTAGTTCTCATGATCCGCGGAAAGACACAAAAGGGAACTAGTACCTATTCTGCCATTTAAGGAACGAAGCGTGATGGAAGATGGCCACCCTCTTGTCTTCATCATCTATTATCCGTAAATGATCCGCTAGGTTGTCTGTCCACTCAATCTGGATTCCAGCGATCCGACCGAGATTACGGGCCGTAAACATCCTTTCCAGTTTGACGTTGTCGTGTCCAAGAACTTGAGATTGACTAAAATAACCGTTAAGGAAATCTCTGAGGGAGCCTGTACTCCACACTAGTTGTCTCCGACCGGAAAACCCGTACTGAACCACTCCGATATCCATCATAAGCAGGAGACGTGAAGCTAGGTCGATAGAGCTTTCCAGGAGCTCATTCTCGTTTGGCAGGTTTGGCGATGTCAAATTTGACCGCAAGTTTTGCTTGATGACATCCTTCGAGGATAAGTCTTCGAGTTGTTGTGCAATGTCGACGACATCGTGGTGAGTTCTTGACGAGATGTGCCGTCCTCGATCGTACAAGGCGTGGTTGCATTGTTTCGTATAGTAGGTGAAGTAAGAATCCCAATCCAAGTCGCCTTGCTGAAGTTGCAACGAAGGCTTTTGTGACCAGAGATTATTTATAATCTCGCTTCTGGTTTGAGCGTCGATGGGAGTCTTCTGAAGAGGACCATGGAGAAAAGTCATAGTAGGATGGCGGCCGCTGAAACGTGGGCGACCAATCAGAATGGATGTAACAGCAGCTGTGAATTGGAAGTTCGCCAAATGGTTCAGTGGCTAAGGAGGGGAATATATCTCGCCTCCTTAGGCGCCAATGTGTTGAAAATTAACAACCGTGCGCTGTAGTCTTCGCGCACAGCCTCCACCAAGCAGGTTTGCAAGAAGCTCGTGCTCTCGACGCTAATGATACATCTGAAACCGAAAAACGAACCATGCAAAGGATCCCACCGCTCTTTCCCACAGCAGTGCTTCGTGGCATTACACCTCTCGACTCTTTGGTCGATCGTGATGCTTCACTCTAAGCCCATGTTTCGCGTCTCTCCGGAGTATGTCGGTAGCACAAGCTTCAAAATTGATCATGTATAGGATGTCCTACGAACACTCCCCCGAAAACCGGGGCCACAGGACTTCAGCCCAGAAAACTCTAATGAAAAGGCGCCTGAATTGTGACACTGCATCCTGATTCTTGCAGCCGCGTGCGATGACTGCGCCCCATTGTGCTGTCTTGGTGGCTTTCACGTCGGCAACGCACAAGCTATCGAGGAAAATGGCTGAATATAATAATGCTTCGGTGACCCATTTCATTCACCTCTCCTCCTTTTCTCCTCTCACTACTGTCTTACTGTTGGATCACTCGGCTCATAGGTCTGTTTCTGCTTTCGAGTCGCGTGCACTGTTCGACTAGTCACTTCCATCAGATGCCATGACAGAGCAACTCATTGAAGCATTGGCGAACCTCAGCCATCTTAGGCCCCGTTATCCACACCCTGCATCCTCCATTGGTACCTACATTGGCCCAATCTACGACGCAAATCATTGCTGGGAAGCCAAGGGACCTGCCCGTGACGCATTTCTTGAGCTAGTACCCCGGATCATAAGCCACCTCGAGAACTGTTGCGAAGCCATTCCAAGCTCAGACAGAGTAACCTTCTCAATATATATGGTTGGGAAGTCGCCGAAGACTGCTGGCCCAACCTTCATGTTCATATCCGAAGATGTCAGTCATCGGAAGAGAGTAAGGCAATTGGTCAAAGAGAGCGGAATTCTAAAAAGATACCCAGGCATCAAGACCGCGCACATCGCGCGAGACCCAGGAGTCGACAAGCTCGAACAGTTAGCGACAAGTCAGGAACCGGAGTCCACAGTGTTCTATGACAAACCAGCAACGGAGGTTTTCTATGACACTTCGAAACCTATTCTTACCTTCGGGATGCCCCTCTTCATCCAGCACAATGACGGATGCGCACCATCCATGCGTACCGCTACCGCAAGTATTGTTCATCTCGGGGGGCGACTCTTCTTTCTTACCGTGTTCCATGCCTTCGGGAAGAACACAGCCCCGTCAAACACGAGCGCCGATACACGGGATGATGAGTTCGAGATCGACAGCGACACAGATGAGGAGTACGACGATGAAGTTAATGTGGCCATCACTAGCATCGGAAGTCGGAGCCCTGATACTTGGTCCGAGTACAGCATGTCCGATGACGACATCTCTGACGGACAATCTGATCGCTCTTTCTCTTTCTCGGACGCGCCCACTCCGGTTGTTGAATTTCCGGACAGCTTGGAAACAGGCTCAGGTTTTCGAGATCTGCTGGCTGTAAATGAGAGCCTCCTCCCATTCAAAATGGAAAGCGAAATCCACCACCTCAGGCGGGCAGAGCCTCCAAAACCTTCCCTCAGCTCGCTGGCCCCACTTGGAACACTGGCGGTCTGGTCAATGGCCAAAGACTGGGCCTTAGTTGAGATTACAAACGACAGTGTTCTAGCTTCTATAACGACCTCGGACGGGTCTGCAGACGATGTTGCGAGGACGTGCTTGAAGAAAATCGCCAAGGGGCCCAAGGGCGATGCTGGGATTCTCACGCGTACCGCGTCAGGCGGTGAAATGACTGGGATCCTGTCAGGAACACCTTCATACACCCGTCTGCCCTATTGTACTTTATTCCAAGAGGTCTATACTGTACGACTGGATGGGCCGCTTGCAAATGGCGACTGCGGATCCGCCATCGTCGATGCTGCGACCGGCGAGCTCTATGGTCATATTGTTGCAGGTTGCCAAAGAACTGGCATTGCATACATCATGGCTGCTCACCAGGTTTTTCAAGATCTCGAGGAGCTGCTCGACAACGAAATTCTACTGCGAGAAAGCTGTCTCATGGGAGCGGGACCCCTAATTACCGCGAAAGAGAAGCTGAGGGTCGAAGTAACTACCGCGGACAATGCAAGCACGGATATTCCTCGAAAAAGAGGCATCGTGCCGCCCGAACGTAAAATCAAACCCACTTGCCAGAGGGTAGATGACACGTCCTATGTACCGCGGCAAAATACATCAGAGATCTGGTATGGAGGCCTTCGAGACTTTGACTTGGACAGGCTACGGTACTACCTTTCCACACTTTCGACGCCCCCGGCAGAGAAGGCAGACAAACGCTCAGCCTCCATACTCTATCATTCGGCACAGCCCTTGACTAATGAAGAGACGTATGGCTCGGCAGACCACCTCTCGGCACTGTGGATGACTTACTTATCAGAAAACTTTTTCCATAGACTGGAATCTTGGCAGCTTCCTATGTTTGCTATCATCGAGTTCTTGCTAATGGAAGTTGAGAACTGGAAGCGGCGAGTGTATCAGACTTCAAGCAGACTACTTCAAATTACTGACTATAGTCCACCATTCACAAGGAACTTCGAGGATCAAGTCGGGGAAGAGAAGATGCCGTGGCAACTGCATAGCATTGACAATCCTCTGGCCCGCACATCCCTTGAGAGACTGGACCAGGAGGCAAGAGAATTTGCAAGACATGTTACACTCCCCGGACTAGATGATGAATTGTTTGTGGAAGCTGCACGTATTGCACGCGATTATCGCAACTGGGATACCGTCAAGTGTCTCACCGACCAAGAAAAGGAAGCTCTCCGCCAAGAGAGGCTTCTCGGCTTCTGGAGGCAACCAAAGACTCGCCTCATCATGATTGCCATTACCTGCATTGCTGCAATAGTCCAAGGATGGACCCAAACTGGCGGTAGTGTCGCGAATCAAAGCTGGCCAGCCGAGTTCGGCCTCACCGACCTTGGTGCAGGAGATATCGCCAAGGACAAGCCGACATGGATATTTGCTTATGTGAATGCAGCCACTCGCCTAGGAGGTAGCCTGTTTGGCTGCTGGCTATCTGCTCGTCTTCAATCCAGGATATCAGGCTGCAGAGGAGCCATCTTAATATCTGCTTGCTTATGCATGGCATCGACCATCAGCGCCAGTTTCGCCCATTCATGGCAACAATTATTTTGGTGTGGTGTCATGCTTGGTTCGGGAATAGGCATTGTAGCTTCTGTAGCACGGATCTACGGAGCAGAAGTCAGTCCTAGTCATCTCAGGTAGGGTCCCTACGCTCCCCTCGAGGCATGGATACTCTCTAAAATCTTACGTAAATTAGGGGCGCTTTGGAGATGAACTGGCCGTTATTCGACGCGCTTGGGACACTCCTGGGATTTACTGCATCTCTTATCGTATCAAAAATCGGCCCTCTAAGTTGGAGATTCCAGATGGCGTCGGGGTCCCTTCCAGCAATTTGCTTGCTCACTCTCATATATATTGTTCCGGAGCCACCGCACAGGTTACTCGAACAAGGGCGTCTGCCTGAAGCATTCGCTGCGCTGCTGGCCCTCCGACAAACCCGATTACAAGCGGCTATAGAGCTCTTTTATATCAACGCCCAAATTCAGACGGAAATAGATATGCTCTCACAAAAGTCAAGTGATACGGGCGAAGCAGGGGAATTGGTTCAACATGCCTGGCGCAGGGCCGCAGTTGATAACACTGGATTCTATCAATGCCAGAGTCACGTCAAGTCAACGAATTACTTGATCCGTTTCGGCCAACTGATCCGCGATAAAAGAATGAGGCGTGCTATAGTCGCCTCTCTTGTTGTCATGATGTCTCAACAACTTTGCGGAATGTAAGTCCATCCCCACGCATTGTTCTTCTCCTAGCATCTATTTGCTATGACTGTATACGATGAGACTAATTCGAGAAAAGAAACATTCTCTCATTCTACAGCAGCATACTCTTCCGCGACGGTAACCGCGACACGATAGACGCCGTGTGGCTAAGGTGGGGTATTAGTTTAGCCAATTTCCTCTTCGCCCTCCATGCAGGCAACTTCATGGACATACGCGGCTGGCGCTTCCTGCTTCTCACAGCATACCTTGGGATGCAACCCTTAATATTTGCCGCGTGTCTATCGCCCTCGATTTCCATGTGGAGTCGCGCAGGGATACCTGTTAGCTCTTTTTTTATTTTTGTTTTTACCTTCTTCTATTCAGAGTGTCCAGGTCCAGGTATGAGAGCCTAATGGAACCAAATGTTGACCAGAACATCAGTTGTTGACCATTGTTCTAGTTACAGTCGCATACTCCTCGCGAATCTTTCCTCTGCTCAACCGTGAGGCCTGCATGAGTTTAGCTGTTTCCATCAGTATGTTCGTTGCCGGTAAGTCCTCTTCGTACCTGAACCGTCCACTTCCGCTTGCCGAGTTGGCAATTGCTGATGCAACATCTCAATCAGGTCTGCTCACCCTTTTCGTTCCGCAACTCACTCAGAACCTCGCATACGGCCACGACAACTACGAAGCTGGGCAATACAGCCTCCTCGCCATCCTTATCAGCTTCAAAATCCTTGGTTTGCTCCCCTTATTCTTCTCCATAACTGAAACTGCCCACTTCTCCCTTGAGACCCTGATCTACATTTTTAATGTGCCGATGTTCCAACTTATTCCGTATAAGTTGTGGCATGCGCTGCAGTGGGTGCCATCGATTCTGGGATGGACGGTTAGTCATTATATTTTGAGGAAGGAGGTGGAGAAGCCGCGAGATTGACCGCAAGCAATGTATATAAGATTCGTATTAAGATTGCAGAAGACACGGAAGAAAATTGAGAAGGCATTGTCCATAACAGGGAATAATAAGATTGAGAATGCGAGGATCAATGGCAGCGAGATAAGCCGCGAAGTTGTCAATATTTTGTCGGTTTCCTGACGCCAAAACAAACTGGAAGACACCATGTCCACACTGATGGTTTACTTATGACAAAGCTCTGATCTCATGTTCATTGGACTCGCAACACTAGTGTCCCTAAAAATTGGGCAGTGTAAGTTTCGCCGTTTTCGAGTCCACCTGATATGCGACGCCATTGTCAATATCGCTTTGGACCTTTGGCTGAGGCGAGGATGGATATAGACACTAGGTCTAAATGTTCTGTTCTGCTCCAAGCAACTCAAATGCCAGGGTTCAGCTTAGATAGGTTGAGCGTGACGCAAGCGATGGCTACGAAATGGGTTGATCGCACATCAGCTACCCAAACACAACCCTGGGGAAAGCAGTGGGCTTTACTGGACCGGCAATAGTAAGAACTCTACACCCCAAAGCTAGCATTTGTTTCCCCTTTTTCTCCTACCCGTGGCACAATTGGAGTGTGTCGGAGATTGGGTAGCCCCTAGCTCTGCACATGACCATATTCGTGCCCATTAGATCCTTCTACATTGTAAGAAGTGGGCGGCAAGGAGGGGCGGTTAATATAAATGGCTGGTGCCCGCTGGGGAGACTAGTCTTATTCGATACTGCAGCTCAGAAACTTAATATCACTGGGTTTAGGGAACATGGTCAGGAACGAGACCGAAAGATGTAGCTGAAAATTTGTGGGCGATACAAGTAGGAACGACTTTATTCTGGCGAACTGTTTTCGACACTTCAATTAGCAATCTTTCACTACCAGGAATATCGTCTGCCAGTCTCTATACCTTATTCTAAGTAGATATCATTTGGCCAACGAATCTCCTTCGGAAGCCACCCTAAACGCAGCCCGATCATAAAGATAGCTGTGCATAGAAGGCCCGTGCATCTAAAGTTACAGTAGCATTAATATGTTAATAACATCAATTTGTAAAGGCATGATTCAGGATTCATTAATATACTAAGAAATCTCGCTTTAGGGCCGCCGCTACTCAGAATAGTGCCCCCAGATTAAACACATTACTATAGCAAGCCTGTCAACCTACCCGCCTCTTAGAGATCGTAAGATCTGGAGACGTGATGCGCGGGTAGACATGCTAAGAATTTAATGCGAATCCGCCACGGAAGTATCTAGAACATTGGAGAAACATGAGCAGAAAAATATTGCATTATATATTCACACATCCTTACTAGCCTTTCTATGAAATAAAATCCTTATGATATACAGTGATGAACTGCATAGCTTTGGCTTTATAGAGAGCAGCACGTAGGTATTATACGTGCTTCACAGAACCCAAAGTTTAAGAAAGCTGGAAAGCGAAGCTTAAATTTCCGATCACCCTCTACGCCCGCCATACAGTAAAGAGCTGGATTAGATGGAACTTGGCTAGAACTTTGTCCTATAACAAGAAGATTGACTTTTCCGGCTTAGCATTCCCCTCTATAATCATAGGGAAGCCAAAGTAGATTCCGACCGTTTAAAGTTAACCACTCTTAGTTAAGAAAGATATCGCCGTGGCACTTTAGTCTAAGCGAGGATACTGTAGGTAAATTAGAATGGAGACGTAAGCCGCCTTATCAGTCACGAGATACTGGCTCCACATAGAGAAGCACAGCTCCAAGACGGCTATTTTTAGTTCGAGCTTCTGGAGCTGCTCTCCCGTCGCTAGGTTACATAGTTGCGTCGAAACGTTTGATGACAAGGGCGAGAGATACTTATAGCGAGGTCAAAAGCGGTGGGCGCCCAATCAGCGGACCATACCCGAAGGGGAAGGCCGCCTAAACCCGAGGCGGATATCCTGTCATCAAGCTTTCATTAATAGCTTCGGTGTGAAATGAGAAGTGGATTCTCTCTTATCTGGCACTTTGCGGGATGCTGACTGCACCCCGCGGTGTTATTAATCATTGCATTCACGAAACAACATCGCATCATACACTCGTGTCCGTACAAAGTGCTTTTGTGACCAAATGGAGATTAGACACTTGACATTGTTTCATCAAATGTCTGCACTGGGTTCGTTACGAAAATAAAGATCCCGTTGTACAGGCTATCTGCTAGTTTCTTCTTGTTGGAATTGCAATCACTGCCAAGCACACGTGACCTCGGCTATGTATATAAGCTCCACGCAAGCCTAAAATAATCAAGCAAGCTTCATCAACCTCAGCTTCCAACACTTCTTTACTATCCTATTCACAACTTTATAGGCCGAGCTTCTTCACAAACGATAGCATCGCGATAAACGTCTCGTTAGCACTGTAGTGAGTATTGAGATTGTGTCCCGCTCGCGAGATACGTGCTATCTCACTTGCCTTGATGTTGGCCGACGGATAGCGCAACGGAATCACCGTCGCCGACTGGCCATTCGGGGAAGTGCGGTCTCCACCACAGAACGGATAGTCGTTCTCACCTAGTAAAACCTGCACCGCTCCAGTATAACCCGTTGATGGAAGGCGATATTGGACATGGGAAGGAGCTCGCCCAAGGTGGTCGTCTGCCGAAGCTCCCAGGACTTGTTAAGCACTGTAGAGTAATCAGCAAATGAGAAGCCAAGAATAGATTTTGAGTGACGCTTAGTCACAATTCAAGAATTCTTGTATCAAAACGTAACGGTGTCTGCCAAGAGGCGCTCCCGCGCTAACAATAATTTGGGCAGACACCGCAACTAACTTGGTCTTGGCGATGGCTGTGTAAATAATCATGTGACCCCATTGACGCTAGCGCGTTGGCACAGATGTGAGAATCCCATCCATCCATCCATCCATCCATTCGTCGCCTACTTCGTTACTATGCTGAAGTTGACTGACTGACTAACTCTTATAATTCTTCAATATATCAACGAAACTACAAGTAGTCAGAATATTTCTTCATAGTTCTCGGCCGCTTGATTTGTGATGGCCGTACCCGTTGGCACAGTAGCGCTCAGTACTGAGGTAACGTAATGCAGACTCCCATTTCGAGTCTAAGAGCCATGGTTCGCCCGTGTTCGGGCTCATCACGCTGACGAGCCGTTCTACAGGATGGCTGTGTTTCATCAGGGGCTCACAGCGTTGTACGTTTTTGATGCCGTGTCTCTTGTATTGCATGCAGCTGAATAGCCTTGTAGGACACTTGTAGTGATCCCGCCGCTAATGCCTCCGTGGCTA
Source organism: Zopfia rhizophila CBS 207.26 (assembly GCA_010093925.1). Taxonomy (NCBI): domain Eukaryota; kingdom Fungi; phylum Ascomycota; class Dothideomycetes; family Zopfiaceae; genus Zopfia; species Zopfia rhizophila. The sequence goes on from ML994619.1 coordinate 954,251, forward strand.
CTGCAACAGATGAGCATATCAAAAGAACAAAAAATGCCGTGCCTTCTGCGGGAGAGCCCACCAGTCCTCCCAGTGCTGATCTGGAGCAAACGTCAGCCGACACTATTATAATTGCGTCAAATGAGCGGGCTATTCTGTCTAGAGCACATACTTCAGTACATCCACAAGCCGGCGCGATTGAAACAGCAGCAGAGATTAGTAATGAGTCATACTTGAAGAGGGTAGATTCGCTGAGTCGGCGCATGACGCATCTGCATGATCTGAGCCTATTATTGGACCGTTCGACGATCAGCTTAGCCAAGGTTGATGTCATCGAAAACTTTCGAGGTGGCAACTGCGATCATCATGGTTTTAACCAACACACCAAGAACTTACTAACTCATCTCTCCGACGAATCGAACGTGCAATCTAGAATAATTATAGTCGAAGGTCTGTCCGCTGAAGCCTTGAATGTCCTTGGAGAGCGCTACCACATAGACCCCGAATTTTTTGCGCATCATTTAGTTGGAGACCCCCACAAACCCAACAATGGTCAACAAGCCAGCTCAAGAAGCCGTATCTAATCATTCGCTGGAGCCGTGCCGTCTTCATGGATAAAGAGCAACTAGAGAGGGAGAAGGGCTTGAGGCAACCCGAGAGGGAGAACCGCTCCATGACGGATGTCGAAAATACGACAATTAATAACACAATCATTCATCGAGGGTTCCGCGTTGTGGGTGCTGCCGTGGCTTGGGACGAGCAGGTAACGGTACACCTTCAAAGAGGTGTTTTTCAGAATCCTCCTACAGGTGAAATTTTCTTGTCTAACCTTTAAAGCCAACAGCCAATTAATTTGAAAATAGCACTTCTTCTCACCGACCCATTCCCCGAAATTCGGTCATTCTCATCCCCTTTTGGACGTTCCTTCTGGCCTGCAAGAGATCGCTACATACCAGATTTAAACCCTTTTATGGAAATAGACCCGTATTGTGAAGAGACGGGTTTTGAGGATTTCACATTAGGATCAGATTCTACAAATGAAGTCCTCGTTCGCTGGGTGCAGCTGGCCCAAAGACTCCAGCACCTCGATCTAGGACCGCAGATGAGCATCATAACAGCAATACTCCGTATCGTTCATGGCGACACTGCCATCCTTTTGCATTATATAAACGAAGAGCTGGAAGGGATACGAGCCGATATGCTTGATAATGCAAAGCTGCTCCACTCCCTAGGGGCCTGGCAAGGATTGCTTCACCAGTTGAGCAAGCAGAAGAAGCTCACAGCTGATACAGTCAGCCAGTGTCTGGCAATTACTGAGAACATTTCCCAAATACAAAGCACCGGGGAACAACGCATTGGACCGTTTCCTCCGCGTCGAGATCTCGAGATTACCTCCGACCCGTCCCTTGGAGAGCTGCATGGTCGCTTTCTTCAACTGGAAACGCAGCTAACGCGACTGGAAAAAGACCTATCAGAAATATCTACTTCGATGGCGTCATCGATCTCATTGATTGAAAGCCACCGACAAATCGCCGAAGCGTCCTTGGTAACAAAGCTAACGGAACTGGCGGTTCTTTTTCATCCCTCTGGGGTTCTCCACTACTATATTCGGGATGCAGGTCAAGGTACAATCCGACTACTCACTCCAGAAGTATTGATGACGACTAAGCGATATCGCAGGAGTTCCGGAACGGAGTGTCGCTCGCAACGTGGGCGTATACGGCCGTGGCTGCCGTTACGGCGTCGTACACATTGCGCCTCCTACTCAGAAGTAGGCTGTTAATTCGGCTCAAGGATAGGGTTACAAGACTCGCGCGGAAGCGCAAGGGGCTTTCCGAACTAGATGCCATCCCGACGACAAGTTTGGTTGCCTCGATTTCGGTGCTAGTCTGGAAATCGAGGCTGCGAAGGCTACTAAATAGCTTACTTTGCCTGCCATTCGTGACTTGTATTGAAGCGGTGTTCCTATATATACCCTTCATAGTGATGCTGATCCACATGCTGGGACTCATAGTAGTCATCGCGCTCATGTGGACAGTGTTGAGAAGCCGTATCAGCCTCGGGGCTAATATCGCGGCTACCGTTGTCTTGATCGTCGGCAATGGCATCCTCATTGTTATCGAGCTTACCTTCGGTTATTTGTTGTTAGGGGCAACCAAGATGGATTTGTCGGTTGATTTCGGTTAGACTACATACGGGCCGTCGGCTCATGGCAGTATGTACGTGGGAAAGGTGCTTCCTTAGTGAGAAGGAGTAACGGTCGGTGCTATGATGCAATCAAACTCTCAGACATGAGTTGGAGATGTAGCCAGGCCTTGTTGCGAGCTTATTCGTATCGGAGAAAGATCCGAATTCCGAAACTTTGTTATTATGATGATCACTATCTCCCCCTTTGTTACGTATGCAGGCCGACAGGCACCAGAGTGGAAGAAACTTGAGCTTTCGGTTATGCGAGTATCGATCCAAACGATTGCACATGTTGCGAGAGAAAAGCAGATCAGGCTGCAACGGATGGGCAACGAAAGCGGAGCTAATCATCGCACGCCTCCGTCGCACCTTGCGGAGCAGATTGTGGAAACTAGAATCCATCAAATTTCATACTATAAAAGAGCAGACCTTCGACAGACACCTCCCCTCCTGCCAAAAATTCCTCCGGAAAGCCTCCGTCTAATGAAGCCAACTGCGAGAACGATGACAGTATTTTTGAATGATCGTTGTTCCATGACGTAGGGGTCGCTTTCCTACTGGTCATCCGTTTCTACTGGTTATATGATTTTACTGGCCTTACGTTTTCACTGGTCAAAACTTTCACTGGTCATTATGTGGCCGGTAAATGTTTGCGTGGCAATCAAGAACCTTCTTACTCTCCTCAGGGTTTAGACCCCTTGCAATTGCTTTGCGGTGTAGGGTATTAAGGGTTCTTGGCTGGATTCTGACCGGACACAGTGTAAAGATGTAAAGCAACCTCATGAATTGAAAACTATGGATGGCTATCCTACTTAAATATGTGCCTTGTAGATGAGAATAGGGGGGATCGACAGGAGACGATCGTCAGGAGAAGATCGTCAGGAGAGGATCAACAGGAGGATCATCAGGAGAGCTCAGTATACAAGCAATGGAGTTACCTGAGAGGCCAGCACTCGGTTACATGGATTCCCGTAATGGATTCGATCTCAGCATTTGAAAAGCCCACAAGCTTTAAGGTTAGGGCTTAGGCCCTTGTGGCAGCGTCATATGAAGGCATGGAGGTAGTTCTGGGATTATGGAGGTGGATCTAGGGCTTTCAAGGCGGTTGAAATGTTGTAGTTATATGGGGGCCGCTTTTGCAGCGAGATCTCGCGCATCTCGCGAATTTGTAAGCGAGAGAACACCAACCCGCCGTGATAACCACTAAGTATACCCACCCAGCCAACCACCCATAGAACCTCCAAAATTTCCACTTTTTCTACTATCGCAGGCAAAATACGAGCGCTCTCTAGACATTCCTAGACTCAGGCTTTATAAATTTCATGTTTTACATTAGCTACTATTAACTACAGAGTGCATTTTTTCTGTCGATTCAAGACCTGGTACAGCTGATAGAGCGACAATTGACCGCGCTGTCGAATGAGCTCTACTTCCTCTACTGTGGTGCTCGTGTTGATACCCCTAGCCTGCCGCCTTCAGATCTCCTGAATGATAACCTCCCGCCGCCCGTACAACACCTGCTTGCTGTGTTTCTGACGCCAGCGATGCCCATACATATCCTTTAACCTCTGTACAGAAGAACCACCTGCTAGACCTACCGTCCACTCCCTCCACAGCTATGGGACGGTTGAGACCGCACGAGAGAGCACGTACAACAGTGGCTGCTGCTGCTACTACTACTGTGGTAATAGTAACGGCGACGGCAATGGCGACAGCAACGAGGGTAAGATGGAGGCTAATACTAAGTAGAATGACCTTGCTGCCGTCGCTGCTGAAGCAGGTGTAGCAGAGCTAGAAACCGTCGTTATGTGGCACGTGGGATGTAGAGTTAGGAATATACGGGCTTTTAGCCTGTCTTCAAGCCTTAGGGCAATACTGTTAAGCTGCTCCCTCGTTTCCATGCCCTAGTCGTCAACTTCTTGCATAAGGCCTTAGTGTAGAATGCTATTCAGCAATAGCAGGTAGCGTCTTTTTAATCTGCACTTCTTTAGGCTCCTCGACGTCTAGTAGCAAGAGCTCAATGTCCTTCGCAAACGCTAGGCAGTCGTCTTGAGCAAAGATGAGATTAGCCCAAATTAGGTAAGCTGGAAACTCTTGTCTTGTAGCTACTAAATCCTAAAGGAGGATGATATGAAGCTACTGTAGTAAACAAAAAAAGCCGTAGGCCGCAAAGTCTTAGAAGTCTACTGTTGCGTTCCTTTTCTTCTCTTCCTTCTACTTACCATTTTTATTATATGTGTATGAGTTGAACCACGCTAGCAATTTATTAATAAAAAGCCATATAGCCTGCTTAAGAAATTGTGGAGGTTGCACCTTCACTTATAATAAATAAAAACTACCTTAAGTAAATAAGTTAAAGCTGGCCATTCTTTATATAAACTCACATAAAAGATAAATAACATAGTACTTTATTAAGGTATTATTATTCTATTTTCTAGTAGAGTAAATTTGGCTCTTGTTAATGCCTTTTAGCTTCATGTACTTAACCTTTTAAAACTAACTTACTTATGTCTTTTTTAGTAATGTAATGTTTACTTTAATAAATATTTTATTAATTTAGTTAAGCTATATATTATACACCTTTTTTTTTTTATACTATGTACTTACTTTTAATAAGATATAAATTATACTATAGTTTATACTAGCTATTATAAAAGTACTATGTGTAAGAGATTAAGAGCTTAAAAAAAAGTATTAATTAATTACTATATATAATACCAAATACTAGCTCAAAACATTGTGTAAAAAAAAAAAAAAAAGAATAAAATAAATTATAAATAGAAATATTTAGAATAAAATCTATACGCTAATACACAGCTAATATATAAATATATAATAATAAAAATAAATTATAAAAAAGACTTTTTTAAAAGGCCTTTATAAGATATTATAAATAGTTACTATAATACTAGTAAAAGTAAAATAGTATTTTATTAATAATATTTTTTTTTTATATTTTTAACTTTTTTTACTTCCTTGTTAAAGTATTAGCTATAATATTAATATAATAAGGTTTAATAGTAGTGTAGTAATCTCTATTATATAAGATAAAATAAAATTAAAGCTTACCCCTTAAAGAGAGCAGGAGATCTAAGATATATATATAAAGTTATATAATATAGTTAAGTAATAGCTACAGGACACTAGTACAGCACTACTATTATAATTAATAAAGTTTAAAATATAAGTAATTTTAAAGTAATACTTTATTAAAATATTTAATTATTAAATTTAATAAAAATTTAGTAATTACTTAATTATAAAGTACTTTAAAGTATAGTAATTAGTATATACTATAAAAGTATTTATTAAAGTTTAATAAGTAAAAAAATACTTTTTTAAAATACTTTTATAATAGTAAATATTTTTTTAATAAATTTTATAATTTATTTTCAATTTAAGTATAGACCTTAATTAAAAAATAATAATATATTAATAATTATTAAATTATAGTTTTAATAATACTTTAATAAAAACTTTATTATTAATATTAATATTAAGTTTAGTATGTAGTACTAAATTATAGTAAAAAATAATATTTAATAATATTACTACTTTTACTTTAATTAAAGTACTAAGTTTTTTATTTTTAAATAAGTATTAAAATTTTATTTATAGTAGTTAAGGAAAAAGTTATATAATTTACTTATAATTTATAATAAAAAAGTAGTAGTAACTATAAATATAATTATTATAAAACAGGCTATAGTTTCTATATACTTAAGGTCTTTATATAAAGTAATACTACATAGCTTTTTTATTACTATACTATAAAAAATAATATATAAGTTTTTTTAATATAGTAAGTATAAGTACATATTAAATTAAATACTTTAATAATTATATAAAATTATATAGTAACTTACTAATATAATATTTTAATAATATAAAAATATAATAAGGTAATAGTTTAACTAATTTATTATATAACAAATTTTAGAAAGTTACTTTAAAATAAGAAGATAAGTATAAAAAAGAAACTATTTAAAAGCTAAAGGGGACACTCTTTATATAATAAATTCTTTATTTATAATTTACTAAGTAATAAGTTTTAATAAGTATTTTAAGTTTTTATTACTACTTATTATACTTATTATATTTATAACTATATATATAAAACGTTATATATTTTTCTTACTATTAGCTTTATTAATTACTTTAATAATATTAGCTAGAAGCTCTATTTTTTACCTAGTTTTTTAAAGTATTTACTTTACTTTTAGTCTAGTTTTATATTCTTATATGTACTTTTTTACTAATAGCTAATAATTTTTCTTTAGTTAGTTTATTACTTTTTATTTATAATTATTACTTGTAATAAACTCCTACTTATTACTAACTATAGTACTTACTTTTTTTTTTAAAAACTTTTAGCTTAAAATTTCCTTTTACTTTAGGGTTTAAGTATAAGAAAGCTAGTTCTTTTAATAGTATTATACATATTCCTAGAATTTCTTTTTCTTTTTATATTTAACAATGCCTAAAATTTAATTATCAACTATTTATAATTATTATTTCATGAAATTAATTTAAGATTGTAATTATTTCATGCTAACTTTATATAATTTATATTAAAAAAAATCTTTATTACCTTATATATCTTTTATTTAGTTGTTATTTTAAGTATATTTTCTAGAATTATAAATATAATCTAGTAGTTTTTTAGTAGAAATTTAATAATTTCTTAATTAAGTATTAGCATTTGTGTAATTAGCTAAAAATAACTAAAGATACTATTTTTAAAACTAAAGCCTATAAATAATAGCTTTAAAAGTAGTTTATTTTAGTTAATAATTATAAATATAAGCTATTTACTTATAAGCTTACTTTAATTAAAAAAAAAATACAGAATCTAGAAAAGAAAATAAAGAAAAAATCTCTAAACTATTATAATCTGTAATGTCTTTGTTTATTACTTTTATTAATATCTTTTTATTAATTTTTTTAATTAAAAAGCTATATAGGCTTTTGTTTAAAATTTAATATTACAAATTTTTTAATTAAAACTAGTTAATTATTCTAGAACATTACTTTAAGTTTTTAATAAGTTTTTAGGTATTTTCTTTTAGTTTATAGTTTTTTTATTTAACTAGGTATTTTTACTAATATCTAAATTATTATAATTTTTAAATTTTTTTAACTTTATATTCTAATTAGTATAGTTTTATATTTATGTCTATTACTATTAACCCGTTTAGTAGTACTAATTTAAGTAATAATATATAAAATACTAAATAGATTTTTATATTTTGTAGTAGCTATAGTTTATAGTTAACTAGTTTAATAACTTTATTAATTTTAAATAGCCTAATTTAAATATAGTCTAGTTTCTTACTTAATTATTTAATTTTAAAAATTTTATATAGTAGGAAAACTTTATTCTTTTTTTTAAGAGTTAATTTTTTAACTCTTAACTTATTAGTACTTTCTACAGTTTATAAGTTTTTTAAGGTAATAATTCTACTAAAATTATTATATAAGTTTTATAGTTATTTAGCTTTATTTTAAGTTTTATAAGATTTACTTTTTAGATTACATAGTTTCTTATAAGTAGTTAGCTTATACTTATAATTTACGTAAAATAGTAATATATTAGTTATAGATAACCTTATACTATTATAAATAAACTATACTAAAAGTAATAACTTAACTTAATTCTTTTAAGAGTAATTAATATATATTCTTAAATATTATTTTAAAGTCTAATTAGTATACTTTATTTACCTATTTATTTAAAAATAAGAGCTTATTAAGAGCTTGTTTTTTAATTCTAATCTAACTAACAAGGCTTTTTAAAAGTATAATATAAATAATTTATTTTAATTAATAATAAACTTTTCAAGTAATTTGTGTCTTAAGACTATTGTTTTTAAGATTTTATATACTAGTTTTTTTACTAATAAATTTATAGCCATTAAATTAAAGTATATATACTTAGTTAATTTATTTATAATTACTAGTATTATATTACACTCTCTATTATTTTCTAGTTCTTTAGATAATAATAATTTTATAATAAAGTCTATTAAAACTAACTACTATAGTTATTTTAGTACTTTTAATAGTTATAAAAATTTATAAAGCTTATATTATACTAGTTTATTTTTTTAATATTTTAGGTAAGTTTTAATTACTTTCTTTACTTTTTATTTTAACTCTTTAATGTAGAAATTCCTAAAAATTTGCTTTATAATTTTTCTACTTTTTAGTGTCTATATATAATAGCTTTATGATTTTCTTTAATTAATTCTTTATATAGCTCTTTTAGCACGTTAATGAGTCTATTTATATATGTAAGTTTTAATTCTAAATTCTAAAAATTTTATTACTTAAAATTCCTAATTTATATTATCTAGTAATTTTTAACTTTTATAATTATTATAATCTTTAAATAATTATAGCTTATAAATTTGTTTAATTCTACTATTAATACTATACTTAGTATTAGTTTGTGTTATTTTATATAGTTTAGTTACTAGCTAAGTATGTTTACTACTATTTTCTAATTCTTTTTAGTAGAATATCTTAAAATTATAAATAGCTAGTATTTCTAATTAATGTATTTATCTTTTATTTAGATTTTTTATAGTAGTAAAGCTTATTAAGTTCTTATAATCTAAAAAGATCTTTACTTAATATTTAGCTTTTTTAAAGTAAATTTATTAATTTTTAAATACTATTACTATTATTAATAGCTTTTTATTATAAACATTATAGTTTAACTTAGCTTTTATAAGTTTTTTTTAATAAATAGTTTATAAAATAGAAACGTTTATTACTATATTATTAATTATAAATTACTTTAATTACATAATTAAACGTGTTTGTTTTTAGTATAATAGATAATTTTAGATTAAATATTTTAATATTAGTATTTAAATAAACTTGTTCTTAAGTTTTTTAAATACTTACTACTATTTTTACTTCTAACTAAATTTATTATCTTTTTTAGTTAACTCTGTTAAAGGTGTCGTAATTTTTAAGTATTTTTCTATAAACTTTTTATAGAAATTTATAAATTCTAAAAAGAACAATATTTTTTTAACTATTATTAGTATTAGCTAGTTATGTATCTTTATTAACTTCTTTAAATCTACTAAGATTTCTTTTCTTAAAATAATAAATTTTAGGAATTATATTTTTGTAATATGAAATTTACATTTTTCTAGCTAAATAAAGAGATTATATTTCTAAAGTTTTTTTAAAATCTTTCTAATATGTATTTTATGCTCTTAAGGTATTTTATTTATATATACTAGTATATTATCTAGATACGCTATTACAAATATATTTAAGTATTTATAAAGTGTATAATTAATAACTACTTAAAAAGTTATTAGTATATTAGTTAATTTAAATAGCATAATATAGTACTTAAAGAGCCTATATTTTATTTTAAATATTATTAACTATTTATATTTTTTATAAATATTAAATAAACTAAATTATTAAGCTTTTTAGAGTCTATTTATTAGCTCTTAAATTAATAGTAGTAGGTATTAATTCTTTATTATTATATAATTTAGTTATTTAAAATTCATACATAATCATAATTTTCTATTCTTTTTAAGTATAAATAATATTAGTAAAGTTATTAGACTTTTACTTAATTATATATATTCCTTTTTAAAGTTCTTTTTAATATATTGTTTCAATTATTTCTACTATATCTTTAATAAAGAATATATTAGTTCTATTTTAAATTCTTTTTTATTTTTAACTAGTATTTTATAGTTTTAAGGCTAATATTTTAGAAGTGGATTCTCTTTATTCTTATTAAATAGATATGCAAATTCTTTATATTCTTAGAATATTTAGGCTTTAGTAGTGTTTAAAACTTATTTCTAAATCTATACTACTCTAATATCTTATAGTTATTTTTATTGTAATTACTATATACCTTTATACGAGATTTTTTTTATTTTAAAGTGTTTTTCTATTACTTTTAGTTTCTACCTTTATACTACTTTTTTTACTAGATTATATTATTAAATAGTATTTTATTGCTAATTTATTGTTAAATTATGTAATAAAAGCTAATTTTATTCTAGAATTATATTAAGTTCTTTTATATTTAGAATATTAATATAGTAAATATATATAGCTTATTGTTTCTAGTTTTATTATTGTAGTCTTTAAGTTAATTAAATTCTTTTTAAAGATTATTATACTATTATTTACTTGCCTTACTCTTACTAGATACACCTTTTCTTAGTATAATACGTTATTTTATTTTATTTATTAATTTGAAATAAATGTTTTGTTTACTCTATTATTTATTATTACTTTTAAAAAAAAAATTTTACTTTTATAGTATAACTAAGTACTAACCTTTAGGTAACTTTATTACTTATATACTAAATTCTTCTATTAATTTTTTATTAATTTTCTTTTAGTGATTTTTTCCTAATACTTATTTTCTAATAATTATTTTTTGTTAATTTCTTTTATTCTTATATACAAAGTACATATTTAAGTAGAATAGCTATTTATAGTTTTTAATTTATAAAATTACTTTATATTTAGTTAAATATACTAAGGTAAAAACATAGTTCTTACTATACTTATTATAGTTTAAGAGTTTTAATAGCTATATTATTAGTTTAAGCTTTTTACTAGTAGCTGTTTAGTTTTTAAATAGTAAATTATATACTTTATATTCCTAATTTAATTTTTTTAAGTTAAAGTGCTTCTATTTAATGTGTATAAAGTAATAATTATAATAGTATACTAAATATAATAACTTACTATACTTTTTTTTTACTTTGTTTTCATATATAAAATATTTCTATTTTAGAAAGTATTTTTTATAAAAGAAGTCTTAATATTTAGAGTCTTATAAATTTTATTTAGTTTTCTATTTCTTTTTTTATAGTATTTACATTTAAGTGTATGTTTTTTTTAATATTACTTTTAATATTATTAACTTTACTAGTTATTTTTATTTTTTATGTTTATTATAATGTTTAAGGCTTTTAGAACTTGTTTATCTAGTTTCTATTTTTTTTACTACTTTTTTATATATTTTCTGTTTTTTTTTTAGTTTCTTTATTTAAATTAAATATATTATTTATATAACGTATTTTATGGGTGAGCTGTATAAACGGGTGAGCTATATACTTTACTAAAACTTTAATAATACTATTAATTATAGTACTATATATTTATCTACTAACCTAGAATTAATTTCTTAAGAAGCTAGAATACAGCTTACTATTCATGCTCTTAATATAGGCTAAATTTATAGTCTCTAAAATACTATATATATTTATAACGTACCCTTTATAAGCCTAAAAACGTGACGTGATGGAATTATTTTATGATGTAATTATACGCCCAATTTAATAAAGCTCACGGTCTCTAAAGAGAAGGTAATAAAAAAGTATATTTTTAAGCTAAATTCAAGAAAATTTGCCTCTCTACTAAATACTATTTAAAAGATGGCTAATAAGCTACTAGTTAAGTAAAAAATAGATCTAGTAAATATAAATTAATTATACACCTTCATTAAGCGTACGCCAGGGATTCAAATAAAGTATAATTAGAAACTAGACTATAAATATTATAAATAGAAAGAACTAGCTATTATATAGGACTAATTTAATCTTATATGTAATATAAAGACTAAGTATAGTATATAGGATAAAAATACGTATAACTTTGACAAATCTAGCTTCCAAATAGGCATAATAACTTAGTAGAAGGTTATTATAGACTTTAAGAAATAGAGTTAACTAAAGGTTTTTTAGTTAAATAATTATAAGTAGATTATAATAATCCTAGCTATTAGCACACTAGAGTTTATAATTCTACTCTTTATTATCTATAAGGGTAAGAATTATTTTTTTATTTAGTACTAAGAACTTAGTATACCGCGTTAATAGTAATTTAGTATTTTTAATAATAGCTAGATAACTAATAAGCTTAGTTTTATATAGTTAAAGCACTTTAATATATGTATAAAGAAATATAGTGTTAGTGTATACTAATTATTAATTATTAACAGCTATAAGAGCTATAACTCTCTTGTATTTATAAAATACTATAAAAAGAATAAAATTATTACTTTATATATGCTAGTACACTTATTATATATTCTATAGCTACTAAATATAAATTACTTTTTACTTTTAAAAATAGCCTATAGGCGCTAAGTTAAAAAGCTAATATATAATTAGTTTAATTATATTACTAAATTAGAGTTCTTATCAGCCTTCCGTGACGTATTTAACGTATTAATTACTAAAAGTAATATTTAAGAAAGCTTTTAAAATACTAACCTAGTTTTATTTAATTTAGATAAGGTAATATTAAAGCTTAATATTTAATTACATATATTTATACTACCTATTAACTAAGAAATTATCTAGCAGTTAAAAACTCTTAAGAACTATTATAAATTTAGGTCGTAAATGAAGCTAATTACTAATAAGCTAGGTAGCTTACTTTTTTCTTTAAAGAATAAATACTAGCAGCTTATTAAAGGCACTTTTATAATAGCTTAAAAGATAGTACTTATATATAATTATATTACTAAGCTTAAAGTAGCTAATAAGACTATATTTTAATAAAAGTAGTGTAAAAGAAAGCGTATCTAGAAAGAAAAAGTACTTAGTTTTAGTACTAGCTAAGATAAATCTACTAAAGACCCTACTACTACAAGTTCTAGTAATAAAAAGAGTTATAGAAAGATAAGAGTAAATAAAACTAAATTAATTTAAAAATACTATAGTAACTATAGTAAGACTAAGCATAACACTTAAATATATAAAATTAATAAAAATAGTACTATAGAATTTAGTAGTAGTAAGAACGGTACTATAACTAATAATATTATTAAGTAATAATACTATAAATAATAGTATTTTAATAGGGTTTTAGTAAAGTGTATAGCTCATTTATTTATACAGCTCACCTATAAAATACGTTATATATATTTTTATATAGTTAACTAACTTACAAATCCAACATTTTTAATTTTTTAGTTATTAAAAAATATTAGTTTCTTTAATTTATATAGTAGATAAAAGTGTTTTTACTTTATTATATTTATTATTTTTATTTTCTAGCTTAGTTTTTTATTTCTCTTAAACTAGAGTAAGTTTACTTTTTTATTTCTTAAGTTTATATAATTTACTTTACTAAACTTTTATAAGGAATTGCGAAATTTTTTTTTATAAAACTATTATACTATATAAATACTACTTTTATAATTTAGTTTTTTAAACTATAAAATCTTTCTTCTAGTATTATTTTTTTATACCTAGTTCTGTATTTTTTTATAATATACTAGTTTAATTTATAAATTTAATATATGTTTTTATTTAGCTACTATTAAATAGTTATTATTATAATTCTAAAAGCCTTATATACTAGAAGTTATATTTTCTAAAATAACTACTTTTCTTTATTAATTTCTTAAAGTATAAGGAATTAAGCATTTATGCTTACTATTTAGTACTATTTTTTAGTTACTTTTTATAATATTTTTTTTAATTATGACTAGCTGTTTATAAGTTCATGTTTTATTTCTTAATACTATTTTTTATAATTTTTTTTATAGTATTCTTAGGATTTACAGATTTAACATTTATTTCTATTAAGTTTTTTTTAAATAGTTTTAACTAATAAGTTATTACCTTACTATTTGTTTTATTTTATAGGCTTAGGTTTTATTCTTACTATTATAATTTTTAATTTCTTATTTAGACATTTTCTTATAAAGTGTTTAATATTATTATATTTTAAACATGCTTTCTTATTAAGCTATTCTTTATATTTTTAAGTTATAAACTACTTTTTTAGCTCTTTTTTTTTATTATGGCTTTTTTATCTAAATTTTATTAATATCTATTTTATTATAAGCCCAACCTTATTATATTAACGTCTTTTTTTTATAGTTATTACTTAACTTTTTTTATACTCTTATTTTTACTTATATTATTAATTATTTATATATATAGTAGACTTTATAAAAGCTTAAAAGTTATCTAATTAATTTTTTTTTAGCTAGCTTATTTTTAACTTAATTCTTAAGTTTAGTGTAATAAGCTACTATTAATAGCACGTTATTTTAGTTAATTTATAATTATAACTATTAGAATTCTATAGTATATACTAAAACTAATTTGTTTTATTATAAGTTTTGTATCTTTTATTTTATAAAGTGTTTTTTATTAATTTTTCTAAAAACTACTATAATTTATTAAACAAAGTTATTATAACTTCTAAATACTTTTTTAGTTTTATTTAATATTTTTAATGTGTTTTCTTTTTTTTATGTAATTTTTTATTAAAGACTTAAACTAGTCTATAGCTCTACTTTCTATACTTATACTTACTATAAGAATTTTATTTTATTTTTTAGAAAAAGTAGACTTATTAAATTAAGTATATATCTCTATTTTTATTAGGAATTCTTTGAAATGTTCTTTTATACTATTAAATTTCTTAAGTAACTAAACTTTAGTACTTAATATATTTACTTATATATTTACTTAATTCTTAAGTTTAAGAACTATCTATTATAGCTTTATAATTTATACTTATTATTACTATATAATTTAGGCTATAAATAATATTAGTACTAAAACTAAACTACTTAAGTCTACTATTATTATATATAATTACGTAACTTATAAGTATTTATAGTATTACAAAATAAGCTATAGCTTTTATATATTTAAGGTTTTTATATAAAGTAATACTATATAGCTTTTATTACTATACTATAAAAAAATAATATATAAGTTTTTTTAACGTAGTAAGTATAAGTACATACTAAGTTAAATACTTTAGTAATTACATAAAATTATATAGTAACTTACTAACATGATATTTTAATAATATAAAAATGTAATAAGGTAATAGCTTAATTAATTTATTATATAACAAATTCTAGAGAGTTGCTTTAAAATAAAAAAAAATAATTAAAAAAAAGAAACTATTTAAAAGCCAAAGAGGACGCTTTTTATATAGTAAATTCTTTATTTATAATTTATTAAATAATAAGCTTTAATAAGTGTTTTAAGTTTTTATTATTACTTATTATACTTATTATATTTATAACTATGCACGTAAAATGTTACATATTTTTCTTACTATTAGCTTTATTAATTATCTTAATAATATTAGCTAAAAGCCTTGCTTTTTACCTAGTTTTTTAAAGTATTTACTTTGCTTTTAGTTTAGTTTTATATTCTTATGCGTGCTTCTTTACTAATAGCTAATAATTCTTTTTTAGTTAGTTTACTACCTTTTATTTGTACTTATTATTTATAATAAACCTCTATTTATTACTAACTATAATAATAATTAGCTTAAGTTAAAATGTTTATAAATAAAAACTACTTTTTAGTAACTTAATATTATAACTTTTTTTTTAAGTTTTTTAAAATAAATTACTTTACTACTTTAAATAATTGTTAATTTAGTATATAAACTTAAAATAAAAGTAAAATACTAGTTTAATTAGTTATTAAAACTTTTAATTTATTTTATATATTTTTAATTTATTTTACGCTTTTAAGTTAGTTTAAAAAGTACTAGTAATTTAGATTATAGTACCTACTTTTTAATAAATAGTAGTATTATTTAAGTTAATAAAACTAACTTATTAATAGTATTTTTTACTTACTTATTTTTAATAGTTATTAAGAGTAGTTTAGTAGATTAATAGTAATTATATTTATTATTATATTAATTACTATACTAAGTATACTTTTTTAAATTAAAGTTACTTTTAAAAAACTAAGTAAAATAAGTAAACTTAATAATATTACTAGTAAGTAATAAATATTAATAATAATTTAAGTACTTAAAAATTTAAATTTACTAGTTTATTTATTAATAACACTTATTAGTGTTTTACTAGTAAGTAGTATTTATTTTATATAATCTATTTTTTTTTAAATTATAATATTATGTTTAATATTATAATTTTTATTATTAGGTTATATTATATAATACTTTATATAATTTAAATAAACTTAAATAAATTTAAATTATATATAGTTTATAAAAATGTTATAATAACTTATATTATAAAATATAAATATAGTACTAATATAGTAACTATAAATTACTAGTTATATAATAAAGTAATAATAAATTATACTTATAACTTAATTATTATAACTTAATACTTTAATACTTTTATTTTAAATTTTGTAAAACATAAACTTAAAGTATTTTTTAATAATTAAGTAAAATTAAAAGTAAGTAAAAATTATACTACTAGTTTTAATATTTAGTAAAGTAATAACTTTAATTATAATTTTACTTTAAGTAATTTAATATAATATAGTTAATAATTTGTTTTTAACTAAGTTTTTTATAGTAAAAAAAGTACTTATTACTATTATTATTATTTTTAGACTAAAGTTTTTACTTAAAACCTAGCTTTTAAATTATTAATATAAGTATTAGTTTTTTTATTTTTATTTTTATTTTTATTTAAAAAAAAGGTAATTTTTAGTAAATAGTAAAGTTATTTACTATTATTTAATTACTTTAATTTTAGTTATATATAAAGTTTTATAATTTTTTAAAAAGTAACTTAACTTATTACAATTATAGTAATATATACTAAAAGTAGAAAAGAACATAATTACTAGTTTTAATAATTTAGTAAATAAAGAAATAAAATAACTACTTTAATTTATAGTAAACTACTATTTATTTATATATTATAGTTATTATTTTTAAGTACTTATATTTAAAACTATAATATATAATTTAATAGTAATATAATATTTTTAAAACTAAAAATAGTATTAAAGTATTATATTATTAATAAAAACTATAAACTTAATAACGTATTTTATGGATGAGCTGTATAAATAGGTAAATTATATACTTTACCAAGACCCCATTAAAGTACTATTATTTATAATATTATTATTTAATAATAATATTAGTTATAGTACTGTTCTTACTACTACTAGATTTTATAATACTATTTTTATTAATTTTATATATTTAAGTATTATACTTAGTCTTACTGTAGTTACTACAGTATCTTTAAGTTAATTTAGTTCTATTTATTTTTATCTTTCTATAACCCTTTTTACTACTAGAACTTGTAGTAGTAGGGTTTTTAGTAGATTTATTCTAGCTAGTACTAAAGCTAAGTATTTTTTTTTTTTCTAGATACACTTTCTTTTACGCTGCTTTTATTAAAATATAGTTTTATTAGCTACTTTAAGCTTAGTAATATAATTATATATAAGTACTATCTTTTAAGCTATTATAAAAGTGCCTTTAATAAGCTGCTGGTATTTATTCTTTAAAGAAAAAAGTAAGCTACCTAGCTTATTAGTAATTAGCTTCATTTGCGACCTAAATTTATAATAGTTCTTAAGAGTTTTTAACTACTAGATAATTTCTTAGTTAATAGGTAGTATAAATATATGTAATTAAATATCAAGCTTTAATATCACCTTATCTAAGTTAAATAAAACTAGACTAGTATTTTAAAAGCTTTTTTTAGATATTACTCTTAGTAATTAACACGTTAAATACGTCACGGAAGGCTAGTAAGAACTTTAGTTTAGTAATATAATTAAACTAGTTATATATTAACTTTTTAACTTAGCGCTTATAGGCTGTTTTTAAAAGTAAAAAATAACCTATATCTAGTAGCTATAGAATATATAATAAGTATACTAGTATATATAAAGTAATAATCTTATTCTTCTTATAGTATTTTATAAATGCGAGAGAGTTATAGCTCTTATAGCTATTAATAATTAATAATTAGTATACACTAATACTACGCTCTTTTATATACATATTAAAGTGCTTTAACTATATAAAACTAAGCTTATTAGTTATCTAGCTGTTATTAGAGATACTAAATTACTATTAATATAGTATACTAAGTTTCTAATATCAGACAAAGAGATAATTCTTACCTTTATAGATAATAAAAAGTAGAATTATAAACTCTAGTATATTAATAGCTAGGATTATTATAACTTACTTATAATTATTTAGCTAAAGGGCCTTTAGTTAACTCTATCTCTTAAAGTCTATAATAACATTCTACTAAGTTATTATGCCTATTTAGAAACTAGATTTATTAAAGTTATATATATTTTTATTCTATATACTATACTTAGTCTTCACATTATATATAAGGTTAAACTAGCTTATATAATAGCTAGTTCTTTCTATTTATAATACTTATAGTCTAGTTTCTGATTGTACTTTATTTAAATCCCTAGTGTACACTTAATAAAGGTGTATAGCTAATTTATATTTACTAAGTCTATTTTTTACTTAACTAATAGCTTATTAGCCATCTCTTAAATAGCATTTAATAAAGAGGTAAATTCTCTTAAATTTAGCTTAAAAATATATTTCTTTATTACCTCCTCTTTAGAGACCGTAAGCTTTATTAAATTAGGTATATAATTATATTATAAAATAGTTCCATCACGTCGCGTCTTTAGGCTTATAAAGGGTATATTATAAATATATATAGCATTTTAGAGGCTATAAATTTAGCCTATATTAAGAGTATAGACAGTAAGCTATATTCTAGCTTCTTAAGAAATTAATTCTAAGTTAGTAAGTAAATATATAGTATTATAATTAATAGTATTATTAAGATCTTAGTAAAGTATATAACTCACCTGTTTATACAGCTCATCCATAAAATACATTAATAGTTTATTATATAACTTATTTTTTTATTAATTATATAAAAGCTAAGTTTAGTTTACTAATATATAAAATTTATTATAAAGTTAATAATATTATTACTAAAAATATACTTAAAACTATATAATTAGTTTTTAGTTTAGTAATACTTTAGTAAGTTTACAAAAATTATATAAAAAAAAGCTAAAATATTAGTTTTAGTAAAAACTACTTATTTTTTATTAACATTTATATGAAAGTAAAAATAATTTAAAATTTTACCTATAATTCTATTAATAATATATAATATTTAAGTTTATTTAGTAACTACTTTTATACTTTTTTTATACTAATTAGTATTACTAATAAATTTGTTATTTATTTAAGAATTTTAATACTTATAAAGTAAGTTTTTACCATTAATAAAAATAAATAAATTAAAAATTTTAATAAATAATTATAAAAACTTAGTAATATTATAAAGTATAAATAAAGTATTTAAGTATAAAGTAATAATAGTAAGTTAAAAACTACTAAATTAGTAAGTATTATTTAAAAAAGTTTTTTATTATAAAAGTAAATTATGTGTTAAAATATAAAGTTTTAACTATAAAAAAAATAACTTAATTTTATGTTATTTAATTTTAATTACTTAAATTTTTAAGTTTTTAACTTACTTTTTAAGCTTTACTTTTTTTTATAACATAATTTTATTTTAAAGTTTAGTAATTTACTTAACTTATTAGTTAATAAGTTATTATAATATATTAATTTATTAGTTATTTACTATTTAAAATTGCTAAAAATTAATAATAAAATAATAAAAGTATTTTAGTTTTTTTAATAGTAAAGTTCTATTATAAATAATAATTTTTATTTAATTAATTTTAAAAAAATTTAATAGTATAATAATAATTTTTTTTTACTATATTATATTAAATATATATATATATTTAAAAGTACTATTATATAATAAGTAGTTATTAAAATATATTAAATTTTTTTAATAGATTTTTTTAATATTAGTAGTTGTTTTAAACTATTATAAAGTTAAAGTTTTTTTTTTTTTTAAAAAAATATAGAAGTTATATTTATTATAAGTATATTTATTATAATAACTTTATATAAATACTTTTTATAAACTATAAGTTATAAAAAAAAATTACTTAATTAAAAATATTATTTAGTTAAAAATATTATTTAACTAAAAATATTACTTACTTAATTTAATAAAAGTTAAAAGTGTTAGTAAATAAATTTATAAAAAAAATTATGTACATAAGTTTTGCTATTATTAACTTATAATAAAAGTAAATAAATTAATAGACTTTAAAAAAAAAACCTTTTTTATATATAAAAAGTTAATTAAAGTAAAATTAGTACTTATAATTTAGCTAGTAACTTTACTAAATATAAAAAATTAAAATTATAAGTAAAAATAAGCTAAAGTAAAACTATTAAAGTATATATAAAAATAGTATAATAGTTAATATACTTTTTTTAAATAATAAAATAGTAATTTACTAGTTATTATAATAAAAAAATTTTAAACGTAAGTAAAAATAATATTTAAAATTTACTAAACTTACTTAAAGCTAATTTTTTTTTAAAAAAAAAGTAGTTATTTAATAGTAAAGCTTAAAAAAAAGTAGTTATATAATTAACTTAAGTATTATATTAAGTTTATAACTGAAAGAATTATTATTTTAAAGTAATATTATAGCTAATATATTTTTGAAATTATTATTTAAGTTAATAAAAGTATATAAAATTAAAGTAATTATATAAACTAGTACTTATAAAAGAACACTAAAATCGCGACCTGACTTATACTGTTATATAAGGGGTTTTTTTTATATCATTTTATTCTCTAGAGCAAATTAATAGTAAAAATTGTGTTTATTACTAGTATATAATATTTAGTATTACTAGAGAGCTCTTTTTAAAAGCTTAATTCTTAAAGTAATTAAAATAGTAAAGTTTTTAAATACTAAGCACAGACAACTAACTAAAAAACAAAGAAACTAGATAAAAACTATTTAATATTCTATTTAAAGGGCTGCCCTGCTAGTTACTTTAGTTTAATAATATAATAAAACATCTCTATACTTATACTGCTCTAAAAGTGTATTATACTAAAAAATAAAAATAATTTAAAATTCTAGGCTACCTATAAGAGACTTAATAACAAATTCTTAACGGACTTAATAACTAAATAATAGCGGCTAAATACGCTTTAATAGTAACTTATTAAAGAGTCTTAAATAATATAATACTTATAGCTCTTAATATAAGCTAGCTAGTTTATACCTAGATTATTATCTAAACACTGCAGACTTAAGTCACCAGTAAGTTATTAGTCTTAAGTAAACTTAAGTAGGACTTAATAAAATAATAGAATATAAACTTAGTTAGTAAAAAGCTAAGAGACTAATAGTTATATAATATTAAATTATTACTAAATCTACTTTTATAAGATATAGATAATCTATTATCTCTAAAAAGAATATAAATAACGTGAAGTAATCTGCTAGGCGTAAAAGGAATTATAAGATATAATATATAATAATAATAATAAATAGCTTTAAGGTGCTTATCTTTATAAAATAAAGCCTTAATAGATTTATATAATTTTATATATAAATAGTCCCTTTTAGACATCTATATATAGTAGGCTTTATAATAAAAGGAGAATTATACTCTTACTAATAATATTATTTATATAGCCTGAAAGAATGGATGTGTGTGTTGGTTTATCTAGAGTATAAATAACAGCACTATTAAAATAGACTTAAGAAGTAAATTAAAAAACTTATATATCTACAGTATATAATAAAGAACTTAAGTAAGTAAGTTATAGTAACTTTATTATATAATATATAATATATATATTTCTCTAGGTATATTAACAGGCTTTAGAAAAGGAAGTTCTTAAAATCTATATAGACCTCCATAAAGTAAAAAGCTTAATTATTATTTAGATCTATATAGAATAAATTAGACTTATAGTATTTTTTATAAAAGTTTAGTTAAAAAAAATTTCTACTACTACATACGTCTGTAGCTGTGGATAAGAGATAGTAAAATATATTATTTTATATTACTCTTAGTTTACAGATACAAGAACAGCTTTATGAGATATAGAATTTAATAAAATTAATTTCTAGTATTTTATAAGGTTAGTAGAGGGTATAATTAAGCTCTTATATTAGCTTATATAAATAGGTATCCTACTATAGTTCTTCTTAGCTATAGAACTACTCTATAAAGTAAAGAATAGATAGGAAAGTGTCTATAATAGATAGATAAAATACTATAATTAGAATTATAAACTCTTTTTACTCTATAAAAGGTACTATAGGCAGTAAGGAAATAGGCTATATATAATAAACAAAAGAAATAAAGGTTATTTTTCTTAAAAGCGGAGGCTATGTATCCTGTAATAAGTTTTTCTTTATATAATTAAGTCTATAAAAGGTCTGTATAGCATACTACTACCTAAATTAACATAAAAATAATAAATAATAAAATAAACTAGTACTTAAGTACTAAACTAAAATAAGAAAATAATTATATAATTTAAGTATACTTTAAATAAACCAGCTATTATAAATAGTTTTATAGTTATTACTAAAATAATAATATAATAATAGTAGTATATTAAACTTATATACTAGTTAAAACTTAATATAGTAAAGTATAAACTAAAAAAGTAGTTTATATAAAAAAGCTACTAACTTTAATACTATTTACTTAAATAAAAAATTTTTAAATATAAGTATAAATAAATTTTATATTACTAATTATACTATATAATTTAATAAAAATAATATGTACTTATATTAATAAACATGTATACTATAATTAGAGTTAAATAATAAGTATTTACTTATATATAAAACTAAAATAAGTATAAAGTAAAATATTTTTTTTATATTAAATACTAAGTACTATATAAATTCATTAACATATTTTATAAAGAAAATAAATTACAAAAATTACTTTAAGTTTTTTAATATAAATATACCTTATTTATTTTTATATAATATTATACTTTAACTTTATTAAAAAAGTTATTAAAATAAAGTATTATATAACTTTTTTTAGTAAAAGTCTATTAATACTAATACTAACGTTTTTTATATTTATATTTTTTATATTTAAATAAATAAATAAATAAATAATATAAATATATATTAATAAACTGTAAAATAATTAATTTAATTTACTATTAATAACTTAGTTTAAATATAACTTCATAAAGTTATTAATAATAAAAAATTACTATTTTATATAAATTATATTTATAAGCTAATAAGTTACTAAAACCTATAAATATAAAATAAAATAATAAAAATAATAAAAATAATAAAAATAATAAAAATAATAAAAATAATAAAAATAATAAAAATAATAAAAATAATAAAAATAATAAAAATAATAAAAATAATAAAAATAATAAAAATAATAAAAATAAAAAAAATAAAAATAATAAAATAAAAAAATAATAAAATAATAAAAAAATAAAAATAAAAAATAATAAATAATAAATAATAAAAATAATAAAAATAATAAAAATAATAAAAATAATAAAAAAAATAATAAAAATAATAAAAATAATAAAAATAATAAAAATAATAAAAATAATAAAAATAATAAAAATAATAAAATTAATAAAATTAATAAAATTAATAAAATTAATAAAATTAATAAAATAATAAAATTAATAAAATTAATAAAATTAATAAAATTAATAAAATTAATAAAATTAATAAAAACTAAAATTAAAAACTTAAACATTTATATTAAAAAATATTAAAAAAATACTTAAAAATATACTTTAATAAATAATAAAAAAGCAAGCTTAATGTTAAAAATTAACAAAGCTTTTTATTATAAAAAAATAAAAACTAAATAACTATTATTAAAATTAAATTATATTTAATTAAAACTATTTTAAACTTATAAATTACAAATTAAAACTACTTAAAAATATAAGAATTTATTTAATTTTATATATTACTACTAGAACTAATACTATTATATACTAAACTAAAAATAAGAATTAAATTTACAAAAAATATTATTACGTAAAAAAATTTAAGAATTTTAAATTTATAAAAGTTTAGGTATTAGTAAAAATACTTAATTAAATAAAAATAATATATAAAAGTTAATTAAAAATGTAAAAAATAAATTAAAGTTAATTAACTAATATTATAAAAAAGCTAATAAATACCTAGTATAAAAACTAAATTTAAAACATAAAAAAACTATAAAAAAAATATAAATTATAATATAATAAATAAGTATTTTTAATAAAATTACTTTAATTTTATTATTATTTAAACTTTACTAATAAAAGTTAATTATTAAAAAATTTCTTTTTGTTAAAAAAATTATTTAAACTTATTAATAGTAAAAACACTACTTTTATATATAAAGTTTTTTTTTAATACTAATAAGTAAAAAAACTTATTTTAAACCTTTTTAACTAAATATATATTTTTTTTATTATAATTAAAATAATTTACTTATATTGTAATATTATAAAATTATACTTTATATTTTAATTAATATACTTAAAATAATAACTACATAATAAGTTAATAAAATAATAATAGTTTATATTATAAATATATTTAAAGTATAGTATAAAAAATACTTTATATACTATTATGTAATAACACGGTATTATGTAATTACTATTAGTTAGTAAATAAAGAAATATTTCTACCTATTTTTATACTTAAAACATAATTAATTAATTAATATTTTATTTAACTTTAAAATTAAGTGCTTTATACTTTACTTTTATAATAATTTATATTTTAATAGTAAAGATAAAAAAATAGTATTAAATAACTATACATTTAATTTTGTTTTACTAAATAGTAAGTTTATATTAAAAATAATTCTACTTAAGCTATTTTTAAAAAACTAAATAAAATAAAATAATAAAAAAGGTTTTTATAACTTAACTTTTATATAAAAAACTAACTACTTTTATACTATTTATAAATAAAATAAAATAATTTTTATGTTAAAATCATAAAAAAAAAAGTATTATAAATAGTAATAAACTAGTAACTATTACTAAAAAAACGTTACTATAAAAAAGTAATATATAAAATATATATATAAAATATTAAAAAATAAAAGTTAATTAATAACATACTAAATTATAAATAAAAGTACTTTAAACTAAGTTTAAAATTTATAGAAAGTAACGTGTTTTATGGGTGAGCGGAACACCCGGGTGAGTAGAACACTTTAAAATTCACCAAAAAATCAAAAATTCCCACCTTAATATCATAACAACCACTTAATAATAAATTCTAAAAATTGAAATTTAAGCTTTTCCATATACATTGCAGCTACTATTAAAGTTCCATTAAAATTAGTTTAGTAGTTTTTAAGATATAGAAAGTTAGCTTAGTTTTAGCTTCTAAAGTTTAATATCTTAAAAACTACTAAACCAGTTTTGATGCAACTTTAATAGTAGCTGCAATGTATATGGAAAGCTTAAATTTCAATTTTTAGAATTTATTATTAAGTGGTTGTTATGATATTAAGGTGGGAATTTTTGATTTTTTGGTGAATTTTAAAGTGTTCCACTCACCCGGGTGTTCCGCTCACCCATAAAACACGTTAGCATAAAAATATATAACTTTATAAAAAAATATAAAAAAAAAATATGTATAAATAATAAAAATATGTATAAATAATAAAAATATGTATAAGTATAAACTTATTAACGTATTTTATAGGGGACCGGCCTGCCTGGGTGACCGGCCCACTTCAACACTAAAGTCAAACTTCAACAGCAAAATACTCAACAACGCCACGATAAATTTACTTAATCCTAGATTTAGTAGGATTACTCTGACTCTGATGCATGCTTCTTACAAGTTTTTCTGTTGTGCCCTAGCTCACTACAGAGGCCGCAGCGCCTTTTTGCTGGCGGGCCACCCTTTATAGCACCTTGTGCAGAGGACTCCCCAGCCTTTCCTACACCACCACTATCAATAGAAGCTATTATACCCTCTGCCTCACCTACAGTGATCGTCCCTCCAGCCTGTATATACTTTCTTTTACGACTCCTACGCTTTGTTGACTCCTCATTTGCTGTACAAAGAGCTGCAAGCTCGTCGCGCATTAGCACCATTTCATGCACCATCTTCTCAGCGCCCTTTTGCAGCTGATCAATCGATTGAATCATAGGAGCAGGTGAGGAATCTTGGTGCCATCAAATCTGCTCACGAATTAATATAGATTAAGAGCCAATTTCGCGCGCATTGCATGGTGTTTGCGATTCCCATAGGGTCTCTTATGATGGCTCTAGTATAAGCGTACGAAGGCGTACGTTAATCTGGGATAAGACAGCATCTGGGTTAAATAGGACCAGGCCAGCGCCTCAAAAGCTTCCTAGGATATTACTCTTTAAAAAGGCCTTTTTATGAGCTGCTACAAAGGCTAGGAGGAACCGTTCTTTAGTGATATGTTGAACGCGTCGGCGTGAGAGCTCACTAATCTATGTACCATACGCCTTCTTCAAGGGCGCAAAACAGCCCACATCAAGTGGCTACACCAGGTGCAATAAGTGCAAGGGCATACAAAGAGTGATAATCTTCTGTTCTTTACAAATCTCTTAGAACTCTAGTAAGTTGTGGCTCTCATGGCCGTCGATAATCAGCAGTCAGTGTACTCCTATAGTGTGCTCTTTTGTATACTCATTAAAGTGCTTTAACCACGCAACTCTAAGCTCATTATTTGTCCAGCTGTTTTCGCTAAGACTGACTCTCCAGCTATGAGGCAGGCCTTGCCCTCTAAACCAGGTGTCAATATGGCATTTGCCTGCAAAGATAATAAATGGTGGGAGCACCCACCCTATCACGTTAATTGTCTCTATAACCGTAACCTACGTATGATCACCTGGCTGAACAAGCTTACGCCTTCCTCAACGTCTATCAGCACCAGTTATAACCATTTCAGCCGCTATTACCCCCATCATGAAGCCGGTCTCATTAAAGTTGTAGGTATCTTCATCCTGGATTCTATACTTTTCCTTTATCTTTCGAACCAGCTCAAACCACGCGTTGATAGGCACTAGATCTTTATTCAAAGCTCACTGTCGATCGTACGCACGCGTAAGAACTATTTCTATCTTATCTCTACGCTTTATAAATAAGTCTACCCAGTTCTTGCCAACACCCTTCTCGTTCTGTGCGTTCAGCAGATTATCAGCCATTACACGTATCTGAAGCTTTGTAGCCGGAAATCCTTATGCATCAAGGTTAAGTGTACGTTCAATAAGCGCGTCCTCTTCGTGTAGGGTAAGCCACATCGATTTAGGCCTAATATCACGCTTTGTAGGTGTCCCAGCAAGGGAGCGGCGTAAAGTCGTTTAAGGGACTTGGTAGAGTGATGCAAGCTGTCGCACACTTAATAAAGGGTCTTCCTGTTTCGCCTAAGTAGCCATGAATAGATTCGACACCATTCAAGGTTGTGTAGCGTTGTTGGGTTGATGCATTATAGTGTCAAAGTTGGTGAGAAGGATTTTAGTGTTGAAGTGGGCCGGTCACCCGAGCGGGCCGGTCCCCTATGAAATACGTTATATATATATATTTAGTAGTATTTAATATACTATATAAAAGTATAAATATGTACCCAAAAAATTTACTATAAATATAAAGTATTAAATAGTTTATAGTTATTTTTAATTTTTTTATAATTACTTTACATTAAAATATATACTTTAATTTAAGTTAACTTTAAATAATATAGTTTAATACTATTTTATTAAATACTTTTTTACTTACTTTTACTTTACTAAAGCTTTTATTTATTAAGTTTAATAAGTATTATTATATTTAGTAAGTAAAGAAACTAACTAGTAGTATATTAATTAGTTAAAAAAAAGTACTTACTATAAAAACCTAAAATTAGTAAATGTTACTATATAATATTATATAATAGCATAGTATTATGTAATTATAGTTAGTTAGTAAACAAAAAAATATTTTTATTTACTTTTATAGCTAATAAGAATAATTAACTAATATTTAACTTTAAAACTTTATAATACTTTATTATTTACTAAAATATTTTTAAGTAATACTTTTTTACTAATAGTAGTATTTTATTAAAATTTAAAAATATTATTTAAGTTTAAATACTTTATAGTTTATTAAATATTTATATTATTAATAAAAAAATTTTAATACACTTTTTTTTTTAAATATTTTATAGTATATAGTATTTTTATAGTATTTTTTGCATATTATTTTTACTTTAAAATTATATATTTTACTTTTTTTTAATTATGTATTTAGTTTCTTTATTATATATGCTTAGTAAAATTATATAAAGTATTAACTTAAGTATTAAAATTAATTTATAAATAGCTTTTAATATTACTAGTATTAATTAGGTTATTTATTATTATATATATTTATTATTACTTTAGTATTAAATACAATTATAACTTCAATTTTTTTTATAGCTTGTTTTTAAAAAGTAGCTTATTTTTAAGTATTTACTTAAAAATAATATTATTAAATATTATTTTAATTACTTTATAATTTATATTTATATTTAATTTTATATATTAATTATTTAAGTATAATAAATACTAAATTTTTAAAGTTAATATTATAAGTTATTAAATTAAGTAATTATAACTAGTTTATTTAATTAATATTTATAGTATTTTTGTTTATAATTTAAATTTGATTTTTTAACTTATTTAATATAATATTTAGTTTTATTATTAACTTTAATAAAGTTAAATAGTAAGTTTTACTAACTTAAAAAGTATTTAAATTTAAATATAATAAGTTAAAGTAAAAATTTATAAAAAATTAAGTATATATTTAAATATTTACAAAGTTTAAGTTAATATATATATACATAAACTATTTTTTTAAAAAAAAGTATGTTCTTAAAATTCTAAAATCTAATTTTTTAAATATTTATTTTATTTAAATATTTTATATATTAAGTTAAATTATATTTTTTATTTAGTAATTAATTATAAATAATTATTTTTAGTATATATTGTTTTTTTAAATAGTTAAAATTTAACTTATAGTTATTTATTAAGTTTATTATAAAAAGTAAAAATAAATTATATTTTTTAATTTAATTATTAAGTAATGTTTTTAATAAGTAAGTAACACACTTTAAAACTTATAAAAAAATTTAGAATTTGCATATAAATATTTTAACAACTACTTAATAATAAATTCTAGAAATTTAATAAGTAATTAATAGTACTTTAAAATGGAGGCCATTAAATTTTTAAGAGCTAGCAATTAATAGTTATTAAGATTATATTATATTAACTTTCAAATTTACTTTTTTTTAAATATCTATGTAATAATTAATTTCTAGCTTTTAAAAATTTAATAACTACTATTTTAAAGTACTATTAATTATCTATTAAATTTTTAGAATTTATTATTTAGTTTTTGTTAAAATATTCATGTGCAAATTTTAATTTTTTTTTGTAAATTTTAAAGTATATTACTTACTTATTAAATACATTATAGTTAAAACTTTTTTCTAGTTTAAAATTTTTATGTTAATATTAAATTCTTAAATTTAATTAGTATATTAATTTTTATAGTTTTATATAAATTTTTTTTTTAACTTTTAATTAATTAAATTTTTTTAATATAATATAATTAAACTTTAAATAGAATATTTTAAATTACTATTACTTATTACTATTATACTACTTTTTAATGCTAATACTTTTATAAAACTACTTTTTTAATAAATTTTTTTTTAATATAACTTATTTTTTTAATATAGTTTACTTTTATAATATAGTTTACTACTTTAATACAACTTTTTTTATACTACTTTTTTATTACTATCTTTTTTTATATAGCTTTTTTTACTTATTTTTCTAATATTACTTATATAATATACTTTACTATACTTAGCTTTTTAATATTTTTGTTAACTTTAGTATTTTATAATTATTTTTAAGAAACTATAGTTTATTTAAATATACTAGTAAAAAGAGTAGATTATAGCTAAAGTAGTTATTTTACTATAAAATATTAGGTATTTATATTTTATAAAGTAAAATATTTATTATAGTATAGTTAATTTATTTTAATGTTTTTATTACATTATAATACTTTTTTTTAATAAAAGTTGAATTTTTTTATATTACTTAAATATAGTATTTATATTTTTAATATTTTGAATTGTTTTAAAGTTTAAATATGTAAGTTTAAGCATTGAAAGCTTAAAACTTATTCTAAGTAGTACTATTAGTATAAAGTCTTTGGTATGGTAATGGGCAAAGAAGAAAGACTATGCCGACTTAATTTTCACTTTCCATTTGAGACGTTGAATTAGCTGGAGCAATCTAACAACATTGAGAATATACGTTTGTGACAATCGAGGAGCACCGCATTACTGTGCCACTGAGGACATTGCACTGAAGAAAATGATGAGGAAGGGGAATGAACAGAAGGTGCTGAGGGGCTGTGCAATCACTGTGTTATATCATTTCTTCTTCATTATGGATATACTGGATGCGGACTCCTGGGATAACTCATATGCGACTTCGAGCCAGAGACGGTGGCAAGTACTTGCTGAAATGGATTATGAATGAACTGAAATGGAAATGGTAGATGATCTATTAAATCTGGTTACGGAGGCGTGCACATAAGAAAGAAGTCTCAGGAGGGTAACGAAGAATGACCACTTTAAAGTCGCAGTGAGGTAATGCAGACATAATTTACGACAAACTTGACTCATTACACAAATCCACTCCTCACTCTTGAATTGCAGTCTCGCACATCCTACGTTAATGGAAACGACTCACACGCAAATCGGGCACCTCTCAACTGTCACAACAATATTTCAAACACTATGTCCTCCTTTCGATCAGACGCACCGCTTCCATATAGTCCCTACAGCATACAGGCGTCTCACGCTAAAGACAACCAACCTGAAGCTTGACGGGAAGGAGACTGTACTGCTAGCAATAAAGAGACCGATGACAGCTTGTGCCTAACCCCTATGAAAGTTTTGGCGATGAGCCCAAAGGCATTCACACCGAGGAAATCGCTCATGTCCACGAGCTTTCCAAAAGCATGGGAATTTCTGCGGGCGATGCAGCCCTCATATGCCACAAAGAATCGGAGCGGGAAACTAAAGAATTGTCCGCCGCATGAATGAGAGAAGCAAAGCTCGCAGTGAGGGAGCTTGTGGTATAGACGCGGAAAAGCCCACAATTGCCCAGCTCAAACGCTTCTTCATCGAGGTCCTCGCCTTCACTTACAAAGTCAACTACGCTATCCTGTCCCGGTCGAAAAAGAGCCAGCTGCTTGACCTATCACACCCAGTTGGCACTATTCGGAAGAAAGCTCGCGGCAATGAAATGAATACGATAACACTTCTTGACCGGGGAGGTCATACGTACCTCGATCATTAACCAAGCAGAATCGCTGCAGATCTCACCGGCCTATGTCCTCCGTGTGATCGACTCCTACAGGGACCATATCATCCGGAGAATCGATCAAAACTCTGCTTCATTTTGCAACCCGCGCTTCTGGTTTGGAACAAGAGAATGGATGCTTAAGAGAGTTTTAATTGCCGATATAAGGATTACAGGATTCACGGCAGATAATGAGGAAGAGCAGCAACTTATAGGCAGTAGGCTTGAGGGATGCCAGCGGCGGCACTTTAGGAAACTTGATGCAACGGTGCCAGTCTTCCCTATCTATGAAGGGTACAGGCTCACGGTGGAAATGTGCGATAGAGGAATCTCGCCATGGGTGGACATGGATGCTATTGAAGTTGAATTTAGCTCTAGATTGTTGTTCTAATGCAGCGTCTTTATCAATAGTTCTCTACTATATAGAGCCTTTTATGGTCAACTCAGTTCTCAGTTGAGATGTACGTAAGTTGCCAGATACTCAAACGCTTCGAGCTTCTCCGGAATATCTACTGAGGCGATACGGATGGTTTTGAGAGCCATGATATCTAAGGTGTGACATCAACTCTGATGTGGCATATGTATACAACCCAGAGATGATTAACAGCCATGAGATCATATGAATTCAATTCAGTTTAGCTCTTTGTATCAATAATTCATATTTCCATCAAAGAGTATATCATCACGTTGCTAACCCAACATTTCGTCAGCACCCAACTTACATCCGCCATCATCCTCGCTCTCTTCCTCTTCGCTATCATCTTCCTCATCTTCCATGTCTTCACCGCCATCTCCAGGTTCTTCATTAGCATTTTCCTCCTGTTCGGTACTACCTTCCTTTCCCTTCAATTGGCTTCTCAATCCTTCCAAAATCACCACCATTCTAGCCTTTAAGTCCGGGTTCCAAACTTTTGCAATCTGACCTTCCATCTCTCGAATCTTCGCCTTCAGCTCTTCCGCGGCTCGATCCTCCTCTTCCTCCTCTTCCTCTTCATCTGCAGCCTCCTGGGGCCCAGTTTCCACTGTAAGTCCCCTTCTAAAGAATCTGGCGAAATTATTGGCCATTTTCTGAATCGCAATAGCGAACACGATCTCCTCTATACCATCCCAATTTTCAACATCCCGCGCATTACCCTTTCCTTTGTTCCCCACTTCACCACCACTATTCTCGCACAGAACTTTCCTCCACGCCCTCGCAACCTCACCCACAGGATTACCATAAGCTCCACAACCCCACGCTCCCAGCACTAACTTCTTTACACCCTTAGAACAGCAAATCCTCATCACAGCCTTCATCTTTCTCTCCACCATCTCCCTATCTTTCCTATTCAACCTCTTCTCTTCATTCTCATCGCCCTCAAGTTCAGGGAACCGGAGCATACCCGCCGAAACCACATCAATCCAGTACCGTTCTCTAGGCCCAAATTCCTCATCCGAAGAACCCAACGGCCCAGAGCCGCGGAAAACCAGAACATCTTTCGTAAATACCCCGCCAATTTCGGGGAGTCTGTAATAAGATTCTTTGAGTGAAGGCAGCAGCGTCGTTCTCGCGCACAGAAATTCTTCCTGGGACGTCGCGCCTGAAAGCACGCCTCCCCCCGGGCGAAGCGGCGACGCCATGTTCAGGATGCATACATTCTGCTTTCCTTTTTGTTTCTGTCTAGTCTGATCCGGGGGAAATGTGAGCATGTGTGCTGCAGTCAGGGTATCAGTCGCGACGATGCGGATCGTAATGGACTTCGCTAGACCTTGATCCTTTTGTGATTCTCCTGTAGAGCCAAGAGATAATGTAGAAATCTCTTCTTTCAATGAATCTTTCCTGCTTCTTCTTTTCCCTTTTCCCTTCTCTTTTTCCTGTCCTGCTCTTATGACTACCTCATCCCCACCCTTTACTTTCCGTTTGCCTTGGCCTTTCCTTTTGATATATTGGACCTCATCATCTGGACCGTCCTTGCCGGTGGCACTTCCTGATTTTGCTGGCCCAGGGTCTACAATCAGTTCACTTTCCTCAACACCTCTCCTCGCCTTTGAGTTTCTCGCAATAATAGCGGGGATAACTTTATTCACGATATACCGTGCTTGCTTTGCTCTGAAGTCTTTTCGTACGGGAGGCGGCGCTAAGCCTTGCGAGTGCTCTGTGCGACCCATTTATTTGACATATATGGCGGAACTGGCGAGATGGACTGGTGAAGATGGAGGGGAAGAGAAGGAGCGAATCATACCCAGGTAGGCAAAAGCTTAACCGAGTCAACGTTCACGTGATATCATATTTCCCATCCAGGCTATCAGAGCACCCAGTTGGGTCTATCGAACTGAGTATAGTATTTGGACATTACTAGTGCATTTCTGAGTGTATCACTTTTTCTGTGTCTTGCGTGCAAGAATGCAGGTTTCCTTGCATGCATTCTACGGGGCTCATCAGCTCTAATAGTGCGTTTATTTCCTTCCAAAGGTCTATCCAACTTTTACCGCCCACACATATATATACTAAGTACTCCACTCTTTAAAGGATTTCTGCCTCTGCCTCGAATTCCACTGTAGCGTCCTACTAATACTATCAATCCAATCCTTACTTCTCCGATCTAATGGCAAAACGCTCGGAAACGGAAACCGACTCGCACTGATCGTCACATAATCACCCGGCCTCAGCTCCACCCTCTCCTTGCCATCAAAGCTTGCCCAAGAACTTGTCCTTGCATCGTAAGGCACGCCTGCTCTCAATACTATAGTATCGGGAAGAATGATGGGCCGGAAGGAGAGGGTGTGCGCGCAGATGGCAGTGACCAGGATGACAGGGTTATCTGGGTGGCAGAGGGAGCCGCCCGCAGCAAGGTTGTACGCTGTGGAGCCAGTTGGAGTGGAGACGCAGACACCGTCTGCCTGCACGGTCGTGAAGTGCTCGTCGTCGCCGAAGAGCTCAATTGATGACATGGTAGGGTTAGGCCCTCGATCTACGACGACTTCGTTGAGAATATTATGTGTACCATCTGGTTTATGGGTGTGGTTGTCCTCACTCTCTTCTCCAATCAGTTCCTCGACCAAGTCCCTAGTGGTGTTCTTGTTGTTCTGAGATCGCATGACAGTGGCTTCGAAGCGCAGACGTAGACTGACGGTAATGCCCTCTTGGAACGCTCGTGATAGTGTCTCTGGGTATAGTTCGTAATCGAATTTGGTAAGGAAGCCGAGTGAGCCTAGGGAGAACGCCAGGACTGGAGGTACGACACGTTGGAAAAGCCATGAAGCGTAGAGTACTGTACCATCGCCGCCGAGCTATTGCTTATTAATGCCACTGTCGGTTAAGAGTTGTGTATTACCTTACAGCGAGCACTATGTCAAAAGTCTGAGGCTTCTCGGCGCACAACTTGTTTGTCCAAAATTTTAAGCGCCTCTTAAAAGCCGGATTCTTCCTCAGAAGACCCTCTGCATCGAAGATCTTGTTGTGTTCCAGCGTATGTTCAACATATCTACGCAGTGATCAGCCACACCTATCCCTCCTATATGATTTCGTAGAGCCATACACCCTATAATGACCATCTTTTGTAAGCAACCATTCCGTTGTCTCCCTGGTATGCGCGAGGAGAGTTTCATCATGAGCTTTGGCCAATATGAAGACATTGTGCACATGCAGCTTTATTCTAATCTGCGCCAGCTTCTTCGATAATTCTCTGATCCCAAATGCCATATCAGATATCTGCTTCTTTGTCAATAATCTTGAGTGGTGGCTCGCTTCTGGTTGCCCCTCGGCGTCTTTGTCTATTTTCCGCTCCTGCGCGAGGCCTTCATACGAGGCATCCTTCATAGGGGACCCATCGTGCTTTTCGAGGAGTGAATGAACGAAGCATTGCGTCTTTCGGCGGGAGTTTTCAGGGCGCGGGGCGACCGACGGGACAAGTGAGGATTTACGGCGGTAGATGGCATCGTCGTTGAAAACGACCTGTCGTGCTATGGTCAGCTATTGTACAAGAAACGGAAGCACTGTAGCTCACTTCTAGGGCCTGCTGAGCCTCTTGGTCGCTACCAACGCTATTTACACTCTTGCTGTCATAGTCGACAGACTCACCCTCAGAGCGGATGTTAGCTTCATGGTTGGCACTGAAGTAGTCAGAATGCGGTGTTACTTCGTTCGCCGCCCTAGTCTCCGGGATCTTTTCCGCTTCTGAAGTGCCGGTAGCCATGTTCAAAGCGAATAGTCGATGAGAAAAAATAATAAAGACGATTGGCTTTTATAAGTTGGAGTCAAGGCAAGGTTTGCAGTAACGCGACCTCGGGATGGATTTAACGTGGGGGGTCACAAAGCTAAGCTACCCCGCCCAATCGAAGCTTCCAATGTGGTTACGTCAGCCAGCCGCATCGTTACTAATCCCGTAGTTAATTGATGTGTTGTTTTAGGGCAATAATAGCAGTGAATTGGTTTTGGTGTGTTTACGATGTCTATAAATGGCGCCATGAAGTCGGCCGCTCAATATTCACTTATAGAGGCACATCTACCGATTGCAGGACCTCCTCAATGACATCTCCAACAGTCACTCCCTCCAGGACGGCTTTCACAGCCTCCAGCGAACTGCCCCATTGCATGCTCCGTTCGTTTTCAGGCGACGTAATCATAATTCTGTGAGGATATATCTTACGGGCTGCGAGCGCCACTAAAGAGGGAGAGATGTAGGTGAGACCATGGAGGGGTGCGAGTGCACTAGAGGTGTTACCGTCATGATATTATATCAAAGGCGCAAGATAAAGGAAGTGTCGGAAAGAGCTGAACTTACTGGGCTAGTGTGTCGAAATGACGGGTTGCCATGGCTGATATGCCGCCCGCAACGGCTCGATGTAGTCGCATGAATACCACGATGTTGTGAAGATATGCTCTGACTTCAGAACTTATTTTGACCTCAGCAGTGAGCGCCGTAAGTTTACTAATATCCTAGGCAAAAATGTCAGTCTATATTGTGAGCTGCATAAATAAAAACGTACGTCCTGCGAAAATATCAGTGATGGAGATGGCCGTTTCTGAAGCAAGAGAGGAGACGTCCGGACAACAGAAGTTGTTGATGCGTCATCGTCAGAAATCGGCTCGTCGATTTGATGATCCTCGAGGTTGGGCAGTCCATCATCAGCTTGATGATTGTGGGAGATGAAGAATTGGTCGTTCTGTTTTGATTGTAAGTATGGAAAGCAGTGATAGGGACATATAATGTACCAAATGAGTAGTAAGTCTAGCAGTGCCACCGATGTTCAAAGCAATGAATAGGAACGGTTTCGGCGCAGCGTAGACAGCCGTTCTTGTAAAATTGCGCTTTCCACGAATGAGCTGAGTGGGAAATTAGCAATTCCTCCTTCATGTCTATATTTCAAAGAATTTTGTACCTCCAACGCCTGGATCTGAACTTGCTGGTTTGTGACGTTCAGATTCTTCGCGATCACCACATTTGCGATTCTACGGCTGTCTAAAGGGCTGAAGGACTGAGCTGACTTGGATGTCCTCCTATCAGAGGCTCGATGTGATCCTGAATAGGAGAAATACTGATTCGATATTTAGACTATTGGTCAAGGGCTAGAGAATGGAAAGATGCATGGGAAGATTTGAAGCAAGGGATAGCGCAGACTCACGTCATCTTTCAGCTCCCCACCTTTGCTATTGAAGTTATCATCCCCGTCTTCTTTCACAAGTATGCCATGACCAAAGTCATCCAACGTAGTGTTCTCTGAACAGTTGAGAACTGAGCAGGTGAGACCGAAAACATCGGAGGCGATCTGTGAGGTCAGCCTAGCGAAAAAAACACTGAGGGTGGCGAGCATACTATCCACAATTCTTGCTCCAGTCCATCCAGCAGTTCTTTTTCGGTCTCAAGGATACAGTGTTGGTCCGTAACAAGGCAGACAAGCACGGCCAGCTCAATGTCACTCAAAGCTTGGACCTTTTCAGCGATGCGCCAGGCTGCCTCATCCATGAGCTCCGGGTGAACCTCCTTGGCACCAATCTTACATATCAGGGGCTAGGCTGAGAGCTGCGTGGCGATGGTGTTGCAGTTGGTTTTGATGCGGGCATGCTCAAACTTCATTCAGACGCTAGTATCGAAAATGGCCTAGCGTGACGCGCCCCAACTTCACCTTCTCTCTGCAGGCGGGCAGGCAGACATCAACACCATCTCACCGCCATGCAGACTTCCCCGTTTCACGCAGTTGGTGGCAAAAACCCACCCTTCGCCACCCCGAGGCCGAGCGACAGCTGGCTGCTGCGTACCTGTGTGCTGACAGGAGAATTCATGCCGAAAGCCAGTCATATTCTCTGTTCTCCTTCTATTTGCCCGAATGCCTCATCTCCTTTGCTCGCCACAGGGAAGAAAGCGGCCCTCTGAATGCGTATCTTGTTCGTCGCATAGCTTGTACGCATATGCATGCATTTTCAGTTCATTCATCATGGTTTATGGTCGTCTACTGTCGTCACCCATTCAAGATTATTGGACTCACTCACGTGTTTCGGTTCTCTCTGCATGTTGTTTCTACTTTGTCCCACTAACAGACAAGACAGCCTCGTAGGTAGATAACGAATCGGCTGAGCCTGCAAGCTGGCCACGAAAACATGTCGTCTGCCGGAGATTTGGCCCATAGCGCCTTAGTGGCAACCACGCAACTTGAGACTTGGAGTTGAACCATATCCCGAATGCGCACATATCATTCGGTCCTCTATTCGAATCAGGTCGAAGCACAAAAGGCCTGCAGACTCTGTTTATGCAATCCACTGATTTCTCTCACCCGAGCACGGTTGTGTAGAAGCACGCGCTGTCCTCACAGTGCTTCCATCTCCGTTGAGCTGGAACAGCCATGTGAAAGATGAGAAGGCATCCGGAATTTCTGCATACACGCATTTGTATTCTACACAAAAAGGGGTGGCCACGTTTACGGCAAGCCTGTCATATCATCTCCCGCCATTGACAGCTACCTGGCCACAACTCCGGTCTCCTCTCTAGCATTCGCATTAGAATAGGAATCCACAGCGAACTTGAGGCCCAACCCCGCCATCGAAGGACCATGCAATCAACAAACTGCTATCTGAAACGACTGGCCAACCGTCTCCTTCATTGTCGCTGGCGAGAATGCCAGGGGTTTGCCTCATCCTTCCTTCACCTTGCAACGAACCTGCCGCCGCCATCGCTGTCGGAGTACAAAATCTCAACCATGACCTCACTGCAGCACCTGTTCTTGATACGCACAAAGACTACATAGTCTGACACATTAGAACCCCCTTCTACCCTTACCATGGCATCCCATTCGACAACAATCACGAAGAATGATGAAGCGTCAATTAGCAAGTTAGAATGTCTGGATCTTATTGCAGCGAGTCGCTGATCACCACAGGGATGTGTTTGAGGGTCATGCACCACTACTGAAGAAAGTTGACAAATCACTCGCAAATCGAAACTCTCAACCCCGTCCAGAAATTCTTCATGGAACCAATTTATCGTTGCAAGAGGCTCCAGTAAAGGGTAATTCAATTGAGCAATAGGTCCGCTCCCAACCATTAAATTAACTTTGAAATAGACCGGACAGGACGAAACCATCAGCTTCACCGAGATACTCTTCTCTCTTTCGATCCCGACTGTCCATACCATAGACCACTGCTTCGACAGGATCTCAACACTAAAGCCTCGCCTCAATACTTGAGTCCGTTGGGGAGATTCGTTCACGCCCCAGCTTCAGAGCAACCGACTACGTTTGTACATTCTGACACGGGAACGCTTTCCATCATAAAAAATTGTTTATGCGGCAAGATATCACAAGATGTCATTGACGCACTTACCCAAGCCTCGATCCAGGGGTTAGGTACGATGGTTGGTACTCAGTTTGAAGGTCTAGTCCACGACTCTAAGTGCCAAGTCGATGCGGGCAGTCGTCGCCTGTAACCAAGGCTTGCGACCTAAAATATGTCTCTTTG
This sequence comes from Zopfia rhizophila CBS 207.26, assembly GCA_010093925.1. Taxonomy (NCBI): domain Eukaryota; kingdom Fungi; phylum Ascomycota; class Dothideomycetes; family Zopfiaceae; genus Zopfia; species Zopfia rhizophila. Next base: position 993,454 of record ML994619.1, read on the forward strand.
AGTTAGTAACACCTGGTTTTGGGAGAAATTCGGATGAGGAGAAGGAGGGATGCTAGTACGAATCCGGGTGCGGTGGAAGTGGCTCACCGCAATGTTCGGAGATCAGCCAGATAGCCAGCCCTTTCTCGTTTAATTTTCGGAATCAAGACAAAGCTGTACCCCTCAGGAACTTCAGCCTTGTAGGAAGGAAAGTTAAGTGACAAAAGAAGCATCTTAACGATTGTGATTTCTTGTTGGCCTAGCAGACAATTGATCTTCGGCTTGGCCCTGTTCCTGTCACCGCCATTTCACTCCTGAGAACAGCCTGCCGCTCTTTCCATTTCGTTGAATGTCCACGCAAGCACCCGTACCTCGTTCATCCAGTCATGCGCACGCACTCTCTCAGTATGCAGAACCAAATCTTCGCAGTCTTAAAGCCTAGCAACCAACCATCGGAGCCACTAGTCTTGGCTACTATATACCGCCAGTCCCACTAACGCCACCAACTGTCAACACAACAGGTGTGCCTCAAGCCTTAGGCAGAGGGAGTTGGGGCAAAGGACACGAGGATCGTCTTCGAAACAACTATCCGAGCGTCCTGGATCTACCTGGCTCCTGATCCGTCATTAGAAATCTATCTGGAGCTACTTTCATCGGAAGGAGCGTTTTGAATCATTTTTAATGCATCATGTAGGTGATATCGACATCCCCGAAAAGAAACCTCCTGTTGCCACTGGGGTATTTTAGCATCGGTGGAGTCGCAAAATCGACTGGGAGGGTGGAATTCTGTTTCTATACTGCACAATTCCACCTCCGATAGGCCACCTCAAACTACATCACCTCTAACAGCTTTAATCTGCCTCCATGATGCCTACAAGTATAGTTACAGGAAACTTTATAGAGCTCGACCTAATTGTCTAAATGGAAGGATGCCAGATTCGGCTAGAATTTTAGGCTATGGTGCAGGACGAGGCCCAAGATGTGCCCTTGCATGCCCAGCTGGAATTAGAATGGTGCAGTATTGTTGTGACGGCCTGGATAGACAGCAAAATCATGTCGCCGGTCTCCAGAGTCGCTGTTCGCTACAGCTACAGCGCCATATACCTCTGGGTCTTTGCTCTGACTTTGGTATTGGCTGAAATATTCTTCCACCAACCCCTACCGCCTTCTTCCATTTGCGTAGTAGCACCCATAATCATATCAGGTTATAAAGGCAAAGACGGTTGTTTCCCTTGATTAGGGGCAGTACCTCTTTGGAGCTTTTCAAGAAGACTACAAATACAATCTTTTGTTCACGACATGTCCTTCCCAATAATATCGACGAAGAACAATGTTCAAAGCAGCAACAGATCAGGATCTGCATTAAGGGGAGATGTGAAGGCGGGCTAGAGTAGTAACCGTAAGATCTCTGCATCTTCCAATACTTACTGCGACACAACAGAAAGATGTTGAATATGCATCAGATCAAAGTATACAGCAACCGCCCTCATCCACTTGTCCACACTATTCGCTGGTCCTTCAGCTCTAGCCTTCTAACAAGCCGTCCGCCGACATGAGGTCGATGGGAAGATTTCTTGACGCTCCTGCATCTGAGCATCCGCTCTAATTCATCGACTACGAAGCCTTCAGGAGCTCCATATCTCAAGATTGCATTTGCGGGTAGATGGCCGATAATACTATCGATGCCTTGGCTGGAGAAGCAAACTTGGAGCTTGGTACGATGACAGGCACACAACTCGAGAAGGAGGTGGACGGGGAGGTTGTCCCAGAAAACGATAGCGCTGGGGAGAAAGGGTGATAGGGGGTGGGGAAATGGCACAATACAAATAACTCAGTGGCTTTCACCTTTCCATCTACCTTAAATTCCTTGCTAAACTCAAAAATCCCACTGCCTACTGTGGTTACCGGCGTAAATTTTCAAAGTTCCACAAAGCCAAGAGAACACTGCAGCTCAATCTTAGCCAACTGTACAATAAATACATCAATTTTACACCAATCAAGCCTGTAAAACATGTATCTTTTGTATCTTTTCTTAAACGCGTCTTCAACGCGTTCAACACTCATCCTTCATCCACACTTAACATGGAACCAAGTACGCCTCCTGCTCAATATCACTATCCATTAAGCCCACTACGCATTAAAGGGCTCGAGAGTCACTCCCGAGAAGCGCTCTGGCCGTCCAAGTACGCTCACCTCTCGTCAAGTAGATAAAATCGAAGTCTTCATCTGCTCGTCTCGAGACGCCAGATTGATGAGCTACCTCGCCCTCTCAGTCAAATCTTCACACCTCAACGTCTCTGAATACGCGATCCGGAAAGCCCTTCGAAAACCAGGCTATAAACGATACATGGCGCTCGCTAAACCTCGTCTCTCTGTGAAGAACAAAGAATTGAGGCTTTAATGGGCTCGTGAACACGTTGGATTGGACTCGAGAGTAGTGGTGTTTGATTCTTTGGAGCGATGAAACATGGGTGACTAGCTGTCGCCACTGAAAGCAGTGGGTCACGAGAAAGAGTGTAGGAGAGCTTAATGAGACTTGCCTGCTTGAGAAGGTCAAGAACCGCAAAGGCTGGATGTTTTGGGGCTGCTTCAACGGCTTAGAGAAAACACCTTGCTTGTTTTAGGAGTAAAAATGGGTAACGATTGACCAAGAGTCATATTGTGAACGAATTGTCCCGATTATTAATGGCTGGATGAAAATGTATCCTCATCTTTAATTCATGCAAGACTTAGCTCCAAGCTATGCAACAAGAGTTACTCAAGAAAAGCTCAATTCACGTGGTATTCGTCCTCTCTTCTGGCCAGCTTTCTCTCCCGACCTCAATCCAATCGAGACGATTTGGAATTGGATGAAGGATTACATTGAGAGCAAGTAAGGAGAGCATCAGCGTTCATATGATGAGCTAAGAGCAGCAGTTCGAGAAGCTTGGGACTCGATTGAGGAGTATAAGCTCAATGACATGATTAATTTAATGAAAGCCCGCTGTGAAGCTGTAATTGAAGCAGAATGCGGATACACTAGATTTTGAAGCTTATATAATGAAAATATACAGCCAAAACAATCCCCCTGCACCTACATGCATTTGTGGAACTTCGAAAACTTACGCCGGTAACCACAGTAGGCCACTGAGGCTGGTCCTGTTCAGCTTCTTTAGTTGCTAAAGGCTGTCATAGCAACAGGTAAGGATCTCGACAGCGGTATTGCAATTTCTGGTGCCGTGCCTTCCAACAACTCCTTGGGACTATACTAGGGGTTCGTTTCTTCAATGTAACTCCTTTTCCGATAGTTATAAGGAGAAGATTGCAATATTTCTGTGGAAAGGATATGATCATATTCCGGGGGTCTATGTAGATAATGATATTATGTCCTTTTGGTAGTCTTTCCCCTCATTATGCGCCTTCGTATTCCCTCCACTTGGCCAGTCTTGCCGCCGTCTACATCAATGGCCTATCCATGTGTAAGGTGGATGCTCATCTCCTGAAACCACGCCCACTGTCCTCATTCTAACTCGTCCTTCTTGAAAACGAGGTCATTTGTATCAACCTCTTACCGTTTCAACATCTCCACCACCCGTAGCGTCGCTCTATCGTATCCTGTATACCACTCCCTATTCTCATCAAGCTCGCCAACATGTCGATCAAAGATACTAGCTGGACCACCTGGCAGCAAGCCCGCAACCCTCTTCCCCCTCCCTATTCTCTGTCTCCTTTTCCTCGGCTAAGATGACATTGAGGATTTTGGCAATCTGGCACGCAACTAGGCGCTGATATAAGGGTAGGTGGGAGTTCAAAGTCTCAAGACGAAAGCATACGATTTTCCGAATGCGAACGCCTTCTTTAGCACGAGATCGTAGCAACCACCGTAGTTACATCCGAGCGATGCAACAATCCTACATCTTCTTGGCTCTGTCCATGCACTCTCGCATAGCTGCTTTCTGTTGCCGGCATGGATGATTCCTTGTATTTTTGCGTCTAAAACGAGGCTCGAAGACTATAGGAACGGGTATGTGTCGTGTATTTCTCTTCCCATCGTTGTATAGCTGCAGACATTGTTTCTCTGGGAGTATTATTGAGTCTGAGGAGCGAGCGTGTGGTACTTGACATAGTCTATATGAAGGGCTAGCTCGTGTTTCCTTTCTTTGAATACAGCAATCAACTCTATACTCTACCTCGTCGATGTGTTCTGAAAACTAGGCAAAATCTGCCCCAACAGCTCATCATTTAAGTCCTTAGGCTGTCGCCAGATGACACACAGATTGTCGTGGATGTCTGGAAACTGAATGGACTTGGCGTTGGTTTTGTCAAAGGTTTTCTGAATCTTAGCTATGATATCTTCTAGCAAGGCTCGAGTAAAGACACGCTTCCCGGATAGTTCTTCGAAAGCACGGAATCTAACAAATCGTTTGGAACGCTTGTCTGAATTGTTGGGATCGTTCTTGGGATTCAAGGCTTCGTAATTATGTTGTCGTCCATTATTGATACAGGTGGATTCGAATAAAATGATGTTCAGCGAAGAGCTGATGAATAGGGACGATTTGGATTTATCTGCTTTGTGGTGCCAAAAATATCGGCGACGTACTCCCTCTTATGCTGGTGCTCTCTCCTCTGGCCGGGTCCGCCGGAATACCGATAGCCACCAAATGGCGTTTTTCTCCTCCCTCAACCCCTTCCCCTTCTCCTTTCTCTCCGCCTCCAAAACGCTCACTTGCCTTCCTCTCTTTTTCAACTCCTCTATCAACCATCTCCTCTCTTCCTTCCATTCCTCCCTCTCTAATTCTTCCCTCTCTAATTCTTCCCTCTCTAATTCTTCCCTCTCTAATTCTTCCCTCTCTAGTTCCTCCCTCTCTCCCTTTCTTTCCCTCCTCTCCCTCTCTGACTTTATCGAGGTAAACTCTATCGTAACATTATCTACTGTCTTATTCAAGACGGTGATCCTCGCACCCTCCGATATTCTTCTATTATTATTCTCCTGACGGTGATATATGCATTGTCCGATCATGATGAGCGGATCGAGCACGGCCACGACAATGGCTGGGTAGACAGCAACCCAAAACCAGTCCACCGTCATCGTGTTGGCAATGCTGCTGTTGGGCTCCGAGCAAAGAAAAGGAGATGAAGGAAGAGACGGAATGAATATTGACCACCGTCCTGAAAATAGGGCAGGCACGTAATGGCACTTTCCACTTATCTCAGGAAAAAAGAAGTCGTTCAGAATGCACCTGCTTAACCGTAGCCCTCTCCCGTGTCATCGCAAATTTATCTGCAACCTCTTCCAGAAGCTTTCGTGTGAACACGGGTGTCTCGCCCAATTCCTTTTCAACGGCCACGAGATCGACTTCGCGCTCGTTTACATGGTTAGAGTGGTGGAAAGGTCCGTCTGATTGCCTGACCCCTAGGAAGACTCAGCCATGCTATCATCCATAACCAGAACCAGCAAGTGCAGTCCTAAGCAGGGATTTGAGTTTTCGGGAGGTTGAACCCGGAAGTAAGGGGAAAAAAAAAATACCACCTAATACGAATACCCAAAAGCATGCAGAAACACAACCTTTACATACCATCAAGACAACGTATAAAGATTTGCCCCAACGACAACCCACGATCTCACCACTCAAGCCCAAAAACACCTTCGACACCATCCAAGATTTCTGCTTATATATCCACCTGCCCCCGCGTCGGTATTTGTCTATATCTCCGTGTAGGGTCACTGCGTCATATACCTTAGACCAAGATAGCAATAGGGCTCTTACGCAATTACTCGATTACTAATACCTAATCCCTCCCTCACTCCCAACCTGTGTTTTCAAGTATCACACTTCTTTTCGGCATGTCTCTTCCTCACATGCCCACAATCACATTTTCGTGCTCAGCAACCCTGTTCCCCTCCTTTGCATCGCCGTTCCTATCCATATACTTATCTAACCCGCCGTCTTTCCAACAGACACCACCCTTCATCCCTTAGGTCCACTGTCTTTACAAAGATTCAATCTTTAGAAATCCGTTGGGCCTCGATGACGGGCAATCTCGGGTATGATTTGAGGAGCTGTTCACTTATGTACTCTAATTCTCATTCGGTCCGATTGTCGGATCAATTGCGAGGATGAAGTTTTCAAGATAGCTCTTCAGGATGGAGAAAAAAGAGTCAAAACCCCAAAAACCCAAACACCTTTTCCATCAACCTAGAAATAAGTATTCCCCATTATTCCACCTTGTTCTCTTACAAGTACTACGAATTCCGGGTATCTATTTTTTTGTGTCCCAACCATCTCTATCCAAAACTCCATTCCATCCCTCAATATTCGCACAAACACCCCCTCAATCTCTCAAAAAGAACCCCCAATCTGCCCTTTCATGTTCCTAGTATACATAGTCTGCTTCCTCTTAACCCCCGCCTTCTTCCCCTTCCCATTCAACCCCATCGCAATGGCCACACCACCAGCAACCCCCACCCTATCATCCCTCATCTCACTCCTCCTCTTTCTGGCCTTCCGAACCGAAAACGTCGATGTCCATCTCTGCCACGCTCTCATTATCATGCCTCTCATGAGCACCAACACCGTAACCACCATCACTGGCACCGCGATTTGCCAAAAGAAGGCGTCGGAATTATGCTGTACGCCGTTGAATCTTTCGAAGTTCTGGCCGAAGTAGCCTGTTAGGAAGGTGAGAGGGAGGAAGAAGATGGTGACGGCTGTGAGCTGTTTCATGGATTCGTTTTGGAGGGAGCCCATTGTGTTGAAGATGAGATCGATGAGGTTGTCGGCGGCTCGGCGCATTTGGTCGAGCGATTGGGTGATCATGATGCAGTGGTCTTCGACGTCGCCGAGGTAAGTGTGTGCCAGCGGGGATATGGAGACGGAGGAGATTTTGCGGGCCGGTTTACCAGTGAGGCCTGGGGTTGCTGGAGCGCACATATCAGCGTTGATGTAACGGAATCTGAGATAGGAAAGCGACTTACAAACTGGTTCCATCCTGTGGTCACGGAGAGAATTAATGAGACTTATGATTGGCTGGATGGTGTTGCGGAGAATGGAGAGCTCGGAAGTGAGAATATACAGCGCTTTAGAGTGCCACATCTCTGGGTCCTTCAAGACGTCTAGTTCCAACTCGCCCATGGCATCCTCGTATGCTGCCACGACCGGGATTGCTAAGTCGATGATAGCGTCAATGATAGCTTGGACTAACATGCTGGCATCGCAGCTTTGTCGAAGAATGGTGTCTTCGGAATCAAGACGTTTAAGAATTGGGGATTCGATATCTGCCGCTGACTGTTCAAAGAATGATATGACGGTATTGTCGGCGCAGATGAACAATGACACTTGCTCTACGCTGACGGCAAGCCTTTTCTTGGCCAGCGCGGATTTGTGCTCCATATAAATGATTCTGTCTATATTTGGTCCCCCCCGGTACTGCTGCAGGGTGCGAAACTGATCCCTGGTTGTCGCTGTCGTTTGCCGGACGCGGGACGCCAAGCCGCCATTAGCGTGATAGCTCTTCTCATCAGGGTCCCAGGGCTGCTCGACATCTGTAGAGTTATCATCTGATTTCGACCCGAATGTTCCCTTTATACGCTTGTAGAACGATCTGGATTTCTTCTTCTTGGGTTTTCTTGGCGTCCTTGACTCCTTGTCGGAATCGGAATCGCTGCTGTCTGAATCATCACGGATACGGACGAGCTTTTGGAGCGTCAACAACACTTTACGAATGATTAGTAACCGTGCCAGCCACACTATTCCCACCGATAATGATCCCGCGGTGGAGATGTTTTCCGAATATGTATTTGATGTATGCTAGATTTTGTGTGACGGGGAGAAACGGTTCCGGAAGCGGCGACAGAAGTCGACAAGAGAGTAAGGAAAGATGTGCACTCACAGAAAGCTTGGTCAGAGTACCAGTCAGCCTTGGTCCTGCCTCTGGTGTGCATCAAGTCCTCAATTGCCAGACGGTGGAGCCCCTTGTCGTTTCCGAGTGTCCTGATGACGTCCCAGCTTAGACCGCTCACGTTGATCCACCGACAAGCAATCCACGCTTCCTTGGGCTTCTCCAGAAACTCTTCGAGACTGTCATTATCTAGCGAATGGCATTCCACTCTGTCTTCAGAGAAGTCTACTACTGTGATGTCGCAATGCTGCTGCAGGCTGTGGTGGGCATCAGTTTCCTTTTTCGTGTCAACGCCAGGCTCAGCGCCCGGTTCCTCCCATTTCGGTCGGGTCGGCGAAGTATAATGCCGCACCGTGTTGGAGCGCGTGGGTCGTCTTCGCAGGGTGGAGTCGATGGAAAATCGGGAAGGAGAAAGGAGACTGTTGCCGTCGGGTTGGGCAGCTGTGGCAGTCGCGGAGCTGGGGCGTCGTCCGCGAGCCTGCGTGTCGATTCGCAGTGCATCGTCTCCGAAATGGAGGCGTGGAGCAGATGGGCTCACTGCGCTCTGGGGTGATGCGAAGTCTTGGACCTTGGGATCTGTTGGTGCGGCCATTGTGAGGGCTGCGACAGCTCTACGTCAAGGCGGCGAGGAAAATTCGATGGGTGTCGGCGATTGAAATGTCGACAGAGGAAAAAGCAATCAAGTCCTCAGCCATTGAGTGCACAATGGGCGCTCCAGCTGCCAGATAACACTTTCTCAGATGGCTGATGAGGAGCACTGACGTGTCTCGGTGGTCATAATGATTTGCTGACCTAACTATGTCCCCATATTCAGCTTTGAAGGACCAAGGTAGTTCACGCCGAACCTGGCGTCTTCAGCTGGCCGTGGTTGGCTGCCCGGGTGGCAGAAGGTTAAGCGGACTCTCTGTCGGACTTCCTGGAGGGCACGGCGGCGTTTCAAACGAAGTGCCACCACGGTGCCTTTGTCAGCGCGTCGCTGAGAAAGCTGCCCCCCCAAGACAGGCGGCAACACACTTGCAGCCCTTATAATTGACCATTTATTCCGCTTGCTATGGCGAGTGCGCTGTCGATATTGTTGTGCTGCTCTGTTCGCGCCTTATTGTCCACGAGTGGGCGTCGAGTTATTCTTAACGCATAATTTTACTGGAGGAAAACGGCCCAATCAGAGACGCCAAGCACTTGTCTCCCAGACACCTCCTCTCGCCATCCAGCTCTCTCAACCCTCGCCCGCCGCCGTGCCTCACGCTCACATTCATCCCGCTGCAGCTCCATAATCCCCAGCATACTCTACTCCAACGTCACTGCATCCTGTTTACACCACCTCTTCTCCACGCCCGCCGTTGCAGTCGAGCGCTGCGCCCCTGCGGCCTCAGGACTGGAGCCTCTGTCGCGGCTACGCGCTTGCCTTGGCCTGGGATTCCCCTAACGCATAGCAAACATCCTCATCTCCCAGACCAGCCATCTCGAGACCCCCGGCGAACCCCTTTCAGGCGTCGACCTCGATATTAAACCTCCCTCGAGCGAGTCCGGCTGTTATCCGTGTCGCCAGCCTGCTGGAATCCTTTCAACCTCGAGCAAGCCGAGTTTGGATCAAGTTTGCTCGTCTACGGCCCCGGACTCTTTGACAGCTCAACACACGGACCCGCGCAACCGCCCATCTGTCAGTGAAAGGACTCGCTCAGCTCCCTTTCACTGCCAGCAGCCTCTGTTTGGCACATCTCTAAACCAAAGCTCGCACGCTTGCTTCTCACCACATGCGACACACTAGTGCTGCAATCACCCCACTCAGCTTTCCGACTTGCTTCCGCCCAGCAGCTGCCACGACACCTGATCAAACATGCGAGAGGTCAACTTTAGCATCCCGAATGCCAACAAGGCATCAGTCGCCATCACCACCGCCCTTTACGACCGCCGTGCCCTCGATTGCACTTCGACCCTACCTCTCATCAGCTCGCTCAACAATCTCGCATATCTCACAACATCCTCCGCCCGGATACGTGACATCCTCACTGTCGATGGTGGCATTGAGAGGCTGGTCTGCATCCTCAAGGATGGCCGAAGTAAGGACATGATGGACGTGTGGAAATGGAGTCTCGCATTCCAATGCGTCTTCAACATCGGCGTGCGAGGTTCTGAGAATGTCAGAACAAGAGTGGTGGAAGCAGACATGGTGCCAGTCATCGCAACCATCCTGGACAACTACATTAAAGTCGTCGACAAATGCAGGGAACGGGCTGAAGCCGAGCTGCGGCGGAGCTCCCGACTTGGCGGCACCTCCAGCAGACACAACATGTCACGATCCGGCGAAGTATCTAGCTCGGGCCACAGAGCAGAACGGACAAGACGTGCAGCACCCCCTCCGATCGAGATACCCCATACCTTCACGCAAGCCCCTTTGGATACGCAGGCTGGAGATGCGACCCCCACCCCGGCTTTCGCCATGAGCTCACCACCCGAACGAACATCCTTCGCCCGCCCCCATCATCACCACCATCATCATCATCACCATCATCACCGCAGCCATGAAGGCAGGGCTCAACTGTTCGGGACGGTCGGTGGTGCCACTCGGAATATCAGCCAGCCTCTGGTCACCGCATTGCCGGCCATGGAGACCACAGAGGCATTCCCTCTAAGGCCAGTGCGAGATGTTGATCGACTGCCCTCCATGCTTCCCGCATTGCAAGGGGAGATCACTTCCCAACCGGAATCCCCAACCACCCCCAACGCGCCTGCAGGCCGGCAAGCTAGCCCAAGACCTGGTGCCGGCCGAGGAGCACGACGACGGCCATCGATTCGCCACCAGCTCTCCATGTCCGGGGAATCTGACCTTGATGGACAACACGACGAGATGGCTGCGGAGGCATCCACGGCGGCAGGTCCGACAGTGAATGAGCCTATTGTTGGGATACAAAATGACATCAACATGACAGATATAGTCGATAATGCAGAGATGCTGGACGCCGGAGCTACACCAGTTGCTCTCGCTGCACCAGCATCGGAGGGGACAGATGAGAGCCACGAGACATTCAACATCACACACCGCTCTGCGCTGGACGGAAGCATAATCAATCCCGGTAATACCCAGACAACCGGAGCCATCGGGGGCTTCTCTCCCGTTCCACCAGCCATCAACGTCGTTAACACTAATCCCACACCCCCTTGGTACCCCCGCTACGCTCAGGATCGCAACGCTACCGCAGGTGTCCTTGCCGCCATGCCCCGAGACGAAGATGTCCTCATGTCCCTTCAGCTTTTGGCCTACGTCTCCAAGTATTGCAACCTGCGATCCTACTTCCAAAAGTCTCACCTCGTCCCGAAGCTCAAGATCGGCTCAGACCTTCAACTACTCGATGGAGAAGCAGCCAGCCCTAGTCCTGTGTCTGAGGAAGAAGAAGATGAAGAGTACCTCCTGCCCGATGACTTCAACATTTTCCCCCTCGTCGAGAAGTTCACTGTACGACATCACACTCAGGACATGCAGTATTGGGCAAGTGTGGTCATGCGGAACTTGTGCCGGAAAGATGACTCAAGGGGTGGAATACGGCAGTGCGCGTACTACCAGTGTGGCCGCTGGGAAGAGTACACTCGACAATTCGCCAAATGTCGCCGCTGCCGCCGCACAAAGTACTGCAGCAAGGAGTGTCAGAAGAGCGCTTGGGTCTACCACCGACACTGGTGTGTAGCTGCGAACTAGTTCTCGGGACAGCATCTTAATTCTTCATGACATCAGCATCATTGGGAGAGCACACTTTTATTTATGCCGCATATTGCAAGGCGCCCGGCTTTTATTTTGAATGGAATACTTAATGAGCGACACGACCCGATACCATCCCATATTCAGATTGAATTGGCTTTTGGAGGGGAAAAATCTACTACGAGTTGGAGCAGTGAATGGAAATGAGAGAATGGATGGATTGATGAGGCCCGTCTCTGATTCTCTATTATACCACATTTTTAGGGAAAGATATTATTGGATGGAATTCCCTTCGAGACTTGGTGACATTCAAAGGCTCTTTTGGCACCTAGGTCGTCTGCTGTTAGCGTATAGCATGCTCTTTTGATAAATTTCCCTTCGTTTCAAAAGATTGGCAGAGAGCTAATAAAGTAAAGGGACATTGGAGGCATCTTTACTTGCTCTCTTTTTTTTTTTCCACGTCTGAAGGAGGTTCGCTGGAGCGTGACAAGGAGCTGGGCTCAAAGGACGAGTCGAATCGGCCTTCACCTTTTCTTCGCTTTCCTAATCTATTGGTAATGGGGTTGCTTGAGGCAACGACATACCTTTTCTCACTTCTCTCGGTTCATTGGGGGTGTTTAGGAGATCCATCTATGTAGGATGCGCTTGCATTAGGAATGATTATGGATAATTCATACCATACGATCTGGTAAATGCCTCGGTCGTGTGTTAAGTGACAAGTGATATGGAGATCGTAGCAGGTGATATATGGGTCTATGCGCATGAAGCTCGTGACTTTCTTGCTTTGGGGATGAATCTTGGCGGCAGTGTTTTCAAGTCAGCCTTATCTTATGCGCGCCTGATGAAACAATATTCTGCTGCTTATGGACAGAATGGGGGATTGAGCGGTTACGTCAGTTAGCAAAAATAGGGCGATGCGGGCAATGCAGGGGTTGGAGGTTTGCACATCATGTGGCTGCAGCGTGACCGGGTACAGCCGCCTTTCATTCACGTCGAGCACCACCCGCATTCAGTTTGCTTTTCCGAATACTTTTTGGTTTCCGCAGGCGTCCATACATTTGCCCCATAGCTGGCAGCTGAGTATGAGAACCTTGTAGCACGAAGACTTAGAGTAACAGGAAGAACAGGTACGACACTCACCCTCTTATACTCACCGCGAAGAGTTGGTTGACAAGGCTGGCTGACATCTTGACAGCAGGGTAGAGTATCCGAATGCTATTCAACAATGTCAGCAGGTGGAGAGCCCCCGCCCCCGGGAGATGGAGGCATACGACGACGACACTCGTCCCATCTTAATGACGAGGATCTCGTAGCACCGATGGAGAGCGGAGACACTGTGGCATCACCAACATCATACAATGCAGCCAACCCACGACGACTGGGTACGGACGATGATGCTGCTCCTGCCTCACAATCTTCCGCCTTAGAGAACCCCACAAGGCCGTCCATATCCGGACTTGCCACAGATGCCGCACCACGAGTCCGATTCTCCACCGATCTCGAACGATATGCATTGCCGCAGAACACAAGGCCAAGCACAGGAGGAGGGTCAATCGATGAGATCAGACAGGCCAGGAGAGGTTCGACCTCAAGAAAACGGCCTGGTACACCTGATCTCACCATCAATACTCAGGAAGCTTCTGCAGGTAGCTCATCTGTGCTAGGTCAAGGAAATGGCCGCTCTCCATCGCATCTCTCCCCATTATCACCTCAGACCACTGGAAGGATTTCCCCCGTATCGCCCGCAAGCCGGAATCGAGGATATTCGCTGCGTAGTGCGCTGTTTCGAAGGAATATTGACGAGGCTCACTCTCCGGGATCGAGTATAGAGATGGATGAAAGAGCGGGATCTTCATCTCCACCGAGGGGGCTGGCGCAGATTGATGGATCTAATGAGGATGATCACCAAGGCAAGAAAGCTGGGGATGCGACAGTCACAATTTCACCTACCCACCTAGGCCACGCCCCCAAACCTGAGGAGCTATCCAAGGGGAAATTAGGCAACGGACCTATAGCGCTCCCGAATTACGATAATTGGCTACAAATGAAAGGGCGGAAAACGGGCATGATGCAAAGCGTGCGAGCTTTCGGCATTCGGGCAAGGAAGCTCATTCTTCGAATTCGGGATATCCCCCCCAGCAAAGACGGCAGACATATTGATCTGGATACGACCAGAAAAGAGCCTCTCATCGATGAAAGGACGAACAAGCCATACACTCTCAATTGGATCCGGTCGACCCGGTACAGCGCCTGGAACTTCTTCCCCCGACAATTTGTCGCCCAATTCTCCAAGCTGGCCAACTTCTATTTTCTCTGCGTGTCTATACTTCAGATGATACCCGGTCTCAGTACCACAGGACAATACACTACTATTGTCCCTTTGATGTTTTTCGTTGGACTGTCCATGGCGAAAGAAGGCTATGATGATTTGAGGAGATACCGCCTAGACAAGGCGGAAAACAACCGGGAGGCTCAGGTGCTTCAAGGGTATAAAGCAGGGTCAGCTAGTTCCACCGATGAAGAAAATTTGGCTTCACCTTCAATTGGACGTCTCCAATGGGCAACGAAGAAATGGCAGGAAATCAACGTAGGAGATGTTGTGAAGCTGGAGCGTAACGACGCAGCCCCGGCAGACCTCGTCTTACTCCATACAAACGGCGAAAATGGCGTTGCCTATGTGGAGACTATGGCTCTGGATGGTGAGACGAATCTCAAGAGCAAGCAAACCACTGCCAATCTATCGAAGGCGATTAAGAGCCAGGAAGACATTACCGCTTGTGACGCAAAATTCGTCGTTGAGGACCCAAACCTGGATCTCTACAACTTCGAAGGCCGCGTTACGGTTGACGAGAAAACAGCGCCATTAACTGTTAATGAAATCATCTGTCGTGGGAGTATCTTGAGAAACACGCCTGAGGCGGTCGGAATGGTCATCTATTCTGGAGAGGAGTGTCGTATCCGCATGAACGCTAACAAGAATCCTCGCATCAAGGCACCTGCCTTGCAATTCGTGGTCAACAGAATCGTCATAGTTGTTGTTATCTTCGTTCTTGCACTCGCTATCTTCAACACTGTAGCATATCAAATCTGGTCGGCTCGCACAGAAGATGAGCTTTGGTATCTCTCCAATGCCTCAGTCGCGTTCTTCCCCATCCTCACTTCCTTCATCATCATGTTCAATACCATGATCCCCCTATCTCTCTATGTCAGCTTGGAAATTGTCAAGCTGGCGCAGATGTACTTCTTGAACGACATCGACATGTACGACGAGATTTCAGATACCCCTTGTGAGCCAAGGACCTCGACTATCAACGAGGAACTTGGGCAGATCAGCTATATCTTTTCGGATAAGACTGGGACTCTGACAGACAATTCTATGAAATTCCGAAAGATGAGCGTTGCGGGAACAGCGTGGCTTCATGCTAGTGATCTACAGGAGACGCAGAAGAAACGGCTTCTACACAAGAAGAGGAATAAAGGAAAGAAGCCGGCTAGGAAGAGTATTCGCTCGACAAAGGACACGTCAACTCCCGTTGAGCCTACCACTCCTGCCTTGGAGTCGAATGGAACCCCGGATAGCAACGAAGTGGACCAGTCTGGCTCGAAATGGAAATCATCAGCAAGGCCAGGTAAATCCCAGCCAGAGCTACTGACAATGGATATGCTTCGATATATCCAACGAAAGCCGTACACTCTTTTCGCGAAGAAAGCACGTCTGTTCCTTCTGTCGATGGCACTTTGTCACACTTGTCTTCCTGAAGTTCAGGAAGATGGCAAGACGCAATTCATGGCATCTTCTCCCGATGAACTTGCTCTGGTTCAAGCTGCGCAAGACATGGGTTTCCTCGTCATCAATCGCGATGTTCACACAATGACCCTCAAGATCCTTCCTTCTGGGGCGGATGGCGAGCCCATCTTCGAGACCTACGAAATCCTCGATGTTATCGAGTTCTCCAGCAAGCGAAAGAGAATGTCAATCATTGTCCGGTTTCCAGATGGACGAATCTGTCTTTTCTGTAAAGGAGCGGATTCCGTCGTCATGCAGCGCCTCAAGCTTGCGTCACTTGCAAACGAGAAGGTGGTAGAGATTGAAAGCCGCGCAAACAAGAGGAAAAGTCTGGAAGCGCAATATGCGATTTCTCGTAAGAGCGAACAGCTTGATCGGGAACGAAAGAGTAGTATCGGAGCACGGAAAAGTATGGCTTTGGGGCAGGCTGCTCGTGCGAGCTTTACACTTGGTCGGGCAAGCACAACGTTCAGCCGTGGAAGCATCGGGGCTATCGGACGGCCCAGCAGTGGTGGAAGATCGCTGCAGCCTATGAGAGATGAAGTAGATCAGTGGCTACGGGAACGCGAAAGAGATCGAGTCCATTGAAGAGAGTACCGCGTATAATTACTCCCCTCGAGCCTCTGGTTTTGGACGCCTTTCAGTGGCATTATCCGAAACCAGAAGTTCGATGCAGTTGGAAGACATGGAAGACATGGTTGATGAAGGCTTTGTTGCTGATGAGTCTGCGGTCATCGAGCGTTGCTTTCAGCACATTAATGACTTCGCCACTGAGGGACTTCGTACCCTTCTCTATGGATATCGCTTTATGGATGAAGCCGAGTATGCGACCTGGAAGAAGGGATATCTGGATGCTACAACCAGCCTCGTAGACCGTCAACGCTTGATCGAAGAAGCTGGAGATATCATCGAGCAGCAACTGGAGCTCTCAGGGGCCACAGCCATCGAAGACAAACTGCAACGAGGCGTCCCAGAAGCCATCGACAAGCTCCGTCGCGCCAAAATCAAAATGTGGATGTTGACAGGCGACAAACGCGAAACAGCCATCAACATCGGGCATTCGTGTCGTCTTATCAAAGACTACTCCTTGGTCACCGTCCTAGATCACGAGACGGGAGAAGTAGAGCAGAGTATTGGAGCGGCAATTTTAGCGATCAACGGTGGTGCTGTTGCGCACTCTGTTGTCGTGGTAGACGGACAAACTCTTTCGCAGATCAACGAGGTCGAACCGCTCAAAATGCTGTTCTACGACCTGGCTATCCTCGCTGACTCGGTCATATGCTGTCGTGCCTCGCCTTCTCAGAAAGCAGGGCTCGTCAAAGGGATTCGTAAACGTGTTAAGAAGTCGATTACCCTGGCTATCGGCGATGGCGCCAACGATATCGCAATGATCCAAGAGGCGCATGTAGGTATTGGTATCACGGGGAAAGAAGGTCTACAGGCGGCACGGACGAGCGATTATTCCATCGCACAGTTTAGATTCTTGACCAAGCTTTTGCTGGTTCATGGACGGTGGAATTATATTCGGACGTGCAAGTATACGGTTGGAACTTTTTGGAAGGAGATGGTAAGTCAACCTTCTATCTCGAGAAGTTGGGAAGTATAAATGTGCTAATGAGGAACAGCTTTTCTACCTAACTCAAGCCCTCTATCAACGCTCTGTTGGTTACACTGGCACCTCGCTCTACGAATCCTGGTCCCTGTCTATGTTCAATACCCTATTCACCTCCCTGCCCGTCATCTTCATGGGTATCTTTGAAAAAGATCTTTCGGCATCTACACTCCTTGCTGTACCCGAGCTCTACACCAAGGGCCAACGAAACGGCGGCTTCAACTTCAAAGTCTACCTCGGATGGATGTTCATGGCTGCGTCTGAAGCAATGGTCGTTTACTTCTGCATGCTAGGACTTTACGCACAAGCGGTGTTCACAGAAGACAACTCGATATTTGCGCTGGGAAGTGTGACATACACGGCTTGTGTGGTGTTAATCAGTGCAAAGATGCAGTAAGTTTTCTAACTTGATCCTACCCAAGTTACTGCATAGCGTGCTAATGAAAATCAGATTAATCGAAGTGCACTCCAAGACCATCACGGCCGCAATCGCTGTCTTCCTCTCCGTCGGCGGCTGGTTCCTCTGGAACGTCATCCTTGCCGCGAATTACAAATCGCCCAACAAAATCTACTACGTGCGCGACTCGTTCTTCGAATCTTTCGGTCGTAGCTTTACATGGTGGCTCACACTCATCCTCATCCTCTCCTGCGTTGCCGTCTTCGAACTTGGTGTCGGAAGCTTAAGAGCTGCTTTCTTCACCTCAGATACGGATATCTTCCAGGCGCTGGAAAAGGATCCGCAGGTTAAGAGGAGATTTGAAGAGGCGGCGAGTAGTGAGTTGCAGCAGGGTTGGGATCGGAAGAGTAATAAGGATAGGGATCAGAAGGAGAGGGTTAGAGAGGTGGTGGAGAAGTTGGAGAGGAACGAGGAGGAGAGACGCGAGGGGGAGGTTAAGGAGTTGTTGAGGAACAGGGTGCAGGAGCAGGAGGTGGAGGGGCAGGAGCAAGAAGCAGGGAGGGTGGCGGCGGAAGAGGGGAGTAGGGAGGATGTGGATAGGATTTTGGCGAGAGGGTTTGGGAGGGTGAGGGAGGATTGATGGGAGAAAGATTTGCGTGGAAAGAGGTGGGATTGGGATGGTGGGAGTGTATATACGTATGACATTTATGATGGGTTTGAGTTTTTTTTTTTTTTTTTGCATGGTGTTGGCGGATTCGTTACATTTGGAGTGCTGTGTTGATGGGAGACCAGTATATGATATAAATTTTTTCGGGGAGCATGTGTATGGGATTTACACGGCATATTATGTAAATGGGTGCAAATTGAATTGGATGAGGAGAATGATTTATAAGTGTTGAGTTTCCTGTCCTCCTGGCTTAACTTGAGCGCTATGAGATATTTGCAATGGGTTTATACGGCCCTGAAGTTGAATGAAAGGATGAAATGACGAATGATGAACAACTTAGGAATGAAGCAATAAACTTACAGCCCAGAGGCTATTTTCATATAGGAGCAACCACATACAACCGTATATAGAGCCGAAAGTATGGACTTGTGCGACGCAACACGGCCAGCCACATTTTCCGCACCGCACATCCGTAATATTGAAATCATCTTACACAGTCAGACGCCAAAAGTGTTGTCCACCTACCGATCTTCCACCAAAATATGAACTCTCTACATACAATATTCCCACAACCATATTCTCTAATTATACCTCAACACCGATTGACGGGAAATCCGCTGCCGAGTCTAGAGGTTGTTCGCACCGCTTTAAGGGGGACTTTTCTCTTGATGCCAAGAAATACCTTGGCTACAGCTTGACGTGGAATGCCAAGACAGGTAAGCAGAGATAGCGCCGCAGGTCGCCCCGAGCTGTACGCCCCGGCTGACAGTTAACCCAACGGTCAACCGGACGGTCAACCAATTACGGTGGCTGAGTGAAATGCCGGCCTTTCCTAGATAGAATTAGTGTGGCCGCGGATCGGAGGAGCCTTGGCCCGATGTCGAAGTATTTCTACTCTAGGACCCTTGGAACCTCAACGCCCGCCAGCTTTGGATTTTGCGTATAGAGCCAGCCTACCTATCAAACTTCCACCTGAAAGTGTACACCGTGCTCACCCTCACAGCCTTTAATAACTACTCTCGGGCTATCGGTCTATGGAGCTTTAGCGACGAATTCTTACGCTTCATCGGTATAAGTAAAGTACGATAAGAGATATACCCCAATTTAATTCTAGACTCCCGTTCCATTATACCACTTTATCTGGACTCCGTTATCTGCCATTTCTTCTAGAAGCTCGGATTGGCGCTGATTGGCCAATGACATTCCTTTATTTAGCTCGATTCCTTAGCTCTCGACAATCAGCGGCTGTCTTTAAACATTTGCCCACGGCTCAAATGCTGGATTTGTATAAATATCCTGTCAAACATTTGCGATTTATTTTGCTTTATTTGTATGATTGGATCGGGATACTGGTGCTCCTTTTCCCTTAAATCTAACAACCAAGTAGTTTACTTCACTCTGATTATTATTCATCCAAATCTGGTTAATCGACATTGTCCTTTATCTCTTGGAAGTGCTTTAACCTCTGCTCCCTAAAATCCTTCTCCGGATGATCCGCTCCCGTAGACGTCATCTGCATCTTCGCACAGATAAGCAACATCCTAGGATCTATATCCATCATCGTGGCTTGCAGCTTTACAATCCTACACCTTACAAGCAGCTCCTGAAAGTCGCCGTAGTCCTTGCTGTCGCGCGGCAGTGGATGCATTGCCTTGTCTATCCTTTCCATCGCCTCCTCGATATATTCCTCGTTCTCCGTCTTCCGGTACAGACACTTGAGCATCTCGCCCCACGACGCTTCGACCCCCAAGAGTATCAAAGCGTTCTGCCAGTAGCGGATCGTTGGACTTTGAAATGTCCACGGACCGGGTCAGGTGGCGAAGGGCTTCCAGGAGATCGTTCATGCCCTCGGCCTGCTTGAATGTTTTGTTCAAGACGTCCGCGAGGGTGTCGAGATACTTAGGCATGTCACCGCCTAGTTCCCATGATTTTTCGACCGCCAAAGGGGCATTCTTCACCTCATCTTGCAGATGGCCCAGCTTTTTCGAATGCTCGTAGCGACGGCCGAAGAGAACTCCTAGCGTGTGGTGTGTTTCGCTCGACTTGGGTTGTTTCCTCTCGCAATGGATAATAGCCTCGTTCAAATGGCGGACATCCTTTTCATCTAGTGTCTCCAAGTACAACGCGTTCCATAGTATCTCGTATTCCCAAAAGCCGGCTCTGCGAATGTTTAATGTTGGTGATATTATTCCAGTTAGCATCAGAAATCATCTCAAAACAGTGAAAGATGTTAAGCCTAACCACGGCTCCTGCGTTTAACCAAACTGCTCTTGTATAGAAAGGTCTGCGGATGGCGCGCAGCCGCACTGAGCCTTCACGTGCCTGCGCCCGCCAGTCATTATTCCATGCACCGTTTTAAAATGCTGCCACATGTTTAATCCCGGCCGTACTATTGGCATACGTTCAGGCTGCGCAAAATACTAGGCAAGCATTGGCGTCCATTCACTTACGTCAATTGATTTCTGGCTTTAAGAATATATATTAGGCCGCAATACAATGGACAATAATATTCCGTTTCCGTTTCGTAAATCGTTCGTATCAAGAAGCTTTTCAAAAAACGAAGACTACCCGGAAAGACGCTCCAGAAGATTGACAACAGACTTGCCACGATTGAAAATAGAACGGCTGCATTTTGTAAATCCGCGTCGGGCTTGAAACCTAGAAGCAATACGAAGAAAATTGCGAGGAGGCGCAGAATACAAATCAAATCGTAAAGAGAACCTATCTTAGGCACACTGCTTTCCGAGCCCCCAGAACTGTTCGCGTGCCGGACCAGCTTCCGCCAGCTCGGAGATTTTCTTGTGCAGATGGGTTAAGAGTCGTGGTCGTGGCACTTGATTTTTCTGCGTTGTCCGAAGTTTGGAGAAGAGAACTGACGCGGGTGGACTTTGGTTGTTAGAAACGTTTGTAAAATTCATATTCGGTGATAGGTGATATCTCCTTCATCTGTTTCGGACAATAATCGTAATCCTAATGACTCACGTCTGGGAAACTATCCTTAATTTTCGAATTGTAAGAATAGTCGTCGAACTTTCTCAAACTGTTTAACTGCTAAGAGAAATAGAGGGTCAACTGCGCATCCAAACGAACGCGCCTTGTAAAATCGAAGTGCGAGAACAGTCACATAGGGAGAGCATCGTTCAAAGCTTGAAGTAGTTCTTGGCGACGCGGATCATGAAATTCCGCTTCAGGTCCACCTGTAGATGCCATGGTGGTAGTTTAGTTGTTTGTTTCGATAGCGGAGGAGAGAGGATTGAAGAAGAAATGTTAGGAAGCGACGGAGTGACGTCAGCGATCTGTCCATGCACTCGAAAAATCCACCCGTAGACGGTCGAGAAGCCAGAGATTTGCCGAAGAGGACTTGATCCTGTCTCTCGCCCGGGTCGATACAGTATGCATCTATCCTGATCAATCCCGAACGAAACACCTCGGAAACTTGAGGTGTTTCGTTTTACGCGTTTGGTTAATCGAATCAGGCAATACATTCTTCTGTGTTTTTAATGGAACTTTGTCAATAAATTACTTTCTGCCCTCGCTTCGCCTTGTGGAATTCGCAAACTCTCCAATTTTCATCAAAGTTTTGAGTTCAATCCTTATTAAATTGCCCATAGACCTTTTGCAATAACTTCTCTACTTTTCCTGTTTAGTAGGTCCATCATCCATCTCCCCTCAGCGGACTCGTTGCCACGAAGTGTCATCCATGCGGTTGTAACAGCCCAGTGAACGACTGGCGAAGAGTCTGAATCCAAACGCGATTTTCGAACCAAGTAGTATGGAATACAGCGACAGACTTCCAAGGCTGCTAACCGTTCTGCAGCAATATATTCGTATTTGGTGTGTTTCCAGAGATCATCCAGATATCCAGCATCCTGCAGTGTGTTTTGTATGAAACTTTGGTTGGAGTGAATGCCAAAATTTTCGAGTGGGAGGGAGGCAAGGACTTGGAGGACGTAGATGAGTGTCGTGTTGTAAAACATCAACATGGTCGCTGCGGAGTCGTTCGAAAACTCGAAAATTGTGGGGAAATGAGGCGAGTCATCTCCCCTAGACTCTTGCATTGGCTGCAGCCTAGCAAAAGCTGCAGAAGTTTCGAAGTAGGAATTCCTTCCATCGCTATCCCATCGCTTTCTCCAAGCACGAAGATGAGTGAGTAAAGGCAGCGCCCTTCGCTTTATTTTGTCTCGCTGGTGTGTACCCCTCTCAAGATCCAATTCCCAATTCGCCAACATATTATCACGCTCCGCAACTAAGACCGTACAGTCCGCTAAGACATCATATAGGTCCTGTTCCTGCAGCTCTTCATCTGAGCAGTTTGCCCTTAAGACTGTCTTCCATTCTGCTCTTGCTAGAATCGATGGTTTCCCCGTGCGTAACGAAGCAAAAAGAATCATATGCCGCACACTCTTATAGAGCTCAGATGATTTCGGGGAGCAATATGAGCTAGGGTCGCGAAGCTCAAGTAGTCTTTCTAGTCCAATCATATGTCTTAAATAGTATTTTGGGCCGGTGGGCACGAGGCACTCCAACATAGCCAAAGTGACAACCGAAAGAATGACTTCGTCACAGGTGTAGCATATCGGATCTGATAGTACATGATTAAGTTGTTTCAATGCCACTCCATGCATGGCATATCCCTGGTTGGTAATATAGGCTTGTCCGTGTTGAGTGCCGAAAAAAATGATAGCAAAACTCAGAACGGCTTGATGGAAGATTCGACCATTTTCTGTGGTCGTTCCAGCTGTTATAATGTCGCCGAGTTGAATTTCCTGCAACGCCAAGTCAACAGGACCACCGCGACGAAGATGCTTCCGAGTATAGCAGATGTAAATCTCGTGCTCATTGCCTCTTAGTAATGCAGATAGGCGCATCTGACAATCGGCAGAATTCGTATCTTCGGCGTCACACCTCGTCGACACCGTTGCCCGTTTATCAGTCCTCCTGGACTTCAGGATCTTTCCTTCAACGAAGGTTATGTCTTTCGCCCCTTCGCATTCGAAGCCACATCTTTGGCACCGCCTGCAGACGGGACGATTTTCGTCTTGAGGAGAGTTGAGTTCGGACTTCTGCGTTCTCTAGAGACACAAAGCTTACCGCATTTGACTCGCCTTCTACGACAGGTCGAGCAACCTTTCGACCTCCCACCAACGTTCACCATATTCTGTGCTGCAGTTGAGAGTTTTAATAACCAAGACGTACGAAGAGTTTCGTGTTGTCGGCCGGTAAGCTGACTGCTTCCTCTTGCAGAGCCCCACACTAGTATATACGCTATACCTTTTGCGGCTCAATGCGCGAGTAACCTTGTCGTTCTCTTATGAAGCCCACACTAGTCTACGCTATTCTTCTTGCGACTTAATACACAAGCAAGCAAAGCTACTAAGTTGCAGGCCGTCAGCAAATATATGAGGGCCGGACGCCTTCATGATACCCTACCTATTCTATATACTCATACACATACACATACTCATCATCATCATCCTCCCTTAGTCGTCTCAAACGCTCGACACATTGCCGTTCTCTATATCTTATCACGTGATATAGACCCCCCCTTTCCAATTCCAAATCGTCCTTTGGCTTTCTTTCAAAATGGACCTGCTTAATGCAAGTATTGAAATCTCAACTGCTCCTGAAGATGTGAGGGAGAAGGTAAATTACTAATTTTATTGTCATTTGCGACATTCTTGACCCCTTTAAGCGATCCTTATTCCTTCCTACCCTCGAAGTTTAAATTACGACCCTTTTCAACATTTCATAGCTAATTGCTTTTCAGTTCTTAGACTTCTCCCAAATACCAACCTACCATCCAAACGGCTTCTTCAAGTCTCTCGGTCCAGCCATCCCGAACAAACCCCTCGAACCCGGCGACAAGATGCACAATGTCCTCGAAGGCATGACTTTCGATCCGATTTTCCTTGTGCGTCCACTTCCCCTCCTCTGCCTTTCCTTAACTTTTCATCATTTGTTCAATAGAATCGTCTTAGCCTAATATATCCAACAGGAAAACTCCCCAACCTGCTTCCGATGGCTAGGCAGTTTACCTGGGATTTTTAGCGGTGAGCATATCTTCCGCTTTGAGCCAAGCATTGCGACTCATGGTGGAACGACGTTCGTCCAGGAGGAAAAGTTTACGGGCATTCTGGCATTCCTGATGGGTGATGGGTTTGTTGCACGCTCGATTGGACTCAGAGAGAAGACAAAGAGGGGCTGGGAGAGTTATAATCGAGATTTGAAAACATGGTGTGAGAGATCGAAAAAAGGGAATTAATGTCATATTTGTTAAAATAATAAGATAAGATCTGGATAAGATCTAGCCATAGGGGTCGCTTGGGATGACATCGATTTTATTATTTAGCAGATACCCTACAAGCTCGTCGTCAAGCTTTGCGTCAGCGTCTACTTTCTATCGTGCTAGCTTCCCTATCAAGTTATAGTCGGGAAGACTTGCACGACCCACTCTTGTGGATGGATGTAGTATGCATCAACCAGGAAGATATTCCCGAGAGAAGCCAGCAATTAAGCCTAATGCGCCGTATCTACAAGAAGGCAGAGAACGTCATAGGATGGCTCGGAGAAGAAGGAACACTACCTTGGGACATGGATCGTGCCATACACCATCTGCACTTCTGGTCCCGCGAATGTGACCTGAATGAAGCGAGAATGGAAGAGCTTTCGAGCATTGGCAACCCTTTGGAGCCTTGGCCATGGGACGAAGAAAACTGGGGGGCTATAGAGAGACTTTTTCAGAGACCTTTCTGGACGAGGCTGTGGATCGTGCAGGAGCTAGTTCTCGCACGGAAGCCAGCATTCTTGGTCAACTACGACATCAGTTCGGAGCTTGAATTTGACACGGTTAGCAAGGCGCTGGAAAATTGGTCTCGAGCCCGGGAAACTTGATGGAACAAACATACCAGCACGTGTCCATACATTCCCAGAACCCCCTCGACGGTCTCCAGCTTTACTCAAAGCTGCGAGATTGGGGGCTTCCAACGGGAATCTGCCAGACCTCCTGACCCTCCTTCGACTATGCCAATCTCTGAACTACAAAGATGCTCAGGATCGGTTTTATGCTCTCATGAATATAGAAAAGGACAACGCCAGTATTATTCCGGATTATTCAAAGAGTACAGACTTCGCTAGAAGTGCCATGGCGGCCAGCCAAAACCTAAATCTTTTAAATGACATTGGCGTTCTCAAGCTCGCTCTAGGTGAGCGATTCGAATTACCGACTTGGGTTCCCGATTGAGAAGCCCATCATGGGAAGCCGTCTTTCATAGCTTCTCTTTACAATGCCAACGGCTTGTCTAACTCCGCCTTTAGCTTCGGGGAAGACTGGAATAGCCCTGCGGACAAGTATCGACTACCAGTAACTGGAGTCAATTGTGGAACGATACTCGAGACCGAGTCTGCCAACTTCTTTGAAGAAGACCCACGCAAGGTCATCGGAGTCCCCTTTGTTGTGAGTCAACTGCATCGGAACCACCCCACCAGCATGCCCATGTTGCAGGCGTACTTTCGAACAATGCTGCTTGACCACATCCCATTGCCAACAAAAGATTGGACACCAGTCATGGATAGTTCTTCGATCTTGCCGCAGGGTTCTTATACTTCCTCCGCCTGATACACATGGTAGATCATACCAACGGGAGACTTTCCAGTCTTGTCATGAACAACGAAATCCAGCGGAACAAACCACTGCCATGTCCCGACTTTGTCGAGTTCTTCTTAAACTGGACTTGGCGCTCAAGTCTCGACGGCTTTTCTGTACAGGGAACTCTCGCGTCGTTCATGGGTCTGCCCAATTCATCTTCAACGGGCAGGTGGCCGGAAGGAAGAGACGAAACAAGAGGTGCGAAATGAGTCCGCACATTCTACATCGACATGTCGGCAAAAACAAGAAACATGACCTTCTTCAAGTTGCAGGGTAGTCTGTTCGGTATCGGACCGTGTGGGACGAGACCGGGCGATATTGTGTGTGTTTTGCAGGGCTGCGACGTACTGCTGGTGCTGAGGGAAGAAGCCGATCATTATATCCTTGTTGGGCCTTGCTTCGTCCTTGGACTCATGGATGCGGAGGTTTGCGAGATGGTTGACAGTGGAACGGCTGAGAGCGAGCATTTCGATATCTGGTAATGAATAGGCGAATAAAGGCCAAGGATGTGATGCAGAAAATCAGGGATGTGTGCCTTCGATGGTGCATGGGCACGGAGGGCAGAGAAATAGTGGCAGAGAACAACCACTACAAACTAGATTACCTCTGATACCTTTATTTTAGTTCTACTCCGTATGTAGTTATGACTGTATAAAGCTTTATAAGGCTAAATCTAGGTGTATAACCAGCATTAGAGCTTGATAGTCAGTTGAGAGACAACAGGATGGCATTGAGGACTTGAGAACCTAGCGTGCGAGTAGAGGCTATATATAGCAAAGAAACACTAAGTCAGCCAAACATAAGTCCGACCAGTAGGGAATCGCTCTACCGCACCAAGGTGTCCAGGCAGAATGATAGTATATTTGGGAAATGATATGTGATAAAGGTGAAGTTGAGGTCGTTGGTCCCATTTCTAGTGTGCCACTTGTTCTCTAATGTCGACCATGCACAGCATGGGAAAGTGAGAGCAAATAGAAAGGAAAGGAGGGAAAGGAAGGACGGAGGGACGCTGTAGAGGATGGAGGGGGAAGGGTCCAAGGTTCTTATAAACTAGTCAAAAGCGGCGGGTGGCCAAGCGATGTGACCTTGCCCGAAAAGGCGCCCTACTAAACCTGAGGACGATTTCCCGTCAAGAAGATCACAGAATTAATTCAAGCCTTAAGCAACGGCATCGGACGGTACTAATAGCTTGTGTACGAACAGGCACGACCGTTTCGCATATGCACTAGCTTCTGTTTACTCTATAGTCCCTTCCAGGCTACGCCTAGAAGACTTACGAGTATGTGACCCCGCAAAATAAACTCGCTTCGAAGTCCTATCATCATGTTCTCCATCTGCCACTTATTTAGAGCTTCAAGCGATATCTCTGTGTGAGGATGCTGAGGGCCTAAGACCTGTTTCCGTAACTGAAAGCATTTTTCCATTAGTGAAATAGCCTCCTCGTTGCTGCCTTGGAACTTGAACGTAAACGCAAGATTTTTCATGCTAGTCAGCGTGTCCGGATGCTCGAGCCCAAGTACCTTCTATTTTGTCTCCATTACTAGCACAAACAGCTCTTCGGCCTCCTTCCACCGCCCTTATAGTTATATAACGTAATAGTCAGAGAGTGAATAACGACCAGGTCACCTAGATGAGCGAAATGAGTTGATGACTTCATGGAGGTTATATTTGGCAGCATGAAGTTCTCATAAATATTGTCTTCAAAGGAATGATTGCATTGATTCCTACAATACTGAAGGTAATGACTGATTAAATACATAATAATCGATTAGGCAGTAACGATAGTACGAATCCTTGATGACTCACGTTGCCGTTGTGGCGGTGGTGCCTTGAGTTCTGCCTACGCTTGGCGCATGGTAGCAAGGTTGCCTATCGCGGTTTTGCCAACATGACTTTACACTTCATGTATGCAATAGTGATGAAAATGATTCAAGGATATCGTATTTAAGGTGGTGGACGCGCTCGCATCAAGCCGAGGAGAGTAGCGGGAACATCACATCACAGGAGCACCAACACAGCCTGTTCTTTGGGTGGGGGGGGGGGGGGGGGGGGGCCAAAAACTTGTTTATATAGAAACTTGCCTCTGAAAATAGATAGCAAGACACCGCTTTTAACTATACTCGTTCTAGAATGCTAAATGCTAAGAACAATCTGTTGGCAAAACCGCGATAGGCAGAACTCAAGGCACCACCGCCACAACGGCAACGTGAGTCACCAAGGATTCGTACCATCGTTACTGCCTATTTGATTATTGTGTATTTAACCAGTCATTACCTTCAGTAATTAATTAATGCAATTATTCCTTTGAAGACAATATTTGTGAGAACTTCATGCTGCCAAGCATAACCTCCATGACAATCTAAGATACAATTTAACCAATATCGACCGAAGGCAAGATATTCTTAACTGCTCTATCCCACTCCTTTATCTTCATTGTCCATATAGTATAGATTCCAACGGCAATCTGATGGACGATACGTATTTTACGAGCCGTTCTCGCGCTCGAGAATGCAAACTAGAGGGTGGTGAACGTCCCTAGGGGCGTGTTAGGATAGCTTCTTGTGGACGACTTGACCGCTAGGCTCAAGCCCACCGAGACGGCCCGCCGAATGCTGCACGAAGTCAATGCAACCGCTCTTCTCCAAGCCTGGTTCCAGAGCATCTACCTACAATTATATACATCGGGAGGGGTAGGAGGGCGAAATGAAACGGTGAATCTGCTGAATGATGGAATCGCTACAGACAAAACAGGTGAGAGTCCTATATAGTAAGGCGGGGGCCGTGCTGCCCCCACCGATCACTCCTGCGATGGACATAATGTGCGAAGCGACTCGGGGCGCGTAAAACAGCTTTATTGACCGATATACTCTATACTTTCAAGCACTATCTAGACATCGATTTATATAACGGAATGAGTAGTGCAGAATGTTTTACACTGCGGTAGCCTATCCCTCTAATGTGTGTGATACAGGGAAAATTAGATAGTATCACTTCGGCATATTGCATATAGACAGTCTACATTTGATTTATCTTTCCTTTTACGCAATTTAGATGTTGCCTAGAGTAGCTACTCGGTGTTAGGATCATAGTAAAGGGATATAAGTTGAGCATATTAGAATTTATAAGTAGAAAGGTTATTAGGTACATATACTGTCTGCACCTACCTTTTATACTTTCACTCATTTAGACGCCTAATCGTCCGAGTAAGAGTAGATAGGTATGAAATGAGCATATTAGGACCTATAGGCAGCGCCACCTTCTATTAGACGCCATTTCATTCTTGCTAGACTAGCTATTGTGTCAAGTCCCTATTAGCCACAGATGCAACTCTAGGACACTATTTTAGGTTGCCACTGCAATTAGACGTCTAATCACATGGGCAACCCGGGGTCGTGTCTGTTTCAACATGTGCCTTGCTGACGTCAGAAGGCAGGTCTAGGCTGGACGAACCACGGAACAGCAGATGGATAACCTCGACACTCTAAGCGCTACATAGAACACCCATCTAGAACTCTCCTTCCTGTATGAACTCATCGTCTTTCTTGTAACACTATCAATTCTTGTTAGGTTTGCCATGATACTCCTATCTAGCCCCTCCCCACAAATCCCCCGGTGACCTGGGTGTCTGCATATCGCGTGTACTGGTCCTGTTACCTACCGCCATATAATGGCGTAGAGCACATGGTTGCTGTCTTAACTCGCTACGACTACTTTAGAAGATACTATAAGTGCCATTCAACAAAAACAAACAAGAAATCTACAACTGATACGGAGAGCTATAGACATGGACGGGGAGCAACGTAGCAATGGATTGGGAAATGAAGGCGAAGTTCCACATATACTAGACCTCTCTAAGATAAGGGCCAGTGATCTTGTTGGATTGGCGTGGCGTGGATTTGAGTTGAAATCCACGCCACGCCAGTAGGATTGTAATTTGACGCCAGGCGCGCCTGGCGCAAGCCAGTAGGTAGATGACTAAGCATTGAAACTATATAGAAACTCGATATATACTATAAATAGTAAGTCTTGGCACCTCCAGGCGTTGAAGCAGAGCACTTACCAAGGTCTATTCGCTCACAAATAAATTGTCCTCATCGCTTAGAGATAAATCCTCATCGCTAACTTCTTCAAGAGCTCTCAGTTCAGTTATTGACAGGCTACTACCAGCCTCGTACGGCTGTAGAGCCTCGATGACTCGCAGATCTCGATTTATCAAGGTGTTGATAGCCTCCCTGCCGTTCTTCTCTGGTGGCTGGTTGTCATTTTCTTGATCCTAATTGCCAGTATTTTGCTCAAAGATTGTATCATCTATATGTTCCTCCACCGGCGGGCCAAACTAGTGCCTTAGTAACTCATTTGCTTCGATAATATCCATCTGAAGTCGACTCCTACGTGCCTTAAGTAGCAATTTACAGCTGCTGAAGACTCGCTCACACTCGTTGCTTATTGCCGGGGCTGCCAGTACGTCTAGTGCAAATCGGGCAAGATCCAGTTGGCTATAGTATCACTCATTTCAGTACTTAATTATAGCAAAATTATCAATATCTTCCGTCTGATATAGGTTAGACGAGAGGTAGTCGGTGAATTAATTAATTGAAGGAGTAAGGGAGGTAGGGCTGGAGGAGACTTGAAGCTTCTTATAAGCGCACGCAGAGTTAAATTTTCTATAAAAGTAATTAACAGAAGTAGTAGTAATTACCGTATAGAGATTATTAGAATCTTTAAAAGTCTTACCCCTATATTCCAGCCAGAGTTCTTTAATAGAGGCCTCTATAGTCTTAATTTATTCCCTTTACTTTAGATTATCTCCCCATTTCTCTTTAAACTAATGCGTTTTGAGTGTAGGATTTAGGACAATAGCGGCAAAGTAAGCAGATGCCTTATTAGTAAGCTTATAGTACTTCTTACACTTAGCTTAAGCCACTACTAAATAGGCTAAAAGAGTCTCATATACCTAGGTATTAGGCTCACCAGAATGTTAATTAGCTAGCTGCTGGAAATCTGCCTGCATTTAATTAATCTTGTTTAGAAGCTAATTTAAAGTCTGAAAATTATCCGCAGGCGTTAATCTATAGCCTTCAACCATCACTATAGCCTTATAAAAAGTCTCGAGATATGTATAGAGGTGTTTGAGCTCAGTCTAGTAGTAGTACTTAAGCCCTTTATTATTACTAAGATATTTTAATTTCGACTTTAGTGGAGGCGTGTAGTTGCTATAAAATCTTTTAATTTACTCTTAAATATTTAGGGCTCGGCTAATTGTAATAAACAAAAAGTTCCAGCGCGTCTGATTATAATAGAGTAGCTAAAAAGTATTAGTTTAAGGTATTAGTTTAAGTTAGATGTAGATAGTATAGAGTTTAAAAATATTACGTGGTTCTAACTTACTTCTAGACTATCATACGCTAACAAATCTTCTCTAATCTTAATTATTTAAAAGAACTGGTGACGCTGGGGGCTATACTGAATATATTAAATAAGATTTAGTAGTAATCTAATTGCTCTGCGCTTCTTCTAAAGCTGCTAGACCCTTTTAAAATCTATATCTTATATAACCTAGTTAAGCTGCTTGTAAATCTTTTTAATGTCCTTTCTAATAATAAAAGCTTGCACGTAAAGGTTATTTATATGGCTAAAACAATATAGTCATCTCTACTTTCTTATCTTAGCTGACCACTTTAAATAGAGAGCTTAAAGAACTTTGTTAATAGCAACATCATTCAACTCCGCGTTGTCCGCCACAAAGTATTCTACTAATCCTGAAAATCTATTTTCCTTAATTACTGCGAGAAGAACTGCCGCGATATTACTTCCTGAGTAATTTCTAAAGACCTCTTATAGAGCCAGCAAGCTGCACCTTCAATTCCCGCCTTTATCAATAAAATGGGCGACGATAGCGATTATACTAAGTCCATTTAGAGAGGTCCATAAGTCGAAGGATAAAGTTATACTACTGTGGGCGGATTTAATGTCGTTTTGGAGGGCTTGACGGCGTTGGTAGAACTCATCTGTTACCCAGCCACGTACAGTGCTTGCAGCGTGAGGAAGATACCTAGAAAGGGACACATTTAGAGCCTCTAATACCGCTCGAAAATACGGATTTTCTACTTAGTAAAAGGCAATATGGCAATAGACGATCCAGCGTACAAAGATCAGTTTCCAGGCATCCCAGTTCCGCTGCCAATTAAGAGCCAGGAGCCCTGGAGCCTCTCTGAGCGTAGGCTGACTGGGAGGCGGCCGCGTTCGATTCTCGAGTTTTCCCGTATATCTATCCATATTATGGTCCTCCGCTAGGTGGTTGAGGGCAGTCGTATTACCGTCTGCAATCTTCATGAGTTCTTGGTAGGCTCCCTTCTTCTCACAGAGGTAGCAGTAGAAGAGCCGATCGCTCGTTGGTTGATCTTTTGCTACTATATCTTCTCCCCACTGCCAAATAGGAGACTTGCGGCGTCTTATTTGAGCAGGAGTCTTGGTAAGGTGTTTGCACCGTATGTATGCCTTCCCCCCGGTATGTAAACTCATTAAACTCGGGCTGATCGTTGGCGAGGGGATTGATATGCGGCGGAGCAAGAATAAATAACCTATCAGGTTGTGAGCGTTGTGAGATGCCGAACGAATTAAGCGTAGCTTGACTGCTCATGGTGGATGGGAACTGACGATAAGGTGGCAGAGATACCAAACGAAATCTTTTTCTTATGCTACTTTGGATGAACGAGTTTGTACGCCTCTCTTCTGCACAATTGCTCATAGTTCTGATCTGTGCACAGGGCCATCCAGACTACAACCAATCGGAAGCTTCCCCGCTTACCGGATAGCCTCAAATCTCCCCAGGATCTCCACTCAGAAAATCCTACTGGCGCGCCTGGAGGCGCCACGACTCTCAATCCACGCCAAACCAGCAGGAAAAAGGGGCAATCCAACGCCAGTAGAAATCTCACGCCAACTGGCTTGCGCCAAGTCACGCCAATCCAACAAGATCACTGATAAGGACTAATAGCGAAGGCAGTAATGACAGTGTCAACTTCGCAGATGATAGCCTATTATAGCATAAGGTGTTGCCTATCATGTTATTATACCTAACTAACCAGAAAACTCTGCACAATCAGAACCTAACACCTAGTAACGTATTAAGATGACTGATACATCCTGCAGTTCACCACCCCCTCCTTTTTTCTACCCGCATCCTCCACCCCCGCTGGGTCTCACGCGATTACACGTCTAATTGCGTAGAAGAAACGAGAGGCATCAAATCGCGTGGGAAACCGGAGAAGTAGGAAAAAGAGAAGAAGTACCTGCTACTGCTACTGTAGAAATTAGAAGAAGCATCTAATCTCGTGGAAAATACAGTGTTGATAGATGAATATAGCTTGTTTCTCTTGAAAAACAAAAAAAGTTAATATTGTTCCATTTAATTAATTTATTTACATCTTATAAATATCTCGTCTTAAAATTAGAGTGATCTATACCCCTAATCCTATACAGATTTTGACCCTAAATTAGGGAGATAGGCTATCCGTTAGGGACTTTAAGTACCGTAGTATATGTTACCAAGTGCGGGGAATCAATGTAACAACCCATAATCAATTGAATGAGTGGAAGACTCGATCTATATACACAATCGAGGTGGATTGTACGTAAGAGAGTACAACCTGCTGACGCAGTGAGTGCCTGATGTGCTGGAGGCCTGATGTGCTGGAGGCCTGATGTGCTGGAGGCCTGATGTGCTGGAGGCCTGATGTGCTGGAGGCTTGATGTGTTGGAGGCCTGATGTGATAAGGGCCTCATGTGATGAGGGCCTAAATGTGACAGAGGGCCTGATTGTAGAGACATGACGAGGCGCTACTCGGTGACAGTGTAGCATGTCGGAGGTGGTTAACGCCATGTAGGATACGCGGAAATAAACATGATATCAGTAGTGTTTCTGACCTAGCAAATGCGCTAAAGTGCCTCAGGCCGACCACTTCCAATAGAATCCAATGAGTGAAAGATCTTAAGGGGCAGAGTGGTGCCTAATTAGAAT
Organism: Zopfia rhizophila CBS 207.26; assembly: GCA_010093925.1. Taxonomy (NCBI): domain Eukaryota; kingdom Fungi; phylum Ascomycota; class Dothideomycetes; family Zopfiaceae; genus Zopfia; species Zopfia rhizophila. The sequence continues at coordinate 1,027,133 of ML994619.1, forward strand.
GTTGCCCCAGATTGCTGGTGCTTGTGCCCCTGCCTAATGAAAATGCGCGCCATACAAAATAAGAAAGCAGATCCCATGATGACGGCGGTGAGAATTACAAATACAGTAAGTTTAGAATTTCCAAAAGCGCTGCTCGTAGGGTAAACTGTATATGTAACGTTTATCGCATTCTTAGGAGATGACTAAGCGATAGGCCTTGTTGGCGCTTTCCCTAAAATTTGGGATAAACCATATAACGTCCCTCCCTGTGGGTCGAGAAACCCACCAGGCCGAGAAATATGAGGGGTACCTCAACTTTAATCAACTTAAAATCTATGTACACGTTGATATTTACTATAACCCTATAGAGGTCATGTGCTGCAGCTATTCCTAGACATCTAGAAACCCTTCTATCTAAAAATTACGTTACGCATCGTCGCCTTCGCGCCTGTTTCGCAGAGAGCCTTATTCTTTAGCGAAACAGCGTTACTTCCCTATAGCACCACCGCTAAACTCTTACCACTCTATAATACTTGTAACGGTGTTATCTAAGCCTTAGAACCTTACTATGACGCTTAGGAGTTAGTACCAGCCTTATGTCTGCTGTCGCACGCAAAATTCATGCAGAGTCGCCACCCCGGTTGGTAGGTCCAACCGAAACGATTACCAGTCCTAGCTAGTGTGAAACAGCCACATAATCATCACAGTTAGTTACTTACAGTGGCTGCCATGCCTGTGGCTGTGTGAAGTCTTGGCAAGCGGGCCGACCTTAGCCCCGCAGCCTTGCGATCCAACTCAACCTTGGCCATGCCTTCAGTCAACCAACTCACCTCTTACATACAGAATTTGCCACCTCACAAGGTCAGGGCAAGAGCGGGTCGGCCGTCCTCCCTACTAGCGTGATGAGGCATTCACCTGTCTCTGAGGAGGCTTAAGTGGCAAATCTTCAGCGCGTGGTGCTATAAGTAGCCATCTTCTTACTTAATCTAGAGGATGCTAGAAGCTTCGTTGTGGCAAATAGCAACTACATATTTCACGTTGATCCCCGGCCCCCTCTATGAAATAGGGATAATAAAAAATATAGAATAGTAAGTTATCTCTATGTAAACACTCGAAGGCATTAGGATGTGTTAAGATGAACATTGCATATCCATACTCTTCTAGTTCCAACACTGATGCCGACGGTCTTTTCTAACACTGCTGAGCATGACGGCCGATACTCTGAGGGTAGCCACACTAGGTTCTCCGAATCATATGTTATCCATATACCATCCGAGCTCAAAGCTAGGCTTCGATACTTAGGATTATAAGGCTCTGAACCGGTTGGAGGTGTAAATGAACCTGAAAGGGCACTAATGTCGATAACGCCAATTTCAGTGTGAAGATATGAATTAGTGATGTCAAATGAGATGCTGTTAAGTGCCTTGCCAATACTAAGCGTCTGGAGGCACTCGCCGCTGCTCGCATCCCAGATCTTGACGGTCCTGTCGTACGACGCCGACGCCAGCCGGGTCGAGTCGTGCGAGAAGGCCACTGAGCTGACGGAATGGCTATGGCCCTCGAGCGTCTGCAGGCACTCGCCGCTGCTCACATCCCAGATCTTGACGGTCCTGTCGTCCGACGCCAGCCGGGTCGAGTCGTGCGAGAAGGCCACTGAGCTGACTCAATCGCTATAGCCCTCGAGCGTCTGCAGGCAGGGGCTCCATTTAGATCTTGACGGTCCTGTCGAACGACGCCGACGCCAGCCGGGTCGAGTCGTGCGAGAAGGCCACTGACCTGACCGAACCGCTATGGCCCTCGAGCGTCTGCAGGCACTCGCCGCTGCTCGCATCCCAGATCTTGACGGTGCTGTCGTCCGACGCCGACGCCAGCCGGGTCGAGTCGTGCGAGTAGGCCACTGACCTGATCCAATCGCTATGGCCCTCGAGCGTCTGCAGGCACTCGCCGCTGCTCGCATCCCAGATCTTGACGATCCTGTCGAACGACGCCGACGCCAGCCGGGTCGAGTCGTGCGAGAAGGTCACTGAGCTGACCTAATCGCTATGGCCCTCGGGCGTCTGCAGGCACTCGCCGCTGCTCGCATCCCAGATCTTGACGGTGCTGTCGTACGACGCCAGCCGGGTCGAGTCGTGCGAGAAGGCCACTGAGCTGACGGAACCGCTATGGCCCTCGAGCGTCTGCAGGCAGGGGCTCCATTTATCTTCTACAGCTGGCTTTATTGCAATCCAGTCTGGCTCATCCCTCTTAAAAAGATCTCTTATTAGGCTGCGAGTTGGGCTAAATACGAGTGCGGACACATATGCCTGAAGAGGACTGATCTCTATTGCCAACTTGTGATACATGATGAATCGACGCGCATCTTGAACAAGTTCGATTAGTAAAGAAGAGTCGCTTCTTTTCTACGTTGCATTAGCATCTATTGTACGAATTAGCACTTATCTAGGAATTACTTGGACCAAGGCTGCTAGTTTTGCCATCGAAACTACGCCTTTTGACATGCTTCGGCAGAGGCTAAGAGCTTCTAGCTAATAAAGATAGTTCGTCCTAACAAACTTGTCGACAGCGGCCCCATCCTGCAGGCTGACTTGGCTGTTTTCGGCAGATCTAGGAGCCGAGTTATAGAGATGATCTACCCAGTAGATGCAGGAGTAGCGCAACGCTGCTAGCGGATCTGGGTCCGGTCGTTTAACTTGCTCAACAGGATACCCCAGCCCGCCTAAGCTGTACATGTCTTGGTGCAACGCTCTGGACATGGCTTGTAGTGATCTAAATAGTATAATACTGTGAGCCTCCTCCACTCCGGAAGGGAAGATGTCGTAGAATGCCTTTGTGTATAAAAAGTCCTTTGCTGACTGATGCACGAAGTAGATAGTGTCTCCTCGCAAGGTGAGAAATGAACCGCAGAGGCTAATAATCTCCCGTATTGACGCAAGATCGTCTGCCACATCCTCGAGCTGCTTAACAAGAGTGACCAGCTCTTCTAGTGTGGTTGGCCGATATACAATCGCGGCCAAAGCCAGTATCTGCTTACAAAGATCAGCATTGTCCGAGTTGCTAATCTGCTGCATCATCCGTTCGTATAATAAGTCGAGGCCAGGCGGAAAGGCATTTAACTTCTTTATAACGTTCCGCTTCGGGACTGCTTCAAGATTCTGGCACACCAACGCCACCCAAAGGAAAGTGTCATTTGCGTTGGAGGATAGATGGTCCAGCACGGCGTCTCGTGTTTTGTTGTCGTACCGTTTCCGTTCTGCCAGCTGAAGCACTTTGTGCTGAATGAACGCACTGACAGCCGTAGATACAGACCCCGCGTTAAGTTCCAGGCTTAGTCTCACTTTATGTCCCGCCCTCGCTAACTGTTCTTCGATGTCCGGCCAGTTGCGGCTTGAGACGATCCATTTGACGTAAGAAGACGCAGATGACTTCTGAATGATGAACTCTAGTAGTTTCGGTAGATCTATGATGCATTCGTCGAGCGCGTCAATGATCAGGTACGTGCTGTTCAAGCTTAGGTCTTCTAGCATGCTCGTGAAGATCTCAGATAGGGCTACCCAGGCATTCGCATCCTTGAATAAGGGTTTCCCTGCGTGGCCGTGCTTTTTCTGAATATGTGAAACGAGCGAGGGTTGCTGCACAACAAGCACGTAAAGCAAGCCTCGGAGCACCGCCGTGGCGTTATTAATGCGCGAGTCTGTGGCCTGGCAGAAGAAGTAGGACAGCAGGTCCGTTTTGGCCATCAACTTCTCCAGCTCGTTGGTAATGCTGCAGAGAAGCATCGTCTTGCCCTTGCCGGGATCCCTCTTTATTTACAGCAGTTGGCTTTACTGTCCGTCCCGCCATTGTAGGAAGTCGGAGTTCTCAAAGATCCAGCGAGATGGATCCTCCAGCAGGCCACCCTTAGTTTCCTCAATGCGCTTCTTGTCGTCGCGGGGATCGGTAAGACGTAGATCCTTGATGCATTTCTGGTCTTCTTTCTCTGACTGGATAGGGGCATGTTGTTGCAGGAGAGCCTGTGAAGGCTTCTCAATCTTCTTTCGGAGACGTTGAAACGCGTTCTCTTCCCCTTCGCCGTAGTTGAGCAGCATAAAGATGCCGAATATGCCTAGTAATGAGTACGCCTTATCTTCTTTACGTGTAGTCCGGCGGCTTTTAGTCTATAATAACCGTTCATTGACGCCGAAGCCACAAAGAGGGGTGCCTTGAAGAGCCAAGATAGGTATACCCGTTATCTCAGAAATCTGTGGCACCAAAGTGGCCTTGTCACCTAAATAGTTGCCTTCCAACAAGAAAAACTTGACTGAGTGCGGGGTAAGAAGCTCTTGGAGGGTCCAACCCCGCATAAACCATCTGCTTACTCGAAAAGCCGGCTCCTAAGTAAACTCGGGGAGTCCATCACTTGCGTTTTGCTTAGTTGTTGACACGTCGGATAGGTAGACGTAGCATCTCGCCGCATCCTGGTACCAGCGAAACATTGAGTTGATAGCATCCTGAAGTTCGACATGTTCTGACTTGTTGATGTAGCACGTATCCACCTAAAAGTATCGTAAGCCGTCAGACTTGGCTTGTTGGCCGCAAAACCGGATCTTCTTATAGCCTGCCTTGCCCTTCCCAGTGCTATTCACCAACTCATTGAAGGTGACCTCTTCCCTGTCCTCCCAGGTATGGGAAAGTATCGCATAAGGAGGGATCTCATCGTCGCCGATGTAGTCCTTGGTTAAAACGTAATCATCCCCGCTGGTGCATTCTAAAAGGCGCATTGCTTCGTACGAAGTTCCAAGGGGCGCGGGCAGGGTGAAATGGGGCCTGCGAGGCAGCTCGAATGCATTAGGCTGAGCGAAGAAACAGGAGCACGCTAACTCGCTTGTGTGCTGGGGTGTCAGGTCTAGCTGTCGACGTTGACGACAAACGCAGGGGATAAGAACAATGATCTCAGGCGAAGAGGTAGGTATGACCTAGAGATAGGTTAAAGGCTAAGAGCTGATTCTGCTCTGTTGGCATATCCTCAAAACGGGCTCCGCGGCTGATTGCACAACCGAGAATGTGGCGCAGCAGGGTAAAAACATTGGAGGCGGGGTAAGGCTGTGGCGAAGACCGTTTCGCGTGTGACTGGATCCACTATGCTTATAGGCTACAAGAGGCGCCTGCTTGTTGGAGCTTGTCTATAATTTGCCTTCATGTTGTAGCGAGCCAACGTTCTTAGTGTTTGCTTGTAAGAAAAGTGGACGAACACCTCGATCGCGCCAGTAGGGAGGACGGCCGACCCGCTCTTGCCCTGACCTTATGAGGTGGCGAATTCTGTAAGAGGTGAGTTGGTTGACTGGAGGCATGGCCAAGGTTGAGTTGGATCGCAAGGCTGCGGGGCTAAGGTCGGCCCGCTTGCCAAGACTTCACACAGCCACAGGCATGGCAGCCACTGTAAGTAACTAACTGTGATGATTATGTGGCTGTTTCACACTAGCTAGGACTGGTAATCGTTTCGGTTGGACCTACCAACCGGGGTGGCGACTCTGCATGAATTTTGCGTGCGACAGCAGACATAAGGCTGGTACTAACTCCTAAGCGTCATAGTAAGGTTCTAAGGCTTAGATAACACCGTTACAAGTATTATAGAGTGGTAAGAGTTTAGCGGTGGTGCTATAGGGAAGCAACGCTGTTTCGCTAAAGAATAAGGCTCTCTGCGAAACAGGCGCGAAGGCGACGATGCATAACGTAATTTTTAGATAGAAAGAGTTCTAGATGTCTAGGAATAGCTGCAGCACATGACCTCTATAGGGTTATAGTAAATATCAACGTGTACATAGATTTTAAGTTGATTAAAGTTGAGGTACCCCTCATATTTCTCGGCCTGGTGGGTTTCTCGACCCACAGGGAGGGACGTTAACTTGTTCGCAATTGGGGGCAGGTACACATCCTTTTGTGCAAGAAGATCTGTGCAGAAACTGCTTGACTGTGCCTCAAGGTTAGTATTGTAGTTTGTTGCTAATAAGTCAGTACAGCTTACCAAGTTACTGGAACAGAGTGATAGGAGAGCTAACTGGTTTGCCGTGTGCGATTGATCGTTTGATATGGTAGCGGCCCGGAGCCCAGCAATGCTAAACAACCCGAAGATAAATGTTAAGGCGAAGAGCAAGACATCTCCATCATCCATGTCTAGCAGAGAGCGAAACTGAACCTTTGAAAGTGCATTGTATCATCCTGCCGAGCTTCAAGATCTTTTTTGCCATTTGATTTAGGGCTGACGGAGGTGTTTTGCAGCGAGAATGCTTATCCAGTGTAGTTGTACCCGTGTAAAAGCTGAACTAGGAGGGCTTGTGGTCGACGAAGCGGTACTTGATGGATTCGAGCCGTTGCTTGAGGTGCTTGACCCCAACTTCAAGCCAAAAAGATGCGGTCGCAATTGGGATATGCAGGCTCTGCAGGCTCGTCAAAGGGGTCGGTTAGAGGCACCACGCGCGGAGAAGGAGAGGAATGCTCGAGGTCAGGCTTAGTAGGTTTTGTGGGACTCAGCAGGCTGCCGGTCAGGGGAGCTGCGCACACCGCAACAGCAACAGCAGGAAACGATTCTGGATTGTTGGAATCGTTGGGCTCAGCTGGAAGGTGACAGAGAGATAATAATGTGACGGACTATGCGTTTCGTCGCAGATATAAGTTTTCAATAGACATGTTCTCTAGATTGATATTACTGGACTTTAAGGTCGCTAGGTAGCTCGGCTAATAATTATTACGAAATCGGCACGCTCTTCTTCATCTTACTGGACGGAGGGCAAGATAACAATAGTAATTGCGCAAATTCCTGAAACGAGAGGTTGAGCATATGGACGTTCTCAATGCTGGCAAAAGAAGCGAGGATTCGCGATGCCTTAACTAAAGGGTCCTTCAGCTCCGAGCGGACAGGTAGAAGGTAACCTTTCTCGATTATTAACAGTGCAGAGCCATTACGTCATGTCGGTGTGCCTAGAGATATCCGCAAAGGCCCCAACTCAGCTTGCACTGTAAAATATATAGGAGCCTCACAGACATATTATAAGAAAGCTAGACTCTGCAGCTGAGAACTAAACGGAGTGGGAGAGGCAGCACACTCGCCGCCTTGGTGTCAGCATGGACGAACCATGTAGCCAACCAAAATGTGCTATGAAGAAGTCGGTTCTTAGCACGGATCTTATTCACGATTGCTTTAACCTACCCCGCTTCATTACAACAAATTTTACAAAAATAACTTTCCAAAATATGAAATAATACTAAAATAATAATATTATGTTAATTTTCGTAGAAGCTAGAAAGAGTATTAATCTAAAAGTCCAAAGTTTAGGTATCCCGTATTCCGCCCATTCCCATATAAAATTGGTGCTTTCTACGTTTTACTTTCTAGTTGTAATAGAAAGGAATAAAATTAGTTCCAAATAAACTTTCAAAACAATTATAAACAGTAAGTTATTGTTTATATTACTGTAAATTTTTAGGTGTTTTAAATATATACAATAACAGCTGGGTGTTGATATAGATAGTGAGTTTGGGTGAGCAATCGGTGGGCAGTCCAGACTTTTGACTTTGTACCGTAACACGTGAACATCATAACCAATCGAAATCTTACATCACAGCCATGCAGAGTGCCGAACCCAGTGCCCTCTTTGAAACACATAACACAAGTCCAAATATCATTGCACTCACCCACGAACCCAAACGCCATATTCCAGACCGATGAAGCTCATGCTTATGATGCAGTCCCCGGTGGAGGAAGCTCTTCCTCCTCCACGTCGACAGGTGACCACCGCCTTGTCCAATATCCTGTAATCTCTGATGCGGGATTTGTAGTTCGGCTAGGCTGAGTTAGAAGAGGTCCTTCCTCGACATCAAAAATCGAGGGGCACCGGGAAGATAACGGCTGAGGTTGGTGAACTCCTGTTTCGGTGTCGAGGGTAGATGGCCACCTTGATGATGTAGGACGAGAAAAAGATATTCCTTTCTCAGTGTCGACAGTTGACGACCGCCGTGTAGAAGGAGGCATTACTTTATCGATGGAAACTGTTGACGGTCGTCGGGACCAGTAACCCACCAGCTCTGATGGAGGGTCTGCGGGTCTTAATTTGTGTACTGGCGTCATGTGCGTCGACGACGTTGGGCTTCCTTCACTCCAACCATCCTCAGCATTCGATGCCACTAATGTACTTGCAGTGCTGTTCAGTCTTCCGGCGCTAGTATTTATAGTGCAGGTTGGTTTTAAGGCTCGTGGCCATTGGCGTAGGGAAGGGTTGCTGCTATGGGACCGGGAGTGCAGCTCCAGGCGTGATAAGCGATGGGAAATTGGGTGCGTGAGGAGCTGGTTGAGGAAGGGAAGATTGGCAAAGTAGATGGATACGGCGGCCTCTGCCACGTACCAGTAGAGATATGTTGGGGACGAAGAATCGGTGAGGCCATGGTATCGGCTTAGGATGCTGGATATGAGGACGAGAGTTCCAAGGACGAAAAGGATTGCCAGGAGAAGTTTGCGTGGGGTCGGTATGAGTGGAACGGGGATGATCAGAACGAGGAGGGACGTTGTCAGATTAAGGGTAAGAGTGGTTATGTGATGCGAGTGATACGAGGAGCATTGTGCTGAGTATGGTCAGTTAAGAGGCACAGCACAGGACGTAAGATACAGAGGACCTACTGTTCTTTGGGGCCAATACCCAATAGTCCTCAACGGGAAGGCACCACAGTAGAAGGAGCACTTGAATCAAGAAGAAAGCCAGAAGACAGTAGGCGGCTACCAAATGGATGAATAAGTGATGTCTCCGATCTGGGCTGAGCTGTTGTTAAAAGAAGCAACAATGAAGTATGAGAGTTAGATGGAAAGATTGAACTTGGTGAGACATACAATATCCGCTTATACAAAATGAGCAGGCAGGCCTTGACTAGCCATGTATCAACCAATTGGAACTCCTCTAGCGCGAACCTCGCCTTGCGTCCCAATATAGCGCCCTCTGTCTCTCCAGGAGACAGGTTGTCAGGGTGCTCTAGAGATGTACGCTTGATGCCGTGGAGAGAAACTTGGTTCGCACAAACACAAGTGCCAGAAAGGGGAATCTGTGCCGGCGGAGCAGGTCAATATACGATCACGTGACTCGTCCGACCGACCTCGGAGACGTGGAGATACGCACTATGATGAAAACCATTATCCAGTCATCGGACTGCAGGTTGGAGAATGAACCGAGGGTAATTCGTCGGGAAACTCTGAGATGCGTTAATCGTGGCTGGGGTTGATTGGCTTGATTGAGCATCTCACATTCGTGATAAGATCAAACATATTCCAATGGTGTAGAGTATCCATGACTCGATGGCGAGTGAGAGACTGGTGTTGTACATAGCAATAGTGAAGCGAAAGAAGGTGACTTGAGAAGAGACAAATGGGAATCATGGGGAGGGTTGTAAAATGAGGTTGAGAGCACTGGAATTTGAATGTGGACACATAAACGAGAAAAGACTGAGGATATATGCATTCGACCGCAAGCGCCGTTAGCTTGCACTGCTGCATGTGCGCTGAGGAAAAAGCAGCTTAATCGTCGCGTCGCAATTCAGCGGCGGGGTGATGAAACCACATGGTGGCTCTAGTTGATCTGCAAGCTCTACACACGATTCTGCTTAGCAGGAGTGCTGTATAGGCGCTGGCGGTGTGCGTGAGGGATGAAACACTTTAGAGTGGTTGGAATGGTGATGGATACTGCGTCCGCAGCGAGACATGAATGTGTGCCTGCCAAGGTTGCATAAAAATTCTCGCTGGTTTGCCATATCTCAGCGAAAGGTTCCACAGGACGTGACAACAACACCATCTCCCATCGCAATTGGACAGAGTTCATGCATAGCCCAGCAACACGGTCTCCTGTTCCTGGCCCTCAGCCAGGGGACGAAGCGATCTTGAGTCGATCGGCAGGGTCTCCGGCATGTGCGTGGGGGTTTGATCTCGTCTGTGGATCTACGGATTGCGACTTCAATATATCCCCACGAGATCAATATGGTGGAATGAATATTGGATGATAGAGCTGTAGAATGATTCTGATGCAGTAGTGGCGCGGGAGTAAGCATATTGTGACGAAGTAAGACGATATCGAGGGTCGCCGTCTCCATCAACCCCTTCACAAAAAGAAAAGCCACATCCTGGATCGCTTCCAGCCAGCTGGATCCCACCAACGCGTCATGAGACCGCATGCTGCCAAGAGCCGAGATGACAACTCTCCTGGTCTCAGCTCTTCTTGACCCAGTCAAGATATCCTAGACGACTCCGCCAATTTTTGATACAATAACGCAATGACCATTCCGCATATTCCCTCCATCACTCCCTCCGCTTTCTCCGCTCTCAAGTTCGACTATCTAATCATAGGTGGGGGAACGGCAGGCCTTGTTCTTGCGGCCCGTCTCAGCACCCATTCGACCATCACCGTCGGAGTGATCGAAGCGGGGCCGATGACCTTTAACGACCCCATCATTACTGTGCCTGGCCGATTTGGAGAGTCCCTGGGCGGCCGGTATGACTGGCAATTTGAAACTACTCCTCAACCAGGCCTAAATGGGAGGGCGCTGAAATGGCCACGCGGAAAGGTGCTAGGAGGCACAAGTGCTCTCAATTTCATGACTTGGACGAGAGGAAATAAGGAAGACTATGATGCCTGGAAGGAATTAGGAAATGAAGGCTGGGGATGGGATGACCTCTTGTGAGCCACTTGCATTTATCTAGACAGCCCCTACACAGTCCATTCGTAAACTTCGCTTATCGACCTATCTGGGATCTGCAACCTGCATCTGCGTGCTCTCCCATCCCGGCCCGATTGTCTCTGCATATCTGGTTCCCTTTCCTTTGGTATCTACTCGGCTTAGCGTGGAGAAATTTCGGCAAAGAGAGGGAACGCTGATAGCTGTGCAGACCCTATTTCAAGAAAACAGAAACACTCCACCAATCAACGCCTGAGCACCAGGCGCAGCACCAATCGCACTTCGACGCCGAGCATCACGGAACAGAAGGACCTATCACTAGCATTTACTCAAAGGAATATTCTGTCCCGCACCAACACTGGCATGCAACACTTAACAGTCTCGGATTGGAGACGAACAAAAGCCACTTCTCAGGGTCGAACTTGGGTGCATTCACAACTCTGACGTCGGTAGATCCAACGACGCGGACGAGGGTCTCCGCGGCTACGGCCTACTACTTGCCAAGCGCCGAGAGAGAGAATCTTCACGTGCTCACCGAAGCAACGGTACAGGTGATTTTACTGGAAACTAAGAATGATGAATACGTAGCCACTGGTGTGGGATATGCCTGTAATGGTGAGAAGTTTATGGCAAAAGTCTCCCATGAAGTCATACTCTGCGCAGGCAGTGTACAGTCACCCCAGCTACTCGAACTGTCTGGTATCGGAAGGCCGGAAATTCTTGAAGCAGCAGGGATTCCTGTGAAGGTAGCTAATCCAAATGTTGGAAAAAATCTTCAGGATCATATGAGTAAGTACATTCAACTGTGCAATGTGTATCGAGTTTAAGCTTCATGAATTTCCTTCTGCCAAGCTACATATTACCTCCACCTATCACCTTCGCTTCTTGTTTCAAACCCTGGTCTTCATATCCCCTGTGTCCAGACTAACAAAATCAGTGACGGCCATGGTATACGAACTCGACTCAACCCTCATAGGGCCTGCCGAGCTCCGCACGAATCCAATCCTCGCAGAAGCGGCGGAGAAAGCCTATAAAACATCGCAATCAGGCATGTACGCCATGCTACCATGTGCCTTAAGCTATGCCTCGTTATCACAGGTCATACCATCTCCAACACTTTCCTCTATTCTCTCACATCTTCCTCCCGCGGAAACAAACCGAGATCAGGTTCTTGAGAAACAGTTTGTGGATGGTAAGAAGAGAGGCCAAATTGAATACATTTTCGACATTGGAAACTGGAGTCCCTATTTCCAGCGTGAAGAAGGCAAAGTGTATGGGACGATGTTGATGATGTTGCAACTTCCGCTTTCCAAGGGGTGTATTCATATTCCTCCAAAAGACCACGCACCAAGACCCACAGAAATCAACAATAATCCAGTAATCAACCCTAAGTACTTCCAAGGCTCAGGCGGAGCACTGGACTTTGCTATCATGACACATGCCCAGCGCTTCGCAGATAAAATATGTAGTACGAAGCCACTTTCTACCCTTATACGGAAACGAGTATTTCCCCTAGAGGCTAAGGAAGCATCCCCATTTGATCCGGTTGCTCACCCTGTCACTGGTGAAGAAGATTTCACAGACTGGGTACGAAATTATACCACTACAGACTGGCATCCCATAGGGACTTGCGCTATGGGGGGCTATACAGGCGACAGGGCTGGTGTCGTAGATTCCAGACTCCGTGTTTATGGCGTAAAGGGGCTTCGCATTGCAGATGCGAGCATTATGCCGCTGCATATTTGCGCGCATCCACAAGCTACCATTTATGCTATTGGAGAGAAGGCGGCGAGTATGATACTGGAAGACCGGCTGAAGTAGTCCTCAAGGTCTCCTCGCTCGGAATATACAGCCTCGTTCCACTTCCGGCGTGACATTACAGATTACAGCACTTCCAATATCCTTACTCTGGCTCTATACAGCCTGTAATTTGACTACAGGAAGGGTTATCAGGCTAAATCTAGGTACTTAATAGTGGGGTTTCGGATTCGGCTGCAAATGATACATAAGGCGCAAGTTGAAGTCGTCTCTCTGCCTCGCGGGAGCTCGAAGTGTGCTTCACCTGTTTCCCAGTTTCCCCTCTCATTACTAGCATTTCGATCAACTCAAATTCGTTTGCACAATCATGAGTCATCTTACGATTGGGCTCTCGTTCACACATTCACGTCTACATTCACAATTAAGTGGCATCCAAGGGTGGTATGATCGTTTATCCTTTTCAATTCACAGTATATCTCTATGCTAGATGCAGAGTATAGATTTATTACCCACTAGCCAAAACATTCGTATTCTTCTCCAACCACTTTTTTTCCGCTGCAGATAAACCTACAAACTCTCAAGGACTACATTCACGGACTATGATCATACATAGAAAGGGCTACAAGGGTCCAGACGACCACCGCCCCCAGCTAGACCACGAAAACGATCTTCATGCCTACAAACGGTTTGTCGATCTTCGACCCCTCGAGGAAGAACTTTGCGGAAAACCAGCATTCACTAGAAACTTGCTAGAGCAAATCGCTGAACTGTTTAAGAAAACACAGGACAAGCGTAATGCAGAGCCGATCTACCTCCCCGACATTCACGGTAATGATATGTGATATGGAAGGCGCCAGAGCCTGGTTTTCTATTCCGGCTTTAAAATGCTTTCTATGAGCATCAATTGGAAAATCCTCTCTCTAAAGACAGTCCAACCTTCGGGAGGTACAAAAATGATTACATCCAAAGGATAAAATATCTAAGCTACGTCGAACTAGCAGCCGAAAGATCACCTTGCACACCAACGGCCCATGATCTTCAGCTATTCAACGATGGTGAAATTTGAATCCGAAGGTTCCCTGTTCCAGCGTCCTTTAGTCCTGAAACATCTGATCTCTGCGGTCAATGCCTAGAAGTTCTTCGAGAGGAACGTTTCGAGTGCGAGAAGACTGGCATGCTAGCCAAGCACACCTCCATTTTATGAAGACGCTCGTGTCCCTACTCTCCAACTCTGCATCCCAAATCAAGAGGGTCGTATGTTTTGGCCTGGGTCACCTTCGCGATCCACAGGATCCCCGGATTTATCTGCCGCACCTCGTAGCATGTACAATCGCAACAACGCTAAGTCAACTATACGCACAAATCTACAATCACAATCCCAACGAGAAGAGGAAGTCCACACCGGCGCGAGTCTTCTCCCAAGAACCGGAATACCTGCCAATCGACATTGCCTCCTCTCTGAGTTTGATCTGCCAAAATTCCGCTCTCCGACCCGAATGGATCCGTCACCGTTGGTCCGCACGCGCTTGTCTTCTCAGATTTTGTGACTGCTCTTGTGCAGGAGATCGTGGCCGATCTGCTTCCCGAAGGACCGACTGGGCGGTTGTGTGATATTGATCTGCTCAAGTTGGACGAATAGAAGGAATTTTGTAGCTGCTACGACCAAGCGCCACCACGAGTGGCCAACATGATGCGGATGTGCAGTAACGGACTTTGACGATGTGACATTTTTTTAGTGAAAAGGAGAAGAAATGTGTGAGCTGGCTATGGCAGTTCAATATTTTCCCGAAGCAGAAATGAAGGAAGTGGGAGAAGAGATCTAGGTCTACCTTTCAAGGGCAGTGCATAGGCGCGTAGCCAGACTGGCTCAGATGCCAGCGTATTTCTCTCGAACTTGCGTTTTGTGAGCAAGTGAGAATCAATGTACTTGAAGAGGATTGCATTGTTGACCGAGGATTCGCACTCCCCGTAGAGATTGATATGTATAAGATGAATGCCAAGTCGGGAGAGCATCTATCCAACTAGGTAATGTGATAGTGCGGTCTTACACGTCTTTATCCTTATAGATGTCTTTTCAGCATAAATCTCTGAATAGTTCAATGTTGTGCCTCTATCATAACACGCAAATTAACTTATATATCCACTTCTTCACCATGCTTCTACCTGCTGACCATGTTTCGAATCTCCATGGAACTTGTGTGTAACTGTCTGGGTGTGTATGGCCGCATGGATTCTTCTAGCCTTGTTCTCAACTGTCCCCTTGTGGAGTAAGCTTCGTAAATTCTCCTTACTTAGGTCCTTGATCTACACAAAGGTTCAAGAACGTTATTCAGCATATATACGATAACAGCCAGACACCAGGTCAGTTTTCACCTTAGCTTGAACTATATTACTGACTATAACCCGAAACTCATTACCATATCTAGACTCCACGCTTCCCACCACTATGAATGCACCACCCTTTTCCCATTTACGCCCCCATACTCAACGAAAAGTATATGCACCCACCAAACCCAATTCCCCCAGATCCCAAAACATCTAAGCATAGCTAGCCCAACCCGAATACAGCACCGCCAAGTTCCTCTCATCCGTCGCCTGCTGAATCAACTCGTTTACCGTGGCGCGCGTACTCAGCGTCTTACTTAACTTCTTCTCCACTACACTCAATGCTCTTCCCGCCTCACCAGCCTGCTCTTCTCTCTTCTTGTTGCTCTCTCCCGCGATTTCGTCAACCGGAGGTGCTCCACTAGGTCCCGGAGTTCCCACTGGGCCCACAGTCCCCGCTCTGCTCACATTTCCATTTGCGTTGGTTTCCTGGTTATCTTGCATCCTCTTCGCTTTAGTTGGCGTAACACTCCAATTGACGAGGGGGTCGTAGCGGAGGACATTGAGCAGGGTCATAATGCTTTCGCGTTCCTCACGCAGGGTATCCATGGTGAATTCACAGCACCGACGGAACACGCCTTCTGTTTTTGTGTATCCCATCGCATCTACCAGATCCCTCGTTAGTCTGAACGGCACAACTTCAGGCACAGGAAGCACTCGTCCCGCCTCGAAGCTGACTCCCAGATCAATATGCACTACCTCACCACTCTTCTCATCGAGAAGGATGTTATGGCAATGCCTATCACCCAGCCCCAGCACATGTCCAAGAATACTTATAGCGGCTGTAGATCTGGTGTACGCCAGACGTTTCTCGAACCACTCCTCTGGATCTTCAAACCTCTCGAGCAGGAAATAGCGTAGAACAGGATGAAAATTGTCGCGCACTTTTTGCCAGACTTTGAGCCTCGTGTTTTGCGAGTCGCCTTGACAATTTCCGATTTCGCGTCTGCATTTGTCGGATTTCCAGTCCCGGGGATAGTATTTTTCGTGTGCAGGCATGACATAGCTATGTAGCGGGATGGTGTCTTGTACAAACTCCATGAGGCCGGAACGTGTGGAAAGGGGAAGGACTTTGTAGGTGCGGATACCAAGGTTACGGAGACGGGTCGCTGTGTGGTTCTTCAGCAGACGTGAGACTTGATCAAAGACTTGTTCCATGATTGCGTCTTGGCGGAGGTCGTCGTTGCCGGATTTGAACTGGAAATAAATCAGATACAGTGACGTTGATGTAGGAGTCTTACGTACCAACTGCTTGTAATAGTTGCCATCCGATGCCTTCGCCGAAATGACTTTTGGAGCACTAAGACCATTCGCAATGCTCATTGTCGGTTTAAATCCTGTGATCTTGGGAAGATCGTTGTAATCACAGCTTGGGCGAACCTCAATAGCCAGCGTCGCAGGTGGGACGTTCAATGCCGGAATCTTCTTCATCAAGGTTTTAGACTCTTGATATTTATCAAGTGGGATCTCTTTTCCCATCCGGTCTTGGTCGTTCTTGAACATAGCGAGTGCATGGTAACATTCGTTTGACTGGAATATAGTATTCCAATACGTCCGCCCGCGCCTATCGTTGCTCAATAGCTGTGCAATATTGGTCGCAGCCCGCTGCCGGGACTTTGCAGATTCATCCTTGGATCTCATAGCATCCTCCCTTGTGATCGGGCCGACTTTCATCTGAATAGCAAAGATCTGGTGCATGCCGTGATACGGATGGTCGACACATACGCGGTATACCAATTCCGATAGAAGTGTTTGGAAATCGGTCTTCTCGGCCTGCAATCTGGATGAAAGCTGGTTCATCAACAGTGCAAACTTGCCGCTAGGTACTCGGGAGAGATACAACTTCACAGCTTCATTGGCCAGCGGTATATCGGAGAATTCGAGCCACAGGGAGAATACTCGAAGGGCGTCGTTATTAAACTCGTCGCTTGCCTGCAGGGAAAGCAGGTAGTTCTCCAAACATTGGCGTAGAAACTGTTCTCGGCTTCTCCGCAGTCTTTCATACTCGACCTTGTCCAGGTTATACCAGGTCATTGCTCGATTGGCGTTTCTCTTGTATCCATCACGCATGTGCTTGCTTTTTTCCGTGTTGGAAAGTTTTGTGAAATCCTGAGCCTCCTGGTACTTGCGATCCATCACAGTTTTGATCCGCGTAATGTCCTCGGTGGCGTCCGGGTTCTGTAGTTGCTTGTCGCAGAATAGGGCAAACTCATGGAAGACTTGGCCGGGGTCCGTGCCCTGCGTTTGTCCTTTAAGTTCTTGTATGGCTGGTTCGAGATACTCTTTAATGATGGCCTCTGGTTGTGCGAGACGTGCTTCAGCCAGATGATGACCCTAACAGCATTAGCATCTAAAATGCCTAGACGGCGGGATGTGCTTACCAGCTTCGCAAGTAACACAGGCAAACTGATGTCGGCAGCTTGAGAATCAAAATCCGTGTTATTGATCAAGTGCTGGCGCATTCGTATCGACGTTTCAGCTTCCCCTTGTTCCCAAAGAACACTTGCGACTTCATGCTGGGCGGTAGCCTCGATATTTAGTCCAACGGATTTGCACTGCTCTACCATATCCGATAAGTAAGTCACGCTGGCCAGAGATGCCTGCAGCGCACCGTGTCTCCGGCTCATGGCGGATGACGATATAAGTGCTTCAACCTCCATGTGCCGGACTGTTCCAGTCCTCGCACGAAGTGACTCTAACAAGGACGAATTAGTACTGAGCACACTGAACATGGTCTCTCGGCAGGATAAGAGCACTTGAACATCACTGAAACTGGGAACAATCAGCGGATATCTAGCTCAATTCCGAAACACAACTTACTCGCCGGCTCGCATCCATTTCTCTCTTGCCTTCATCTGGTCCCAAATATCGAGCAATTGATGGGGATCCGTCGAGGTGATTAGTTCATCCGCTTCTGTCAAAACCGCCAGTGTTCGCAAGGGGACTTTCATCGGACTGGAGGCTTTGTCCAATTCAGAGAAGCATTTTACAGTGGCTAGTAATTGGCGGTCTAGCTGCTTCCGAGCGTTCAGGGCATCAGTGGCATAGTGTAGACCTTGGAAGGCTTTGAACAATGTGCTTGGTTCTGTGTGATTTCCTTCAGGGGCTTTGATGTCCCACTGTCCCAGTTTCCGGGCTGTGTGGAGCGTGCTGCCGACCACATCATCTCCAACATCTCTATATTGGTCATTGGAGAGCAAAGAATGCGTGATGCTGTTCATGTTCAACATGATAAGAGATTTAATCATTCCTCGAGAATCAGATGGCTCGATTGCATTTGAGCGGCGGATTTGGCTGTCCATCCGGGCTCCCCGGAACAAAAGGCTTTTCACCCCGTCTGCTTCATAATCAAACCGATCTAATACTGAAGTTAGGCTGGCGCCTCGATCAACTCCGTAGAATGAGTCTGGTTCATCCAGATTTTTATAAATCGAGAATTGTAGGTCAGTGGGTAGTTTTGGAGGTGGAACAAAGGTGGACGTTCTTCTCCCGAAGCTATTGATGACCGGTTGGCTTGAGCAGGTCTCTGCGAATAGCAATGCGCTTTTGTACATGCCACAGATCGTTGCTGCTTGCGCAGCTTTCAGATAATCCACTTCTAACCACCGATCTCTGTCGACTCTGGTAACCTCCTTCGGAGTGGGCTGGCTCCGCAAGTAAAGAATGGCCTCGATCAAGATACGTACGTACGGAGCACTTTCAGGATCAGAGTCCTGGAACCATGAAAGGTACGCATCAGACATGGTCTCCCGAACAGTGCGATCTCCATCGAACTCCTGTAACAGAACTAGGTGAAGTATGTAAGGAAACAGTTTCTCAGCAAATCCACCAATACCAAGAAGTATTGGAGTGAGCGATCCAAGGATTGGATCTCGAGAGCTAACATGGCACAATGAAACCGTTAGATCCCTGATCCAAATAGTCACGTCCTTTCTTTTCTGAGGAAATGCGCTCTGGTCCAATGTCTCGCGTGGAAAACTTGTGTCAGAACTAATTTTGTTTAGGAAGGCCAACTGGAGCGCTTCCCCAATGTGATCTGGCAACATTTTGTCGAATTCTTCAACGTAAGGATCCGCGGCAAAGCGCGAAATAAACAGACGAATGCCTGCTTCGGCAAGACCTACCTCTTTGCGATTACCACTGTAAAGCAGACTTTTAATCTTGTCGACGATTGCTGTTCTCGATATCCGGCCGGGAGAATTCTTTGAACTGCGCAACTGAGCTGGCCACAGACTGGATTGGTGTGACTTCCGTTCGACTCCGCCGAAAGCGCTGAACGTCCGACCCAGGACTCTTGCAGCCCATAACAAATAGCCATCGCCAATGTGATTCCTTTGACATGATTGCCACACTTGGGAGGCATAATTAGCAGCGTCTGAATCGAAACCAAGGATATCATCTCTCGCGGTGGGAGCTGGCTGAAAATTCTGACAAAGTAAATCGAGCGCGACTTCCCGAGAGAGACTATTAAGGAGGTTCCTCCCAGATCGGATGTCGTCCAGTAACTCGAGGAGGAGCTTGCTCTCCTCTGTTCCTCTGATAGAGTTTCCCTCCTCCCGAACTCGTGAGGCGGCAGTGGTTATTGATTTGAATGCTTTGATGTGGGAGTCTGGCAAAGAACCGGCATCAACCGTGGAATCGGCGTACACCTCCAGGTACTTGGTGAACCATGAATGGAACCTCTGGGCCTTGTTCATCGTGGCGGTATGCTGTGACTCCTGGGTGGTGCTGTCCTGGGAAGATCCAAGAAAAACTCGAATGGATATAAGGATGGAGAGCCCAATCCCTGTCACAAAACGAGGATGTTGGCCTAGATCATGGTTTCCTTTTCGAAAGAGATACTGCATTATTCCCAATGTATCCTCCGCACAGTGGATATCGGTCAGAAAGGGTTGTAAAGCCTGGAGCGTCATCTGCAGAGGATAGCCTTTGAACGCAACATCTCCTGCCCAGGCGACGAGTACTCTAATCTTTCGGATGATGGAGCAAGCAAAAAGCGGGCCCAAGGCTGGGTGAATACGATCGAGAAGCATACGCATTACCAAGGTGAATATGCTCGGCGTCCAGATCTCAACAGCATCACGATCCAGTCGACGACATAAACGTTCGAGCTGCTGGCGAAAATTTTTGGCCGGGAACGATGGTTCGATGTCCTTGGGGAGCTGAAACTCCGAGTGACTGATTTCAGTCATTTCTTTCAGTGCCTTGACCGTAGATCGATAGGCAGGTTTATCATGGAGCGATTTCTCAATTCGTTTCTCCATTGGCTCCTCGATGCGTTCCGGCGGCATGTCTTTGAGCCGGCGCTCTCGGTCCGCAATGCTTTGCAGCATGATCCCAATCACTTGGGGATATTGTTCATAAATGAATGGAGAATATATGTCCTCGCCGACGAGGTCACGAAGCTGTTTCTCGCTGCTTGTGGCCGACTTATCTCGCTTATAATTATGGGTGTCATAGGAAATGCTGTAAGCTGCGGCTTTCACGAAGTTCCTTTTCAATGCCTCCTTGGTCGTCGTTGCCAACAACTTAGCGAGATACTCCAGTTCATCTGTCTGACCAAACATCATTGCTTGTCCAACAGCATCTGCTTCGATGTCTCGGAGTAGATCGACGAGAGCGGGATAATGGAAAGCAGAGAATGGAATCTCGGCAAATTTATTGCCATCATCCAGCCATGAGTAGATGATCTGCGGAGCAAAAAGCTTGAAGAGTGCTTGGGGATTTTCTAGATGCCTCGCCTTTGCCACGGCTTGTACGCACCACTTTGCGTGCCCGACCGCGTTATCTATCCTGCCCGTTGTTTCGAAGATGTAGTATACACAGCGATGTAACAGTGTGTGCCATCTTGAAGCAAGCCGCGAAAGACTGAGCAGTCGGATGGCGATGCCTTCCCGCCACTTGTCATCCTTTGGAAGTTTGGAATAGACGTCCGGGAAGATAGTCTCGTGTTCAGATAAGATGAAATCCTCAAACATATCTGGCAGCCGCTCCGTGATGTGGTATTTTACCGCAATATCTGCACGATCAAGGATCTCGAAGAGATTGGTCCTGACGGACGGGAGTCTGCGATTTTGGCCGAAGTTGGGTAGATGCTTGAGTAATCTGTGAAGAAACTCGGCAATAATTTTCTGTAAGTTCATGGATTGCCTAACGCCCATCTGTTCCATGCCTTTGACAAAGTAAGCATATAAGTCCTCGACGATCTCATAAAGATCTCGCGATTGAGTGTCGTTTGATGTTGAACTCCAGACTGGAGTAGTGCTGATTAGGACTTCAACAATCATGCCGCTCGCAACTTCGGAGGTGTTGTATTCTCTGGCCTTTGGATCGAGAAGATCGTCGACAAATCTCTCAAGAAGCTTTTTACACGAAGATGCCTGAATGCCAAAGGACGCGAACAAGAGAGCCTTGATAAACTGCCGACAATGAATTAGGTCGGTTTCGGTGATGGACATCAGGTAATCGATGAAGGCACAAGGAACACCGTTGTCTTGCTCCTCGCTTGGCGTTTCTGCTACGGCTGATATCAGGTGCATATATGCCAAGCACGATGAACGCAAGGAAGCAGGGTTTGTTTGGGCCTGGAGGTCATGCCTAGGAATATCGATGTCTGGATTGAATGTACCTCCAGCTAGCTGGGAGCTTGGAGAGTCGTCGATGTCCATATAATCGTCATCCTCGGTATAGAACGACTCTTTAGAGATTTTTCTGTCGTCCAAAGCTTTGGACATGTGACTTGCCACTGACACTACCCCTATTTCCTTGAAAGTTGCATGATTTAGAGTTTTCAAGAGGCTGACGTCTGGGAGATTCCGGGCACAGACTTCAAGCACAGCGTCAACTTTATATTGCTCTATATCACGCCTCGAAAGGAAGTTGGTGAACGACTGCGTGAGGCTGTCAAGGGCTGATTCTAACTTGACGACGCGTGCACTCCCATCCTCGGCGAGATTGCCGAGCGCTGAAGCAACGAAGCAGAAATTTGTGACGATTCGCATCATGTCCGATGTGATACCTTGTGGGTTGCTTTGAGACCATTCCTTCCAACGTTGCTTGGTTTTCTCTAATTCTGAAATGCAGAAATCGAGTAATCGGACCTCTAATTGCGCCGGTCGACGATTAGAACTTGTGGAATCTTGTGTTGTGGATGACTCATCTATGTGAACCTGGAAGTCCTTTTTCTCATGTAAGAGAAGGAGATACTGCAAGAGGTGTTGGTAATTGAATGCATGCACGCGAGCCTGTGCTATTGGGCCTAGAAGCATAAACGGCGAAGCGTGGAACGAGGGAAAGGGTCGATCAAGACAAGCGTAGAGAAGTCGCAGGATATCACGCGCGTTGCAGTGTTGGCCATTGAGGGATGCATATGTGCGGTCCGGGAAGTGGCCTGAAAGGAATATGAGCAAGCAATAAAATGGCTGTATTTAAGGCAAACGAGATACACACCTGGAGTCCATTTGCTCAGCAGCCAATATAGGACCCGATCAGCCGTTTGATTAAAGTGGGTTGGATTTTCGGCCGTCCTCTCTCGGATAGCAGTGACCAGCAGGGATGAACTAGTATCTGTAAGTAAGGCTGGGCCACTAAGCTCTACGGTTAAGAGCATTGTTTGCATTGTCTCAGAAACTGCCGAAAACGGAACGATTTTCAACCTTAGTAGTACATCCATGAGATGGCAAGCAGCCCGGGATGAGGAAACAGACGTGACAACTCGTGATGCACTTTGCCAAGCAGAGACCCAATGAGGTAGAAGCCTTTCATGTTTTGAACACTCCTGGAAAGCAGCCCTGTGATGAACATTAGATGTCAATTTAAAGAGCAGGTTGGACAATTACATACGCTGCAAGACCAATCATTGCCCACGCTGCATGCACAGGGTTCTCATCTACTATGTAGGGAGTGAGCTTCTCTAATGTTTGCTGGAGATCTTCCTCATCTAACGGCCCCTCCTGGACCATGAAGGCGACCACTTGTAAAGCTGCCCTCTTTGCATTAGATCTAGGCTCATGAACGTGACGAAGATATTCCTGGAAGTGATGAGTGATGCGCAGTCTTTTGATCTGCATTTCTTCCCCATCATCTCGGTCTTGAGAAATCATGCGCTTGCGCTCATCAAGCAGGAACGAGAAGTGTGCAATGGCCGACACGGTCACCCACAGGCCTTCACATCGAAGGTGTTTAGTTCCTAGAGAGAAGGCGCATGTATTTAGTGGATGAGAGTCATTGTGCGGCTTGCCTATATTTCGAAAGCAGAGATGATCATCCTCGAGATAGTGAAGCGCTGAGGTTTCTTGCCTTCGGCGGTAGTCTCCATATATAGCATCTACAAGAGCTTCAAGCTCATAGCTGGTAATTTCTTCATCCTTTGAGGCGAGAATACTAGATAAGTGCGGTTCTGCGTGTATCAGAGTGATCATCAATTCATCTCTAAGCAAGGGATCCGACCACAAGAACTTGATCAACGGGAGCAGCTCTTGGATTGTGCGTTTGGTGAGCTGAGTTGAATGAAGCGTTGTCCGTGTCAAGACGGTATTGATCGTAGCAAAGGCGGGAGAATACCCGCGGCCAATCTTTCTTTGCAAAAATTCGATTATGGCAGCGAGAATCTGACCTGCTTTATCCAGAACCGGGGCATTTGAAGCTTTTGTCAAGAACTGGAGACACGTTACAAAGTCTTCTGCGGTATGTACCAACTCTTCCGGTATCTGCTTGGCTCTTGTCGAATGGTCTCTGAGGCTGGGTCTCGAGGGTCCGTCAACGGAATCAATTGGGGTTCGGCTGCGGCTGGAAGAAAGGCCAATGCTCTGCCAACTACCATCTACGGCAGTGTCGGGCTCCATAAACAGACTTGAAAGTGACTGGATACAGAAATCTATGGCGGACTCCCAACACTCTCTTGAGAGGCGTTCGACATGTGGTTGATACTCCAGAAGAGCCCTCAAAGCTTTCGGTAGATCTTCAAGTAACGGCTTCACCAGGGTTCCATTCTTCCCGGGGAGTATTTCAGTTATGTGGTCGATTATGACTTCTACCGTGGGGCCTTTGAGCGTACGCACACCGGAGATAACGATCTGTCGGAGCGCTGTCGCGGAGAGGGGGAGGAGCGCGGCAGTTTTCGAAGATTTGGATTTGCTGCGCAGGTATGAAGATCGCTCGTCGCGCATGCACTGAAACAGCGTTTCACATAGCGCGAGGTATGCCTTGTTTCCGAGTATTTCCAGGCTAGGCTTTCCGCGGTTATGCTTCAGAATGTGAATCAGGTCTTTGAGACCGCCCGTTCGATCCACAACCTTGGTTGACGAGATTCGGACTGCGATTTTGAATTAGCAAAGAAGAAGCAAGAGACCATAAGGACCGACCCTTCGCATCTTGAATGTTGGTGCTCCCCATGCTGGACACTGAGTATTCCTCTCCGTCTGAGTTGCATTCCGAGGAAAAGAGAGCATTTCTAGGGAATGAGGTGCGATTGAAATGGTCACGATTACTTCATGCCTTCGGGTGAATGAGGAGAGAATTTAATGCAGCTCTTGCTCAGAGGGTCTCTTTTCCTTATGTTGGTGGAGCCCTGGCTGGGTGCTGCAGCTGGGTGAATGTCAACGAACGGAAGCGGAATTACTTCAAAAGCCGAGCGGCAGGGATCAGATTTCCGGACGCGTTGGTCTGAGCTTTCACCGCGTCGAAAGCTCCCAAGAGCTTTACTTAAACCCTCGTTATTTGTCCACCACACCCCCAAATCCACAACCTCGGCGCATTATGCGCAACCGGACGATTCGACTCTACTATGGCTGAAACTGACAGCCTCGAGGCCCTTCAAGGCCTACACCGCGACCTTCTTGCCCTTACCGAGCTTAAGCTACCTGTATTGCAGAGGCTCCTTCTAGAACTAGAGGCTAGATTGGACGAATTTAAAGCGCTACTGGACAAACCGCCCAAGAACGACACAAGCCGGAAGGCGCTCAACTCTGGTCAGTCTACTGATAGTGTCTTATTCAGAGGCATGCTAACCAGCCATAGGAAAAATTCAGATTGGCGACGAGGAATACGAAATCAACGATGACTTCAAACAGCAAACGCTCGAGATGGCAGAGGCCCTGGATCTCGATGAACTAGACTCCGCTACCCTCTTTCTGGCCGCGCAGAAAGAATCACAACAGCTTGACCGTTCGCAGCTTATGACGGCAGTCATCCGCTTCCACCGCCGAAGAGAATTCCTCCTCTCCTGTCTGCGCATACTGGCAAAGGCGGCCGTAGACAATGGAGAAGAAGAGGTCGAAGGCCGAGAAAACCTGATCAGAGCTATTGAAATCATCGTTGGAATTGAAGGACCCAATTTCGAAGGTGCCCATAAGTTCTGGGCAAAATGTTTGACTAGCATGGGAGACATCGAAAAATGGCTGCAACAAATTGCGGAGCGCCTGCAGAGCGCTCAAGTAGTCGGCCAGACTCCTTTGCCGGGCTTTGTCGAGATTATGAACGTTCAACATCGGAGTTTGACCAGGCAACATGAACATCTCGCTGCTATTTGCACACACATGGTAAAGCCAGGCTTCGCGGATTTGAGCAATTACAAAAAACTTCTCGCGAAGATGAAGACTCTTGACAAACACGACATCATCACCATTCATTACGTTCCAATGGTGATGAGCTTAAGTTCATGGATGGCTCTGGAGTCAAATACGAATATTGGAGAGGCGAGAGCCCTGCAGCAGGAAATCATGGCAGGCAGAGAAAGCGATAATTGGGCCTTGCGCAATTTTCATGCTGCGACCGTAGTGTGGTGGTTGGCGGAATATAGTGGTCGATATGTTGACCCTCATCCCCAGGACCCTGAACTTCAGAGCGTCAAACTCGAAGAGGAGGCTACCTCCCGATCTGAAGCGTTTACCAAATCTCTCAACGACGGAGCATTTCACTTCATGCTTTCCTTTAGCCAGGATATATGTCCGACCAGATGGTACAACCCAGCGAAGACGAGCATGATATCTTACCTGCTTCAGGATACCTCGGTCTTGCCACCAGACTCGGTCCAGCCCGAGGAGTTCTTTCAGACCCTTGTCATGGAACACCTGCAATCGTTTGCGGATGCTTTCATCTCCAACATGCCAGATACTTTGCGCAAACTCAAAGTCGAGGAAGACGATCAGCGAAGACGTCTACAATCACATTTTCAGCGTGCTGTTGGGGAGCATGTGCTGCATCTTGAAAGGTTTCTTGTTATCATTGCCTATGCATATGATGGATTTCAGGAGGCCGCTGAAGAATTTTGGAGCGACAAGGACGGCAATCTCTATGGATTCCTGCAATGGGCTGCAAAACGCCAACCTACCCCTCGTATAGCGGCGTTTTGCGAGATGCTTCGATCGCTCTCTACTGGAGAGACCAATGCCGAATCTGCGCACATTTTTCTAATGGAAGAAGGCGCATCAGCCTCTGGAAAGATTCGACGAACAAGCTCATTGAGCTATACCCACATCTTCAATGAGCTGATCGAATTTGCAAACAACATTGCCGAACCGAAGAAGACGATTCAAGGTAGCCTTTTTTCGACGTCGCAGAATCCCGTCGACCAGATAGAGGAGCCTGAGAGCGGGATGATGCTCCAAAGTTATCTACGCTTGCTTGCACATTTGTGCCGGCAGAGCCCAGTCGCGCGAGAATGGATCATCAACTACCCAGATGCTAGCTTAGTTGGTCTCTGCTCTCGACTGTGTGTTGACAAAGTTGAGAGCCGTCTTCGAGCATCCGCTTTCAATACCATGGCTGCTTTGCTCACTGGCAAGAATGTTCAGCGCGCAGTCGCTCTTTGGGGAATTCTCGACGACTGGACGATCAACGTATTCAACGTGGGTTCTAAGCAGGCCAATATGCCTAGCCCTGTTCCTTGGGATGATCTCTGGATTACCTTGGCTGCCGGATATGACGAGTCGATTGCCTTCGTCGGGCTACTGCAAGCTCTCGTTGAGCCTTATCCGGACGACCAAGGGCTCAATGATACCCTTCCTTTCCCAGAGAATCTAGGATCATCGCATAGGATGCCAGGCATTGAGGAATTTGTGGACTTCGTTCTCAAACACGTCTTTGCCGACAAATGTCAAGAGATACCAGATCCATTACAGCGGAATGTAATGAGATGGAATTGCCTCCGCTTTATAGTTTCTTGTCTTTCAACGTTCAACGAAAACCTTGTCGTCTTTGCGAACAAGTCGAATATTCCTGTTGACGCGGTGATTGATTCCTCCTCTCTGGCAACCTATGTCAGGCTCCACCCTTTCACCCGCGTGATGGAATGGCTGTTCAATGACAAAGTCTTGAAAGCTCTGTTCGCTGCAGCCCATCATGATGTACAAGAAGTTGACGATGCGGCGTCAGATTCTCCACTGGTACTTTCATTGATGTTGAGTATCGAGGTTATGGACCTGGTTATGCAATTGCAGGCGACATATCTCGACATCGTCAGGCCTCTGGTCAAATTTCACTCCTCTTTCCAACAATCTACTGTCTTCAACACCGCTCTTGCCTCGTTTGAGGACGCTATCCTTAACAATTTGCAAACCATTGTCGATCTCGGCCTTTACTGTGGAACTGGTCATGAAGAGCTTACCATTGCCTCTCTTAAGCTGCTGGAGAAGCTATCCTCATCTCGCAAGCTTGTGGTTTCTCCAGCAGGGTTCGGTCAGCGTTCTGGTCGGAGCAAGATTGTTGGCATCCTGGAAAAAGACGACGAGTCGGAACGGATAGGGCGGTCTCTTGTCAATCTGGTGCAAATAGACGAGAAAGAGATTGAAACCGGGCCAGAGGCACCAGGCTTCATCGTCAAGATGCGAGTTCTTGACTTTCTCAACAGCTGTTTAACGGCAGTGTCAACAAGACCCACGATAGCCCACATCCTGCTCGGATTCTCCTGCGATAGCACCTCTGTACGGATCGCTGGTGACAGTTTATGGGCGAATGGGCTGTCCTTGTTCCATGCCATTCTCTCACTTGCAGTGTATTATCCAGACAGTGACCAGGAAACCTATCAGTCTTGGATGTCCGATGTCAAGAGTCGCTGCTGGAATATTCTACAGAAGCTGTGGAGGTCTCCTCTCACCAGTTCGATCGTCATGGCGGAGCTACGCATAAACGATCTTCTTTTCATTCAGGCAGTAAAGTTGCCTCTTATCGATGGAAACACTCCATGGGATGGAATATCTCTGACGCGAATGATTGAGGAAGAACAAGAGCGCGAAGAAGGCATATCAGTGTTCTTTTATGGTTCACCTGCAATTGCGCTTCAAAACTTTCTTCAGCATAGGGCAGCTTTCCTGGATTATGAATCAAGAGAACTACGCTCAGCTGACAGAGAAGAAATGCATACGCTCAAGGCGAGAATTCAGTCGACACTACTTGGTACGACTGTGTTCCCTGGCGAAGAGCCAGTTCCAAACGTTAACATCTTCGATCTATTTGATTTCATTGAGCTTGACTTTCCCGGGAGATCTTTTCCTTCGCATCAACTTTTGGACGGCATCAACCCGGCCATATGCCAGGAAGAGAAGGACGGCATTGTACTTTACGAACTGCCATTGGTGGAGCAAATTTTTTTCCTACGACTCAAAGGATGGAAAAAGGACAACGCATTCGGGGACGAGCAAAAAGAACTAAGCATGCAGGAGGATGCAAGAGAATTGCTCGTCCTCCTTGCCGACCAGAATCGACGCTCGCAGCTTACTCGCTACCATAAGGAGATTTTAAGAGCTTGGGTTCAGTTATTAGTGGTTACACTTGGAAGCTGCGAGTTTGACATTGGCACCCGAACTTCGTTCATCCTTCAGACCCTCCAAGTCATTCTCCCGAAACTTGAAATGTCGTACAATGACGACATTTTCACAGCGCTGCAACTTGCCAGCCTTGCCGAGGCTCTCATCAACAAAATCGATTTTGAGTCGACCGCCTTCGAAAAGACAAGGACTGGGGACTTTGCAAATGACCGACTTTCTCAGCTTTTTCGTACCGCGCTTGTCGGGATCTACAGCCCCGTCTCAACAACCGAGCTGCGGGAGTATTGCTATCAGATATGCTTTCGATACGTCCAAGGAACATTTGAGACGGCTACAACGGGCTCCCCGCTTGGCCGCCACACACTGAATACCGTTAAGAGCTGTGGAAATCATCTACTAGAAGTTATCTGTGATGACGCATATAGCGGTCAAGGGACCTGCAGGATCTCTGCTCTTCTGCTCCTGAATGCTTTCGTTGCGATGGCGACACGGCAGGAATCGAGGTACATTCTAGACGCATTTGTCGCTTTGAATTTCGTCGGTGTATTGGTGGACAATATCAAGCACATTCCTGCGGAATTGAAATCTGCCGCTGCGCCACGTATGTATTCCTTCGCTTTTATAAATCCGTCTAACAACCTGGCAGAGATTCCCGTGCTCCTTTCATACTATGACGCCAGCCTTGCACTGCTTCTCCGAATATGTCAGACAAGGATTGGCGCCACTCACGTCCTCAATGCTAGTTTGTTTCAGTCGATTCGCGAATCGAAATTATTCTCCGTCGACCCAGATATTGGATTAGGTAAGTCCTCTTCTCCTTGTCAATCTACTACGATTCCAACACCGTTTTTAGAATTCGACGATCCCGCTGCTCTTAAGAAGTACTTCGAACTTATGCTTTCTGTCCTCCGCGTCATCAACTCAGCCGTCATCGCCCGCGGGCGTCAAAACGACCAGACGGTCTTTCAAGCACGAGAGTTTCTGAAAGAGAATAGGCATAGCATGGTTGCTATATTCAAGAGGAGTGTGAATGTGGGAGGTATGCAGGATATTGGTGTGGATCTAAACGATTTAGTGGATTGTTATACATTGCTAGTTGATACCACAGGGTTTTTGGAGGTATGTTCTTTATTCTCCCAAAATATGGGCATAGAACTGACATTGAATCATAGTACGAAGATCAGTCTGCCCTCAAACAATCAAAGGCAAATCTTTTCTCTTAAGTAGCTAGACCGCTGTGACACGTAAAGCGGTCCAGCGTCACCATTTTTGGTCAATTTGGGAGGAAAATTTAGCGATGCATCATGTCTCTTCGATAGTCCACAATCAAAAGCATTTGAGGCGTTTAATATACCCTCATCCACTTCTACAGCGCACTTCCAACTCTAGCAGGATCACTCAGAGCACACCTCAGACTTCTACTTGCGCCCCACGCTATACTTCCAGGTAAATCCGAAATCCTCCTGTGTATGTCTATACAGATTCTTGAAGTCATGAAAATAGGCAGCACAGAGTTAGAGGATGGGAGCTGGAGATATTGTAGTCTTATGTTTCCTCTTCATGTCTCCCGCGGAGACGGTGGTGCGTCGCCAAGCACTTGAGATCCCGCATTGGAACCGAGCCCTGCACGTCGGCTTCTCGCTTTGCAGCCCTCTTGCGACATTTCTTGGCTCCTATTTATGCAGCTTGATTACTCACCTTTTATTGAACACGCCGAAATCTAGACGTCGCCCTTTCTCGCGCAAAGTGCTCGTATTCACGCGTCTAAGGCGCCATATGACCTACGTTGTCGCCGACTTACTCCCCTATGAAGGCTGCGGCCCGAGTTCTCACGATAGTACTCTGCAGTGTGGTGTTGCTTAGCGATGTCGTGTTCGATGCGACTGCTTACGATATAGAGTGTATGACTGTTCCGTGAAGAAGTGGATAGAGGGCATTTCCCGGTTTACGGCATCGGTGGTTCGGCGTGTGAAGAGGACGAGGTGCCGTGATGGAGGTGGAAACGCCCAGAGAATTTAGAAGCGGGGACGAGAGGAGGGTATATAAATGGATGAGGGCCAGTGTAGTCTGCTCTCTATTCCTCGTCACATCAGCAGACCTTTGAGAATAGCTACAGAGAGCACTATCAACAGCTTTCAATTTTCATCATTCTATATAAACCTCAATACTACCACTACGTGTAGCCTGCCAACCAAGCATCTCTTACAATTCTTATCACCGCCACCATGGCCAACTTCCCCCAAACCCAAAAAGCACTAATTTTCAACACAAAAACGAACGCCTTATCACTCACCAATGCCGCTCCCATCCCCTCCTCAACCGAAGAACACATTATCAAAGTCCACTCAACCGCCATAACAAACGGCGAATTAACCTGGGCATCCTTCGTCAATTGGCCTACCGA
Organism: Zopfia rhizophila CBS 207.26; assembly: GCA_010093925.1. NCBI lineage: Eukaryota > Fungi > Ascomycota > Dothideomycetes > Zopfiaceae > Zopfia > Zopfia rhizophila. Next base: position 1,058,105 of record ML994619.1, read on the forward strand.
GCACGTCCCCACCTACGATGTCTCCGGGACCATAGTGACAGAAGTTACGGGGTCGAAGTTTAAGCCAGGGGACAAGATCTATGGGCGCATCGATGCCGCACGTGAAGGCACCGCAAGACAATATGCAACGATTTTACCTAGCGAAACCGCCCTCGTCCCCAAAAACCTTTCCATGACAGACGCTGCATCGGTGCCCATGAGCGCGCTTACGGCGTGGCAAGCTGTCTTTGAACAAGGCGAGCTATCTGCTTCTCCATACGTTGATGAGGCTGGAGAAGTTGTGGGGAATCAGGCTAAGGGGAAGAGAGCCCTGATTTTAGGTGCTGCGGGCGGTGTCGGTCTTTTCGCTGTTCAACTTGCGAAGATTGCCGGGGCGACGGTGTTGGGAACTGCGTCGTCTCGTAATGAAGAGTTCCTCAAAGGTCTGGGTATCGATGAGGTTATCAATTATACGAAGACAAGTGTGGAGGAGTGGATTGGTGGGGATGAATCAAAGAAGTTTGATCTCGTGTTTGCTTGCGTGGGTGGGAAGAGTATGCTTGATGGGTGGAGTGCTGTCAAGGAGAATGGGGCGTATGTTAGTGTGGGTCCCGGGTTTAAAGAGCCAGAGGGCGGAAAGCCGAAGGGGGTTAAGAGTGCGTGGTTTGTGATGGATTCGAGGGGGAGTGAGCTCGAGCTTATTGGGAGATTTATTGGGAAGGGATTGGTGAAAACGTGGGTGGATAGTGTGTGGACTATTGAAGAGTATGATAAGGCGTTTGCGAAGACGGCGACGGGGCATGCGAGGGGGAAGGTTGTTATTAAGATTGGGGATGAGGAGTAGAGAGCAAAGAGAGCAAAGAGGGATAAGATTGTGACGATTTTTTTATTTCGATTCTGGCAAAAGTTTTATGTAATTTTTAAGAATTGAAATTCCTTACTCTCCACCAATCTTTTTAAGATACGATACGTCATTTGGATAGTGCTAATCGATGCTAGATCGGAGCCAGCGCCAAAAGTTTTGTTAGTCACGATAGAAATCGTGCAGCAGGAGGGATACGGTTAGGAGTAATTTCGTACCGTCGGTTTTAGTTTCTTGCATCCTAGTATCGGAGACATTCTCTCCAAAAGATAAAAATTTCCCAAGGAGATCGAAACTACTGGATTGTTGAAAGTGCCACCATGCATGGTTGAATTATTCACATGGATCTCCAGAGCTATATCATCCTAGACCGCCTTCGTTCATTTATACCTCCTCAGTAAACGCAGTATACTCCTCCTTGCTCATCAACTTCCCCTCTGGCTTTCCCTCGACCTCAATCTTTGCAATCCAGCCGTCTCCCTCTGGGTCTCTGTTCACTGTTCCTGGCTTTTCCTCCAACACACCGTTCCTATCTACGACCTTTCCGCCAATGGGTGTCAGGATGTCTGAGGCAGATTTGACTGACTCAACAGCACCAATTGCATCGCCAGCGCTGATCTCCATGTCGAGTTGAGGCAGTTCGATGTAAACAACGTCGCCGAGTTGTTTGGCGGCATAGTCTGAGATTCCGAGGATGCAAGTTTTGCCGTCTGGAGAGAGCTCAATCCATTCGTGGTCTTCTGTGTATTGCTTCGCCTTAACTGCTTTATTGTCAGTAATCATTCATTGTAGCTTCCCTCCTTAGTTATATTTTATCATGAGATATTCTGACCTGCTGCTGATACCGAGAATAGCCGATGCTGCGCTGAAGCTTTCTGCCACCGCTGACAGGTTGATGGGAAGAACGAAGCCGGTCTGCGCACAGCAGAAGAGGTCAATTGACGCGCTCCATGTGCGACTAAGAGGCGAGCTACCATGGTGGATGCGTGGGGTTGCAGAAGGAAAGCTGTGGGAGCTCCGCGATATGACGGAAGCGGGAATGTGCTAGTGTGCCAAGCCGGAGCCACGCGAAACGTTTTATCCGACTTCTATTTTGCAAGCGACGGGAACGCTTCAGGGTGAACACTACACACGAGTCGCCATGCTGTATGAAATGATAGGAGTGGTAGGTAGCTCATGTTAAACGAATAATTGATTTGATTACTGACTGACGCAGGTCCGACCGGGCAGGCTCTCTGAGGTGAAGGAGTATGCCATCTCATTCCATCTCATTGCCATGAATCCATTGGAGTCTAACATAACAACCCTAGGATTGCCAAAACGGCCGGCAAGATTGTCCTAGAGAAGAACGGCGTCGTACGAGGTATTACAAACTGGGGTACCTTTCTCCTCCCCAAACCCGCCCGAAAGCTACAGTCTATACATCACACCGGCCACCACTTCATCATGCGATTCGATGCCTCGCCAAAAACGCAGCACGCACTACGAAGAACCATGTCATTAGATCCACGACTAATACGATACTCCATTGTGAAGATGGGGATAAAATTGGAGGAGATAAAGGAAGTACCTGGTCACGCTGCATTTAAATGAAGAGCTGTGTCAATAGGAGAATTGGGCGGGAATTAAATGTAATATGATGAGTGTAAATTACAAATGTGGTGCATTGCCTATGGCGTTTGGAACCTGATTAAGAGGATGGAAACATCACAAGTTTTAAGGGCACTGAAGGAATATACTCGTCTTCTGCTGCGCGGCAGCCTGATAGGATCCGCAACTATGCCGCGTCCGGATTCGCTCAATGCCCTGAATGTGCTTTACGCCAGGCCTTCCTCAGTTTGACGCTGGATTTGACGTTGGACTTGGCGCTGAGTAACCTCCTAGATGAGTCCCTGTCGAACCTGGTGTGGGACGGCCTCGTTGGAAAAGAATTAAATTTGTCCTCAACCAGAAGTTCACCTCGTCTTTCGCCCAGAGATTTTCGACCTCCTCATCTCTACCTTTATTCCTGAATGTTTCGACCTTTGCTGAACGCTTACACTGCCCATTTCGGCATAACAGGCATGTGATGGGCTCATCTTCACTGTCGTCATTATCCGTATTCGCCTAGGTAAGCAAGCAGTCAGCACAAAAGACGTGTTTGCGACCAAAGTACGTACTCCGGGCTCCGCATTCTCAGAGCCAACGTCAGAGCAGTAGATTGGGCACTCTTCTCCCTGGTCCTGTATGTCCAATGAAGTTGCAACCTCTTGCAAGCTAACTTTATCCTTCTCAAACAGTCCGTTGGCGGCAGAGCGCCGTTTCATTGCTGACTTCATACCTGCCATGAAAACCTCCTCAGCGGTGAACCACTTGTATCCTGGTTGTGGGATATCATCTTGACGAAATGGTTCCATCCGCCGCTTCCCATTGCCTTCAACAGTACGAAGTGCGTAATTGCCTGTCAGGTTTAATTCTGGCCATACGGCCCGAAGTATCCTACATTCAAGTAAGTTCTGGAGGTGGCGATAGCCAGAATTGCTGAATCAATGCGTATCCTTCAGACTAAATTGGTCAAGGTTGATATCTTTCATTGGATTTCTGACTTCGTAGTAAATTCCAAAGGCCCTAACATGTCAAATGCCTTTTTAGTCATGCGACCATCCACTCCAAATCTCTTCATCCTGTAGACCACCTCGTCCCATATACTTTCAACGTCCTATTCCAACATAACACCCTATAAATGGCCGGCAGCAGATGGAAGGCATATTGCAGCTTCCGAACTGCGTTAAACAACGAATTGTTATCAACTTGATCTTGGAGGACTTCGCAAAGACTGTTAATGTGAATGCGGTCTATTGCACGATTTGCGCCATTCGACGAAGGTACCTCTCAGGTAATCCCTATCTGAGTTTAAGTAGGAGCGTGGTCGCACTTGTGTTCACGCTTGGACGAATTCCTGTAGCTTATTGGGACCAATTCCAATCACCGACCCGCGGCGTCGAAGCTCACGACCAGGTACACAATAGCCCGTACTGGATGTTGGGCTCTTGGTTTGATTCGGCGGATGGCGCTGTTAGTGAGTTCTAATTGAATCCATGTTAATTCATTAGAGAGGAAGAGTTTTACAGGATATAGAGAGAGAACCGCAGCTTATAGATAGAGATTTCAAATCTTCGTGCTCCTACGCAATGTGGTGCGAAATTAGGATTTGGAGGATGCTTTCTCTGTCCGATCGACTTAGGATTGTTCACAGTGCATTCACTGTAGGTCTTTCATGTTCACAATGTCTCCCTCAAAGGTAGCACGGCTTATTTTACTAGCATATCTCTATGAAGCGTCAAGGAAACCGACAAATCTAAGCACATTGTTTTGAGTGGACATGGAACATCCCCGACTCAGCATAGCCTGCGGAAGCATTCTGGATTTTTATTGGTCAATCTTTCTTTCCATCATCGCAGCCTCAAGTTGATGCACTTGTCCCATGACCGCACTTGTTCTTGAGCTAGATCCGAAAACCATGCTCCCGGATGCCCCCTCCGATTTAGAACAATGCTCAACCCAGATCATCAGAGCCATATCGATTCATCAGCGCCCCATGAAGGTTGCGCTGTACGTATCAGTAAGAGGGGTAGCACAGACCACAACCGAGGATACCAAGCTTCAACATGAAGCTCTCCAAAAAAAGCCCGAATAAAATCTGAGATCATTCAAAGATCTCCCCCAACACATAAAGCCAGCGATCATCGTGCTACCTGCCGTAAGGGTAGTCTGGCGAACCGGCTGTGACCCCAAGTTATCCAGACCCCGCATGAGTCGTCTGTTCTGGCAGCCTTACCCATGACCCTTTTCAACCCATCAAGCAAAAATAAAGTCGGAAAATGACTTCCATATTCATCAAATTGGGCATCCCACGGGCTCCAGTCGGCTTAACCGTCGTATCTCGATCCTTTTCAAGCTATGATCTGCCATTTCCTAAGCTCAATAGCAGCATGGGAATATGCAAAATATGCAAGCTTATGGATTGGCATGCACACTGTTTAGAAGCTAACTAAACGATATTCCCAGAGCCACGATATAATTTCCGTAGGCCCGCACCTCTGTTCGAGCGTGTTCCCTACAAATACTCCCATTTTCCATTTTTCATTTTCATTTTTATTTTTATTCTTATTTTATTTTTGCAATTGACGTGGAAGATTACTTTTTGCGCCGCCCTGAAGAGCAACCAACATAAGTGAAGAGAAGATTGATGTTGGGCAAAGGTCGGCTAAGGCTGTCAAGACTTCTGATAGCCAGAAAGAGAAAGATCAAGAGAAGACACTAGGTACTTACATCCTGCAGAGCGACGAAGAATACAATGTCACGTTCAAAACCTTGGTGTGTCGTTCTTGTCAGTATCGCAGCCCTATACTTCGATCATTCGAGTAATAATTGATACACAGATTTTGCCCTTGTCATACGGTATCAGCTTTTGGATTGTGCTAGTACTCAGTGCTTGCCAGACAGTCACCGCTACACAGCTCGGATATCCTAGCGAGCTGCTTTCTACACTGCACTTTACACTGTACGTCCTCTCAGGCCTTGAAAGACTTTTTAATTGCTGACCTGAATAGAAGACCGTTATAATTGCTTTCATGTACGATTAGAATGTGATAGCGACAGTATTACATGTTCTGACCTTTTGCAGTGTATGCGGAGCAAACAGTGACCTCTTCGGCCGTCATTGGTTCATCGTGGGAGGAAACGTAATCCTTTTGTGGGTTAATACCCGGAGATACGGCAAAGGATAGTACAGCTATGATGGCTGCTATGTCGTGGATCGGATTTGTAACTGCATCATGATCTCCAAGCTCTCAGATGGGTTAGCATCTTTTCAGGGTGGTGGAAATGCTCAAGATAAGATACCGAGACCTCTATACGTCCTATGGCCGCCTAACCGGCTCAGCTCGCTGCCTTTGCTCTCCCAGAATTACTCCCCAACAAGTGGCGCGCTGCTGCGATTGTTCTAGCAGGTAAGGTGGATTACCAATAGCCTACTGAGACATCTTTAGCTTTCACTAGATTCCGGCGTACACTTTGCAGTTGTGGTTGGGCCTGTAGCTGGAAGATTTGCGGCGGAACGTGACGACACTGTAAGCTCCGATGTATTTGAACTTAAACATGTCCTGACCGCTTCTCACAATAGTGGCAGTAGCTATTCAGTGCTCCGGTGATTACGGTCCTATTCGGCTTGCTTGGACTATACTTCTACTATTTTCCTCCCAAGCATCCTCGAGGTATGTATGCACACCTTTCTAGTCACCAGAATTTACTCACAGTGCGGGAAAAGTCTTCCAACGAAACAACCCTTCAGAGAACTCGACTATGTCCGTTTTATCCTCTTCGTCCTATCTGCGACTTTAATCCTCGTCGGCATCATCTATACTACCGCACTTTCGTCTTCTAATCCTAAGGCCATTTGCACCCTCGTCAGTGGCTTCGCATGTCTTGTGGTATTCATTTAATGGGAAAGCTTTGCACCTCTGAAGCAGCCTCTTACGCCAATACACGACTTTACACGGGACAGGGCCGCGAACACACCGCTCCCATTATTGTCGGCTTCGTCGTTACCATGTTCTATTATGCAATCAATATCATTTATCCGACGATGATAGCAGTCTTCTTTACAGACACAACCACGAACTTCAAATATGGCATTGTTTTGACGCTGCCGCAGAACTTAGATAAGTTTATACCGCGCCAATCACGATACTATTTCCGCCTTGAGCTGATGCTCAAAGGTCTCTGTTTCGGTGCTGCTCCCCTGACAATATTTGCAAGAAAATCAGACATTAGTGGTGGACACTTACCGGTTCCATCTCCACCATGGTAGTATTCGGTGGCCTCCTAGCTCTAGGTAACCCAAATTGAAGGGCATGACGATCGCCTCCGTCTTCCTCACCGAAACAGGCTTCAGATGAGCACAATATCTCTCCATTGCATTCATTCAGTTTGGTGTCCCGCAGGCCGAATTAGGTATCTGAGGAGGTCAGTATAATCCTTGTTATCCCCACTGCATCCAGCTGGGCATGTACAGGTCTAACAGGCGTAGCCCGCTTCGCCGGCGGCGCCATCGCCATCTCCGTCTACACCACCATCCTCACAAACGCCCAATCCAGCAACGCCGCACATCTCGGCCCCCCCGCCGCAACCGTCGCCAGTCTACCCGTCAACTCCGTTCCAGCACTCCTTGCCGCCCTGCCTCTCGGTGCCGCACCCTAGCCAAAGTCCCCAGAATTACAAACGAAATCCCGCTTACTGCGGGAAAGGCTTTCCAGTAGAGTTAGGTTGCGTGGCTGAAGACGACGGCACTGAGTAGTCTGAGTTTTGAAATTGTAGCGATTATTGCCTGTTTGTTTTGTAATGAGATTGTGCATAAGAGGGATGAGAAGATTGAGGTACTCTTTGAGTATAACGGGAATGCTAATAAGAATTGTTTTCATTGATCCCGGAAGGGGCTGAGGGATCCAGATCATGTATTCGAGATGGAAAAGAGGTGGCTGTCAAGCAAGCTAGGGGTGTTTGATGTGTACTCATGGATCGGGAAGTGGGCTTGCCTACTATACCGAATGCTTTCTGACGGCCGACATATTCGAGGTAATGTGGAACTCGTTGCTGATAATGGGCACTCTATGGTGAGTGTGGTCACAAGGGTTGGGTATCCTCAGGAATTACCTAGAATCAGTAACTAGAGATACAGATTAGACAGTTCTATTATATTCAGGCTTAGATGCCAAGAATACCAAGTACTTTTTTTTGGAATGAAATATTCTTCAACGACTACGATGAGCACCGGCAATGTCTCACAAGCTGCGAGCATCTCACAATTTACCAGACATAAAGATGACCATTCCCGGGAAAGACCTTGCCAGCTCCTTATCAAGTAGATTGAGATTTCCGGTTTTTTTTCTGCATGCTACTCCTACATTAACCCATACCACAGAAAAAAAGAAAGACGGAGCTAGCGACTTGGGCACCGTTCCAAGAAGTGAACCAGTGGTCACTCAAGAAATAGAAACATCCCGAATTGGCAAACTAAAACATAGAAGAGGGACGTGGTAGAAGTGGAAAACCTAGGTTGGGAGTTCAATTGTAACTTAGACTGGATGAGTTGTTTGATATAAGAGGGACACAGAGAAGAGTCAAGAGGTCGTAGAAGGAACTATCATTACACTTTCCAATGTTTGAACCAAATATGCAAGAAATTCCACATGTCGAGACCTAATATACCAACCGCATCCCGATAAGTACTTGGTACCCCTCGTTTTGTAGACTTAAAAATAAATTAAAGTATTACAAAAGTATCATTTACTCCGGATTTATGTAATCTCCTCAGTAGAGGGCAAAAAAAGAGCAAAAATAAATGGGTACAAGGTAAGAGTCGAACTTGCCCGCCTCTACATCATCGTCTGAGACCGTACAATCCCCAGAAATGATAACGAAACACTACTTGACGTGGCCATAATTTAGCGCTAGCCATCTACTCGTTGCTTGATTGTTTGTAAAAATAAAATTATATATAAATTTAGGTAAGTTATATGAGGTGAAGGTGAAAGGAGGTGAACCTTGGGAATACGATGGCAGCTTGGGATCGCTTAGCTACAGAGTGAATGTAACTTTAAAAAGATGATACATTCGAGAATAGCAATGATAGTGAAGTGTATTTGAGGCATGGTCTAGGAAGATGCTGCTATATAGTAGGAGAATGCATCTAGATTAAAGACTTCACGTATACCAGCCCTCCCGATGTAAAACTATCCCGTCCTTCTGCAAGGCAAAAACATTTAGCTTCATAAACCGTACTGTAGGTGTTGTAAGGCGTATGATCTCCTAAGATAGTTACTAGACAGAGCCCAATGCTGGCTATGCGGCTTATTGGTTCATGTCTTTAGTCTCAGACAAAGCGGCCAGCTAAAATACTTCACAGTCACAATATCTATCTTCTCACCCAGCCATCTAAAATAGCCCATCTAATCAATTCCACATCTAATCTCTAATCACTCCACCCCAACTCCTACATCCTAATCACCCAAAACCTAATTATCCAACCCATCAAGCTCAACCAACCTCCTCACAACCTCCACAACTCCCCTCTCCTTCTCACTCCACTCAACCCCCGGCTCCTCCGCCTTCCTCTCTAGCACTCCATTAAGCATCCCCCTCAACCTAGACACTAACACCCCAATCCTCGCCCACCCCCTCAATCTCAACCACCCATCAACCACCAACCCCCTCCCCAACGTATCCACCTTAATCTCACCCGCAAACATCAGCAAACTATAACTATTAAATGGCGTTAGATCCCTAATGAAAACCTTACTCGTTGCCATCTTATTAAAATACGCCACGAAATTGGCATTCCGCGGGAACGTCTGTGCGTCGAAGAGGATAGAGCTAGGATGGACAAAGACGCGCCCGTTTTCTTGGTTGAGGTATTTTATGGTTCGAGCTTCCGGGTCTAGTTCGACGGCGCCGGCGGATGATTGGAAGAATTTCTTTTCGGGAAGTTGGATGCGGGCGATTTGGGGGGCGAAGGAACCGGCGATTAGGGCGCGGAGGAGGGCGTCGTTTGTGTTGTTTTGGTTGTAGGAGCCGTGAGTAGATGAGTTTGAAGAGGAGTAGGAGGATGGGATAAAAGAGATTTCTTTGAGGGACGATAGATATTGGGATCTGTTTGAGGCAATGTCGAAGAGGGTTTGTGGCGAGAGGCAATTGGTCTGACACCAGTTTCGCAACTCGCGGGAGGGCGTGCCTTTGCTACGTAGTGCGGACCATTGCTCATATGCATGCAGATCAACGATGAGATCGCCTTGGTTCTGAGAGAATGAAGAGCGTATGGCGTTGAACTCGTTTCGTGATTCTTCGGTTCGTTCCCGTGGGCTGATGAATGGAGAGCGCGCTGTAAGCACTGAAGCGATAGTGAGAGCGGCTTCGAGACAGCAGAATGTGGCGCCGTAGACTAAGAGCTTGCTGCAACGCAGATCGGCAGGTATCATAGATAGGTGTCGTCCCAGTGCGGTCAACTCATTATCATCCAGAGCACCTATTTGTCCGAGGACTTTGATAGCGCCTTCGACAGCGGTGCTTTCAGGTGGTGTGAGAGCACCGGCTAGGAATCCGGGAACGTTCCGAACGCCCATTGCTTTTACGGACAGACAAAGTTGCTCGAGCGGTACACGGCGGATTTCGGGATCAGGTCGTTCTAGCATCTTGGCCTCTGCGTTGCGGGTGTAGAGTTTATAGCATTGGCCGGCTCGCACTCGACCAGCTCGTCCACGGCGTTGCTTGCATGCTGCTCTTGATGCCCATGTTTCCTCAAGTCTGACCACGTTGTTTTGCGGGTCAAAACTAGTTTCTTTGACCCGACCAGTATCAATGACAGCTACAATGTCTTCGATAGTAATAGATGTCTCGGCGACGTTCGTGGCTGCAATGACTTTCCGTTTCCCGTGTGGTGCTCGTGGAAATACTCTCTTCTGTTCGGCTGGAAGAAGTGATGCATGGAGCGGTAGGGCATGGGAGTTGGAAAATTGACGAAGAGCCTAAAGCTGTTATTAGACAAGATATAGAACATACACATAGTGGAGTAAAACTTATTTGTAGGGTGCGATCTATCTCCATGGTACCCGGAAGAAAGATCAGAATACCGCCATCCTTTGATCCCAGCTCACGATCGATATACCGGACAGTTTCCGCAATCAGATCGTAATTAATTCTCATGCCAATGCTTCTGAGAGTACCGCCCAGTGACTTTTCTGCAGTCTCTTCGTTCCCAAACTCATCACTCCGGTTGGCATTGAACCCAGTGAAGTGGGCGATATCGTCCACATAGAAGTCTTCAACAGGATAAGTCCTCCCTTCAATCTCAACTCGGCCAACGGGCCCAACATCTTTGAAGTAGGTTTCGAAGACATCAGCCTCAAGCGTGGCGCTCATTAGGATGACCTTGAGATCTTTCCTCCGGCGTAAGATGTCCCGAAGTAAGACAAGGAGGAAATCCGTGTCTAGACTTCGCTCATGAACTTCGTCGACTACGACGTGACTAACATCAGCGAGGGCAGCGACGACATCATCTGAGCTCCCGCCGGATGTTTGGAGTCGACGAAGGAGAATACCAGTCGTTACGAATGTGATTTTGGTCATTCCTGGCCTATGTTTTGACTCTCCTCGAATGGCATATCCAATCTCGTCGCCGACTTGTGAGCATCTCTCATCCGCGACACGATCTGCAAGACCTAATGCTGATATCCTTCGGGGTTGCGTGCAGATTATATTGGCTACTTCGCCGAATTGCCGCTGAATCAAATCATCCAGAATAAACTGGACTGATTGTGTGGATTTTCCAGATCCAGTCTCTCCAGAGATGATACAAACCTGGCATTGTTTGACCGTATTGACGATTGTTTCTCGCAGCTTCCACGCCGGAAGGGATTGACGGACATTCAACATCCTTTGTTGAGCCGGTGTGCCCTGTTTGGCATGCCATTGAGATAGAATTTTCTGACTGGCTGGTGTTGCCAGCTGCCAATTAATTGGTCTTCGGGGCCGATTCTTGTTTGACTTCTCACGAATCTGTTTAGTATGAAGTCCGCTATCTGCTGCGGCAACACCAGAAGAGACATCAGTCAAGCGCCCGGGGCGTTCGACAATGCCTCGGATATTCTGCTCCAGCCAGTCTACGAGATCGAAGAGCATCGGGACACCAATTAAGTTCGATTCGGCGTGAAGGAGCGCTTTTCGAATGATGCTCAAGCGAATATAAGCAGGCAAGGCAGCATCTATGGTAATGATAGGTAGAACGGATGGGTACTGACCGAATGGTTTTCTCGCTTGAAGGAAGACCTGCTGTTGTTTCGCGGAACGAGAGGTTCCTAATCGGATGCGGCAGACAGAAGGTGATGGTCGTTCATAACGATCGTCGTAGATAGCTTCTAGAGATGTTTGCTCCTCTTCCCAGGGATCTGAATCGTCAGATGAATCGGTAATCAAAAGGTCTTCTAACTCCTGAGATATCGACTCTTCGTCATCTGAAGGGCGAAACAGCTGCGCTTGTAGAAAAGCGGCAGCTTTCCCCTCGTCCCTTCCTTGCCTATCATACGCCTCCTCGCACAACTCAGCTGCATATCCAGCAGCAGCCAAGCGTTTGAGAGCACCCTCTCTCTTTAAGTTCCCACTGGCCATACTGATGCCAGCAACATATCCCTCAGGAAGACTCCAACTGGGTAGATCATCCTCAGGCACATGTATCAAGAGCCAATCGAGAATTTCTTCCCGATCTTTGCACATCTCTGCAGCTTCTTCAACATGGCTCCTTCGGAATCCCAGATCGGTAATTTCATCCACGATCTTCGACCGGGCTTGTGGGTTTAAGCGCACGCCATGAGGATTCCATACTGCGTCTCTCCTGATCAATCTTTCAATGTCTTTCCTCGTCTTCTTCCCGAGTTCAATCTTTGATGCTCTTTCCCATTCTCTCATTCGGTTTTCTTTAGTCCTGGACTGTCCACCAGGAGCAGGCATGCCAGGTTGGACGTTTTTCTGAGCTTGCTCCCTTTCTTTTTGCTTCTTCTCGCGTTCTTTGGCTGCCACCTCTTTCGCTTTTTCTCTCTCTTGGAAGGTGAGGAAGGGGTCTGCCTCATACATCCAAGCCTTGCCATCCCCTTCGTCTCTCTTTTTCAGGTTAGTGAATTCTCCTTTCCATAAATCCCTGTACGTTGGAGGCATCATCATATGCATGTTCTTCGAACTCGCAACACGGAAGAGAGTATATGTTGCAGCAAAATGCCGAGCTTCGACCGCTGACGGCTGGCGAGCAAGATGTGCATGATCAGAAGGAACCTTGAATGGTGGAAGTGTCACAGTCTCTTGAGTCTTGAGGTTCGTTTTGGACAATACGACGTAGGCGGCATATGATTCACCTTCTCTGTTCTTCTCAGGCTTAGCAAACTATGCCCAAGATTAAGTACATTTAGAGGTCTAACCATTCGATAGTCCGGTTTTCCCCATTTCTGCTTTTGGCAATGCTCGGAAAGTAGGTTTACGGGAAGTTTGCCTGTCCATGATGCTCCGCCGATCAAAGTTCTGGTATCTGGCTTTTTGGGCGCATCTTCGGCCAGCACAGCCGTTTCCTTTCCCTTTCCCTTTCCGGCAGACTGTGCAACAGTGTCTTTTCCTTTCCCTTTGGCCTCATTTTGAGGGCCGTTCTCCTTCCCTTTCCCTTTTCCTTTCTGATCTTTCCCGTTTCCAAACACGATATAGCTTGTGTCTTCTGCGGGCGGTACAGACTTCTTCGGAGGGCCTCCACGCGGAGGGTGATGATTCTTCGGCATGTTCTGTCAAATGTGCAGGGTTGTGCGGGACCCCTCCAGTTATGTGCGAAATGGCTTTTGCGTAGCGTCGGCAAGCGTTTTGATGCAATCAATGGAAAGGCATGTGTAATAAGGGAAGTATCGACCCATGATGGTGAATCTAGAAGGTGGTCAAGAATTCTTGAGTGAACGTGAAGTGACAAACATTGTTCCGATAGGGCTGAAATAAGCTCACTTTAGCGGCTTAGCATCATCACTGCTTTGACCAGCGGCCCCCTCCTACTTTCTATCTTGTGTCCATCACTTGTAATTCAACTCTTCGAATTCCTCCTAATTTTTCAAATTTCCATAGTTCATCCCGCCTACTTCGACTGTCTATCAACTTGCTCTGTCGTCATTCTTTCCAGTGATTGAGACGGCAATTGTACTCAACGTCCACCACCATGCCTTCAATGAATCCCTCCGACGACCTGGACGCAATCACTGCTGAGGAGATCACTGGAACGGCTGTTCCCAAGGATGGAATTGAGGCCATGACTCATAAACGGCCCAATGCTTGTACGGCTCCTCTTCCTACTGCTCACGATGCACGCAACCTACACTTACCAGTTACAGAGCTAATGGCGCCGAAGAAATCCAAACCATCTTCCCCCCCAACCCCCAAACCTTCCTCTTCAACATCCTACACAAAAGTATTCAAAGAGCGATCCGGGCTTGGCGCGTATATCGAGAACCCCGAATCCTACCCTCCGAGCCGAGTAATACTGTATGACGATGACTGGGTTGTGATCAACGATTTGTATCCAAAGTCAAGGTGCATCAACTCCTTCATACCATTCTAATTTTGCAACCTAGCTAACTAACCCAGCGTCCACCTACTACTCCTCCCCCGCAACCCCAAAATCTATGATCTTCACCCTCTCCGCGCCCTCACCGACGACCCCGAATTCCTCGCCGCTGTTCGAGAACAAGTCGCAAAGCTAAAACCACTCATTGCGAATGAACTGCGCCGTCTATACGGCCAACACAGTGAATCAGATAAACCCTACCAATCCGCATTGGAGGACTTAATGAGCTCTCCCAATGCCCCAACAACACAAGCAGAACGCGACAAACTCCTCCCACCCGGCCGAGACTGGAAGAAGGAAGTGGTTGCAGGGGTTCACGCACACCCCTCAATGTCACATCTCCACATCCATATTCTAAGCAAAGACATGTACTCCGCGTGCCTGAAGCACAAGAAACATTACAATAGCTTCAAGACAAGCTTCTTCGTACCCATCGATGATTTTCCATTGGGGCAGGAAGGAGAGGATAAGCGATGGCATCCTGGACGAAATGGGTGGCCGAACTGGGATATGATATGCTGGCGATGCGGTCGGAATTTCAGCAACAAGTTTGTGCAGTTGAAAGCGCATCTTGAGGAGGAATTTGAGCGGTGGAAGCGGGAATAGAGACGGAATTAGGAGCTGCAGAATCAGGATTCTGAGACCTCTGGCTGGCATTCAGCTCTAGTGCGACGTGTTTTTGCTCGCACACTGCAAATTAGATCACCGACAGCACCCTTAGTCTGATTGTACACTAGCTCTAATTATGACTGTAGTAAGCTTAATAGCGTGAAATTTAGGTACCTAGGCAGAGGAATTCTGAATTCGACAGGAGAAGTGAGGTCGCATGGAAGGTAAAGCCCAGGATGCAATGTATAGTCCGAAGACACACAAACCCAGGCAGTATTCATTTTAGCAAACTACCCAAAATTCTATAGCGCCCTTTCTAGTTATACGAACCGGCAAACTTTTTAGGGGTCGTGATAGAGTACATTTTGACTTCATCCAGGTGGACGTTCATTTTTCAGTTCACCGCAGCTTAGCAAATGACGCAGATCATGCCAATCTCAGCATCCAACATAGTCCTACAGCACTCCATGCGAGCAATCACTCGCACGTGCACACCTCCCCATCATCTGGCCCATCCCGGGATCCACTTCTTCCCATACAAGCACCATCTTCTTGTATGCCCTCTCAACCCCGTTTCACCTCACCTCCCTGCGTCTGCCAATCATCTAGCCCTTGACCTTAGTCTTTGGGGTACCACTCCTGACACGCTTGGCCTCGGGGCGCTGCAGATGGCTGGCAGGGATCCAGCTCTCATCGTAAGCCTTTGCGCCACTGGTAACAGCCGGTCCATCAGCACCAACGACGGCAGCCTGATCAGCAGGGTCGACCTTCTTGGATCCTCCAGATGAGCGCTTAGCACGCTCGCCGCCCTTGCCGCCACGCTTCTTCTGAGGGAAGAGGGTTGTGATCCAGGTGTTGTAGATGAAGTAGACGGTTCCGGCGAAGGCGCCGAAAAGAACAAGATAGAGAAAGATGCTGTGAAACATAATTATGTTAGTGATCGAAAACAGAATTGGCGGTGTAGGTATGGAAACAGGAAAGGTAAGGGGCAAGACTGGGGTAGCGGGCAGCGACATACATCTGTGGGTCAAAAATGCTGGTAGGCGCTTCAACAACGCTGACAGTCTCGTTGAAAACAGCCAGAGTGTAGAATGCATCCTTGCTGTCCTTCAAGACGGCCACTAATTGCAGACGCACATCCTGGGGGTGCATCTCAGTGCTGAAGCTGTATGTGAGGGTTTCCGATTCGCCAGCGGGGATCTCGGTCGCGTATCGCTGAGCGGTCAAGTTACGCAGGATCTGAGAGTCGTCGCCCGCATCTTGGAGGAGCGAACCGCCGACAATGGCGACGCTGATGGGTTCGGGCTCCTCGTTGCTGATGGAGAGAACGGCTTGGGTAGCGTGTCCGTTGATGAGCTTCACGCCGAAGATCTCGGATTGGGGGAAGCTGGCGGAGATTGTGACTTTGAGGTTGGGAGACTGGGCGTCCTCTTCGACCTCCTCAACGACCTTGGCCTAGATGGTAAGTTGTTAGTAGCTGATATCATACCGCCCCATTCCAGTCCCGGCGGGACACTGCAAACTACATCACCTCCAATACTCTTCCTCTGCCACTACGCTGCCTTTAGTTACGGCTATAGGAAGCCTTCTAATGCTAGATGCAGGTGCTAAGATGGAAGATTTTTGGATTTAGCTCAAATTGTAGGGCAGAGCGCAAGTTGAAGTCTAAGATGTATTCTTGTGTGTCCAGCCGGAGCTGGGAGGGTGCAACAGAGGTGCCATTGGGTGCGGAGACTCACCTCTTCCGCAGCAAGGGCGTTGAAGGCCCTCAGTGAGAGGAGGAGAAGGGTAGAGAGCTTCCAGGAGACCATGGTAGATGAACAGAGACGAGACAATTGAGCGGCGGAGATGGATGAGAGACAGGAAGATAAGGTTGTGACTGGGAGAGGCTTGTGTGCATGTAATTCGAACGTGGCTTTAACCCTTGGATTTGGCAGCCGCGGCTCGATCCTGGCCGGTTCGTCAAGCGCAAGCGAGCCTGTCTCCAGATGCACACCAATCATCCCTACATCTCTTCGCCGCAGACACCAACCACACCATTATTAACAAAGAAACAGCGCTCGCTCAGTGAAAAGCACTGTTAAATTGCTCTACAACAGGCAGTCACACCGCCCGCTCTGCAGTCTGCTACCCACGCCGCATACGCAAGGCGCCTACCTGCAGCGGAGGTACTGTTCTGAAGCACGGTTGACGTGACCACTGACTTAAAAACCCCAAGAGCCCACAGTGAAAGACGGCCACTTTCTAGCTTTTTCTGCCACGCCAAAAGTTTGCTTCACCTCTTCTCATTTGTACTCCATCACACTGAGTTAACGACTTAACCCACACAGACAGCTGGTTTCGCGAACTAAGCGCTATGTCACCTGCCAACCATAAATCACCAGTCGACACGGCCCTCATGACGAACGGAGAAGATTCAAGCTCATCGGCCTCTCTTTGGGTCCGCTTCGAGCAGATAACCCGGAATGATACCCAGAAGACTGCCCTGATTCAGGTAAGTGCGCCTTGGATTTCACCTTGCACCCTATCCTGCAGGTCCAGGCGAATCCTTGATCCCTCCTGTCTACGCACCTGCATCTCTCTCTACAAAACGCCTGAAGCCACAAACACAGGCGACGTAGCGCCACGGTGAAGGTGTTGGAAGGGGACCTAGTTTGCAGTGCCCCTCCAGGAGGTTCAATTCCCTTCACCTTAATTCAAAGGGTTAATTTAGTCTCAACAGGAGCTCTTGATGCGATATGACTATCTAAGCGAGCAGTACAGAAAGGAATGTCAGGATCGCGAACGCGAGCATGAGGAAATTAGAGGATTCCAGCGTGACAGAAAGCTGTATCAGGACCACCTCTTCACCTTACAGCGCGCAATTGTAGGTCGCTGCCACCATATTTTTGCTTCTGGTCTGATTTAGTAACAGGAACGCGATCCCTTTGTCATGATCCTGATTGACGGCGATGGGATGATAGTAAGAGCCTCTCTCCCATTTCATCGACCGTGGGAAAAATGATTAATAATACTGCTAGTTTTCAGATGATTTCATTAAGGAAGGAGAAATTGGTGGCCGAAAAGCCGCCGCAACGCTTCAAACTGCCATCCTCGATTACGTCCAGCGAGAAGTAGACACCGTCCCAACCGATGTCAAAGTGGTCTGCAGAGTGTACGCCAACATCAAAGGCCTTGCCGAGGTGCTAGTTCGAGCCGGAATCGTTGAAGAGATTGGCCTAGTAGAGGAATTCACGCGTGGATTCACTCGTGGGAAGACGCTTTTTGATTTTGTGGACGTCGGCCCGGGCAAAGATCGCGCAGATGATAAATTGATTGGTATGTAGCATCCCATTATCTAGATCGCAGATGGGACATCAAGAAGGAGACCCAGGGAATTACCTTCTACCTGACCGTACATCACTCTACTATAGTCGTGATCTCTCTGGCAATGTACTCTTTTCTATGTCTACATACGACACTGTCGGCAACATGATATCTGGTACGAGATCTGGGGGAGGGTATTGGCAGAGGTCTCTTTTTACGTGTCCCACCGTTGGATGCCCTGCGGGTTCCGTATCCCAGAGCGATTTAGCTAACTATTGCTCAGAAACATTTAAGCTTTATCTCCACGACTTCCACTGCCGACACATATTCTTTGGCTGCTCCCACGACAATGGCTATGCTCGCATATTGGAAGACGTGATTACAGATCCCTCATACGTGCATCGGATTACCCTTCTCGAAGGCGTTCCTGTTGAAAAAGAGCTGTTTGCGCTTCCGTTTGCGACTAAGAAGCTCCCGGGCCTATTTCGCGATACGAAGCTTTACGTCTGGGGCGCTCAACCAGCCATTAGGGGATATACACCCCCAATCGCCAAGACATATCCCATAGTTTCGGGACTGCCAGCTCGATTCCCGCCACCGAGACGAGAGGCGAGCCAAGGAAGCCTTAACGGAAGCCCAATTCTACCAAATCGTACTCCGTCCAATTCTACATTGGCCTCCAACGATGTATTCCCAGCCCTAGCGAATCCTCAGGCCAAGTCATGGGCTGCCAAAGCCGCCGCTCCGCCACCACCTGTCACCGAAGCTCCGACCTATAAGCCTTCCTCTCGCGAAGAACTCATTGCCCGTAACCGAGCCGGTCAGCGCGTGGACCCGCCATGCCGCGACTATAACAAAGAGGAAATTGACCGCGTCAAGAAATTGAAAATGTGCAATGTGCATTTTCTCCGCCAGGAGTGCCCATACGGTACGAACTGCACCCATATTCACGATTACAAGCCGACGGCTGGAGAAATCGCTACCCTACGTCTTGTAGCTCGTATGGCACCCTGCCAAAATGGGAGTGCCTGCCAGGACGTCAAGTGCATTTACGGGCATAAGTGTCCGAGTGAGTATAAGGTGGTGGCCTTCAAAGGAACGAAGAACTGTGTTTTTGGCGATAAGTGCAAATTTCCGCTCGAGATGCATGGAATTGATTGTAATGTGGTTAAGACTCTGGTTATTCGTTGAGCACCTGAGTCGAGACTAACTTTCAGGGGCTGGAATGATTAACGGGTATCTAGCCTAACATCTCAGCTTCCGAGTTCATCCTCTTCCACATCGTTTATGGCTTCATGGCCTCGTGGCTAGGCAAATGGATGGGTGGTGCTCCCGCCTTGAATCTAAATGGGGTGGAAATTCGATTGCATGGCGACGGCGACAGGGGACTCATGGAGTTACGACTGATTTTTAATGGGGGATACTTAGATAGGGATGGCGTATTGCCATCAAGATCGGGATTGAAAATCTGTGGATTTCCTATCTCATTCTCGATCTATTAGGTATCGTGGTGGTTTTACTTACTACGCAGAGTACCCGAAAAGCGGGACATCGTATATGCTACCCTGGACAGTGCCTTCCATCCGAGGACAAAAAGGCATAGTGTAGTCCTAAAACCCGGATATGTAGAGGTCATGGGATGTCCTTGGCAGGGTTCTAGTTTGGCTTGTCCCACTAATAGCATAGGTTTCTGTTATAATGAAGCGAACTGGATTGATATCGTGATCGTTCTGCTTACCGCACAGGATAAATACCACATCAACTTTTACCTCCCCGCTTACCGTACATAGAGGTAGTGTACTCTGGAAACCCCTATATGCAGAGTTCTGAGGATGTCGTTGGCAGAGTTCTATTTTGGGATGTGTTGCCATTGCCCTAGGTACCCACGGCGATGAGGTAAGCAGTTATTGACTTACCACACAGGTAAAAGACCAATTATGATTTACCTTCCTCCTTACCCTGCACCGGAGCAATGTAAGCCTAAACCCTGATATATGGAGATCAAAGGATCCCGTTGGCAGTGTTCTAGGTTGGCGTGTCTTGCCCTTCCCCTAGATACCTGTCATGGTGAGGTGGACTGCCCGGATTATAATAGTTCTCCTTGCCATATAAAGCAAAATTACTATCTAGGGGTTTTACCTCCCTCCTTACCGCACACAGACCTCCTGTAGCCTTAAAATCCCTTTGTCCAACGCTCTGGGATATCGTTGGCAGTGTTCCGCTTTGGCATGCGCAGCCATTGGCCTAGATACATGCCACGATAGGATAAACAGCTTCAGCTATATATCAATACCGCGTTGTCTCATAAGCACAATTTTAGCCCTCTACAGGGGCATTGAGTGAATTGATATGCACGTGATTTTCGCGCACGGACCACTATGTGGCGCAGCGCCTTAACCTCATCCTTCTGCCTTGGTGCTCACAAATCACGAATTCCAGTCTTCGGGCATTTGTATCTTTACTAATCCATCTTCTTTCAACACTTTTGGCGTTGTTTGACTGCTGTGTCTTATTATGTCTACGTTTTTAAGGCCTTACTGTTTCTCAACCTCGAATAGGCGCCGATGATGCCTTAGGATCCATCTGAGCAGATTTTAGAGAACCGTTGCCTGTCTTCAGCGTTTCAAGTTTTAGCCTTAAGGCAAGACTTTAAAATTAGTCCTTTGTCCATTTCGGGCGGTTGGAGAAGTTGAAAATGGCTTCTCCGTATCGTGGAGCGTTCAGCTTAGACTACCATCCCCCAGGTGTCCCATCTGAGCTGGACATTCAAACTGCCTTGTTTTTCGCTAGGAATTCTGAAGGCGGTGTGGACCAGAATATTACCGGATACCTAGAAGAGGAACTGAGGGAACTTTGGGCCCGACTACATTCTCAGCCTTACACGTATATTTTTACCATGGACGAGCTTGCTCTGTTCAACTATTACCGCCACCGTTTCAGGAATTCTGATATTGCTTCCGACGCCATTCGGCGATTTTGGGATAATTACCAAGGGAAAGAGGAGCAAAAGGCGGAATCACAAAATGCTTCCAGTCTCACGGCGAGCACAATTGACAACTGGGCGGAAATCTCGGACCTTGCGGAGCGCAAGAGAATTCAGAATAAATTAGCTCAGCGGCACTATCGTGAGTGTCGCGTTGTTGGTAATTGTCCGTCCTAATGCTGATACTAAACAGGTAATAAGCTAGAGATGCTCAAAGATGTTGATCGTAAGACTTTGGAGGGGTCTACAAGTCCGCCTGCGGAGAGACCCGCACCTTCCCACAATCGTTCTCCAACCTTTAGCTCAACCGCTTCCTCTGACCTCGAAAGGCCCCCAGATCAAGTGGTCGAGCAAGGGTTCGTAGACCTGATGGCAAAACGAGGTTGGAGCAGCCTGCCAGAACAAACAAGGCAGAATATGATGGTGTATGATGTTGGAAAGAAGTGGAAGCTCGAAAATCAGGACAAGTTGGCCCATACAGCAGATCAAGCTCCTAACCCGTCCGCTCAGATCTCTGGAGGCACCTCAGTCGAACAAACTCCCCAGAGTAAGGGCTATCAACTCCAATTCTACGAACAACCCCCTGACCCACCTCCATCTCGTCATCATTTTCACCATCTCCTGAATCGGAGTTCCGGGAGGAGATCGCGATACATCGATTTTGAATTTCAAAACAATGTGCCACTTGATGACTCGCCCAGCATAGTAGGCGAACCTGGAGTGCCAATGTATGCTCCTGGGTCCGGGCCTTACCTCGAATTTACGTGCACGGATGATGAGCTACTGGTTGATCTCAAAGAGAAGAAAAGGCTTTCTTGGAAGCAAATCGCCGACTTTTTCCCTGGCAGGAGTGATGATGAGCTACAGGAACGGTACACGAAGCTCAAGACCAGAATTCCAGAGGATGACGTACCACAGCCTCCTCAGTCTCATGGCCCTTCCAGCATGATAAGACAGGAAGGCATGCTGACACTGATGCCACGACCGCGAGGCCTGAAGCCCACATTTACGTCAGAGGATGTCCAGCTAATTGTTGATCTTAAGGAAAAGAAGCATCTGAACTGGAACCAAATTGCCGACTTTTTCCCTGGCAGGAGTTCTGGCTCATTGCGGGCCCAGTATCTTAGAAATCTTGGATCCAAGACTTCAGTTTGGACAAACGAGATGGTCCAAAAGCTTCGCAACGCTATGCAGGAGTACGAGAATGATTGTTTGCGTATCACTTCTTCGAAAGTTGGTGATGAGACTTCCTGGCGGGTGGCTATGGAGGAGCATGAGAATGACCGGTGGCACATCATCTCTTCGAAAGTAGGAAGTAGATTTTCACCGACAGCTTGCAAGGAGAAGGCAGAGGAATTGGACGTTGTGGATAAGGAGGACGAAAACATTGCGCACTCAGGCAGAGCAGGCGCTTCGTTTGACCCGACTTTACGAGCCCATCTTGTCGACCTGTCCGAGCCGATACTCGATGCAAACCCTTGGTTGGCCTATAAGGGACTTTCTAGTGTAGCTCCAGCTAACACAGAAGCATCTGGGTTCACTTCGGCCAAAGAACCAATCGATATCTCGTCTGTTGCTTCTGATTCCCCTTTCTACCAAATGTCTGGGACTTCGTCGACATGGAACAACACGCCCTGGACGACCCTTACCACACCTGATGTTGGCGATTCTCCTTTCATTACGGGCAGCCATGATGCTTCTTCCTTGCTCCTACCTGGGCTGGATTACAGTACGGATAATTGGTTTCCGGTTTTCGAGAATGCAAGTGATTCATGTTCACGAAACGAGTCTTCGGCCAAGAATGCGCCTTCGGAAGATGCGTCTCTTCCTAAGCCTCACCGTCGCAAAGGTCTTCTTCCTCCTTTAATTGTTGACCCTAATGACAAAGTGGCTTTGAAGCGTGCTCGAAATACACTTGCAGCTCGTAGGTCGAGGCGGAAGGGACCTCTCTATCTGGACGATCTGGACGATCTGGACGATCTCAAAGTTCGAAATGCAGAACTGCAAGCTGAATCTGAGAAATGGAAGCGCATAGCTCTTGCCAAGTCCGATCCAGCAGATTTGCATATCGGTCAAAACATGATCCCTGCTCGTGATGTGTGGGAAGAGGAATTGAATACAGCACAGCAACATGAGGAAGAACAGTCAATATTAGAAAATAAAGTCGAGAAGTGGAAGGCTTTAACGTATGCCGGTGGAGATAGAGGGACCGAAGAAGAGAAGTGAGTTCATGACTTGGTTGCGAGAATGCTGCACTGACACTTTCCCAAACAGCGTATCTCGAGACATCTCTCCTGTGTCCAGAACCCAGCCGAATTTGGACACTTTGGATCCACCACTTCCTCCTAGGGCTACATCCCCGCTGGCACCCATGTACCGGGAAATGTTTGAGACTTTTGGGGGTAAAAGCACTAAATCAGGTCCTGCTGTTCCAATATCACAAGAAAAGCTCCTAGAACAGGCATCTCAAACGGTTCATGGAACTGACCAAGGCGATGCTATACTCAAGTTAACTAAGAGTTTGCTGGCGTTTATCCGACAAACAATTGATATCATCAAAGACCAGCCCCGTGGTGGCGACGCCATGGTCGAGGAGACGGGACCTCCTGGTGAGCAGCATGTCAAGGAGGATGACAAAACACCCAAATCCGCTGCCGAACCGCGCGAAAAGAAAGGCGACATGAAGAGGTTCAAGCTCACGCATAATCGAACTCGATTCCTCATGACGGAATTTAACCGCGACGCTCATCCTGATGCTACTCACCTAGAAAAACTTTCGCGCGAAATTCCTGGCCTCAGTCCAAGGCAGGCCGACGCCTGGCTCCACAACAGGAGGGCAAAGCTGAAACGATTAGCCGGCGATGATACTGAATTTATGATGAGGTCTACTGCCTTACCAGAAGATTATATCATGACTCAAGCACTACACAACTCATTCGGAAGCACTCTCACACTTGGAACGCGTTCGACTTCCGGAGCATATCCAATGGATTTCTCGGAAGGAAACGAAATTCTGCCTTCTACGCCACCTCAATCTGTAACAAATACTTGGAAGCAAACCTTAAAGGCATATCGAGTTCTACAGATACTTGAAAAGCGTATCGAGACACTTGAAGTAACATGCAAAGAGATAAAGCCGTGGATGGACAGTCCTTATATTTCCAAATCAGCTGAAATACTCATCAAAGTGCTTCAAGAACTCTTTGGCTACTTTGAACGTGTTCAAGATTCTGTCAAGTTCCAAGCACAGGAGTCTCATGGTTCCACTTCTAAGGAAGAAAGGGCCAAATCGAACGACTTACAGAAAGCAACAGAAAATGACATCAAATGCCTTCTTGGTTTAGATGATGTGATACATGCAGGAATTATTCAATGGACCCTGTAAGCATCTATCATACTCAGTTTCTCACATTTTCCTGTGATCCAAACTAATAGAATAGGGACGTTGAGACTCGCTTACCATATGCGAAGGGAGCTAAGGGTCAACAACAACAACAACAACAAGAAGAAGAAGAAGAAGAAGAAGAAGAAGAAGAAGAAGAAGAAGAAGAAGAAGAAGAAGAAGAAGAAGAAGAAGAAGAAGAAGAAGAAGAAGAGAAGAAGAAGAAGAAGAAGAAGAAGAAGAAGAAGAAGAAGAAGAAGAAGAAGAAGAAGAAGAAGAAGAAGAAGAAGAAGAAGAAGAAGAAGAAGCAGAAGAAGCAGAAGAAGCAGAAGAACAGAATATCATCCGTATCATTTCAGACGAACCTGAAAAAGCTGCTCTTCGAGATTTGCCCCTCCAGCGCCCCGAAATCTCTCCGGAAGCCGTTTTGCCAACTGCGCAGATGACTGAATGGTTCCACTACTTTGTAACGAGACACAATCGTACCGAGAATGTTGCAACCGATTCCGAAGATACGATATCTGTTTCAACCATCACCAACTTGCAGCCCGATGAGCGCTCAGTCGCAACTCCGTCACTTGTGGACTCCTCAATTCCAGCGTCACCGGTAGAGGAGATACCATCCGGTGTCTCTACTCCAAAACAACCGTCCTTCCAGCTTGACAATGCCTTCATGACTAAGCAGGACTCAACTGCTACTGCAACGCCTCGGATCGTTCCGGTCGATCGAGATGTGGGATTCCAGGAAACCATACCTGAGCTCGAGCGGGATAGAAAATCAACTGATCAGTCTCGCCAAGAGCCATCGCAAGATGTGAAAGGCCCGAGCATCGAAAAACAAGAAGAACCACAGTATGAAATTATTAAGCACTCCGAAGTTGCACAAGACGAGGAATCTGACCGCCAAGGAGATTACTACTATGAACGTGTAGCAAGGGAAATCAATGACGAACGAGAGTACGACAGAGATGCTTGTAGCGACGATGATGTCATTCATATCCGTAAAGACAGCAAATTGTGGAAACGCAGTCCCAGCCTACATTATCGAAGACACATCGCTGAAGGTATCGTCGGTGGAGTTGCTGCTACTAAGCTAATCAGACATCATAGAAAACACCAAAGTGAAGGCCTCAAGGATACCATAAGCCATAAAACTGTTGGTTATAGTGCGTTAGATGCGTTAGGAACTGAATATCTGAGTCGGCTGCGATCGCGATCGAGGTCTCGCTCAAGGTCACGCTCTGAGGAGCGGAGCAGAAGACAAAATCAAAGCCGATCGTCATCAAGACAAAAGGAACCTGGAAAACTGGCGGCCACGGCTGCTCTCGGGGCACTTGCTTTCAGCGCAAACCAAAAGGGCAACAGTAGCAGTACATCTGTTATTGAAGATCGCCGGAGCAGATCTAGAAGCAGGGAGCGTTCTATATATGCAATCGGCACTCCCAAAAGCATTGGAATCGATCCATTCGCTCTTACTCCAAGAGAATATAGCAAGACGGATGATCCTACTATGGCGAAGCCAGGGCACATTGTTGATATTCTCCATTCTAATTTACGACAAGTGCTTCTGTTGGATCTCCGTATCGCTAAAGAATATGAGAACGCTCGGATAGAAGGCGCCCTAAACGTCTACATTCCTATGACCCTTCTCAAGATGGCTTCCTTCAGTGTCCAAAAATTGGCCCAAACGTTTGGGGGTGAAAACAGAGAGAAATTTGAACGATGGAAGAGCAATAAATACATAATCGTCTACGACTCCAATTCTTTCGAACTCGAGGACGCGATAACCTGCGTAAAGACTCTTGATAGGTTCACAGTTGAGGGATTCACTGGACGTTCTTATGTCATCCAGGGCGGTTTTGCAAAGTTCTCGCAGGAGTTTCCAGAGTGGATCACACATACCAGTGATCTATTGATCAGGTCCCCTTTGGAAATACCTGAGATGCCTCAACCTCCACCTTCTATTCTGAATCACCATTCGGATGAATATCTTAATGGGCCAGCAAAGGAACACCCAGATTCTGTTAATGCTAAGCTACAGGACCGGACCCTGAATATGCGGCAAGCGTTACAAGAATTCAATGCTTTGCGGCGCTTTTCGGGTCAGAAGAACTCTACCCTGGATGATCAGAAGCGTGGCTTTGGAAGTATGAGGCGGCCACGTAGTCCTAATGGAAAATTTTTGACGGGCGATGAAACTGCGACGGTAACTCATGCAAAAGATAAGCCTTTTGAGTGCCCTCAATGTACTACACACTTTGCGCGACGGGATTTGTTGTTGCAGCATCAGGAAAAGTTTCACCAACAGGGCTCTACGTCTTTAAAGACACAAGCGGAAACGGAACAACTTCCCGCTTCCTGGAAGGGAAATGGTCTAACTGAATCCGATGACTTGGCCCATCGGATGGACTCTGGAGAGGAAGCCGATGGCGCTGACAGCAAGGAGAGAGGTGATAAGAAAGCATCCCCGACCATCAGTATCGAGGACACAGAAGATGGAGTTGACTCCTTGTTGCAGAAATCCACGGAGAAGGATGCAGGTCTGCATGAATCACTTGAGAGGCTTACATTCAATGCAGATTCCAGCGAAGAGGAGCAGCAACGCAGATATCATCGCAAGAAGAAGAAATGGAGTGTAGGGACCTACAATGGCAGTACAAGTGGAACTACAAGCATCGGAAGCGAAACCGATGATACTGAGCCGCCAGATTTGTTAGACGAGGAAAATGCTAGTTCAAATGCTCATCGGCCTGGTTTGACTCTCGAAGACTTACCAACGTTGGATGAGGAGCCAGATAATGAGGACTCTTGGGCTCCGCTTAAGAAGTTGAATACCACCGAGGCCTCCCAGGACATATATAAAGATGAAGAAACGTGCGTCTATCCCGGCAGCCACACCACTCCTCCAAAAGGTCTTTCCCCTGTAGCTTCTCGACGAAAAGTTCATAACCGGATTGCTCAGCGGGCTTTCCACGAACGCAGAGCCAGACATCTGAGTGAGCTAGAAGCGAAGGTGGCAAATTTAGAAGAAAACGTTCAAACCGCAGAACGTGACAATGCTCAGTCGCGAGATAAACTTCAGTTGCGCCGTAAAAGTGCAATTTCCGAAGAGAGGGAAAACGAATCTGCGGCGCTCAGTGAACCCCTAGTCATGGACGAATTTGGCACCTTCAGTTACAAAAACATTCCTGTAATTGTGGAAGCTAACAGAGACGTTATTCAAATGCTTCGAGAAACCGAATCGCGACAGATTACGCAGCCGTTGAACATTGTTCAGAAACAATTTGAGTCCCAGTATGGCCAAGAGGATAATTCGAGTCGTTCTGATACGTCCGGCCGCCAAATTGATCCGGATGGAGGCCCTCGTGATCTACATGCCGATACAACTGTGTTGGACTGGCTCCAGGCATCGAATGAAGACTCTACTAAGAGGGAACCAGACTCTGACGTTCTCTCCTTGGAACCCCACCTTTTCAATAACCATAAGAAATCGGAGAACGAAGACTGGAAGAATATCCGAGCGCAACTTCCCGAATCGTGGATGTGGGATGTTGATTATCATAGTATCCAAAGCGAACATCGCGGGTACTGGACATGCACGCCAACTGATCCTGACAATCCTGAAAATTTCCCACTCACGATAGCTGGGGATCCAGTCATTATTCCCGTAGAATACCACTGGCCTCCGATGGCTGGGGTAAACCCACCTCCAGATCCACGACCCTCGACTCCCATTAGCCCAACTGCTGGGCTATCGATGGACATGGTACGAGATCTCTTCCTCACCTTCAAGGGTAGCATCGGGTTTTACGTACTCCTGAATGGACTCCTCCAGATCATCGTATCCGAAGAGTTCGATACCGAGTGGGCTTCATCCCATTTGCCTCATAAGTACGGTGGTCTACGTGTCTGCTACATTCCGCAGTCCACATCGCCTACCATGCTCCCGACAAAGACCGAGACTATGAAGTCAAAAGGCTCGCAGGGCTCGGCGGCGTCAAGCATCTTTGGCCAGTTCAGGCCTCAGAGCACTACTCTATTTCAAACGCATCACTTGAATGACTTCATCGAAGTTCGAACCAAATCCTCACATCGAAAAGAGAAGTTTGCTGGCAGGATAGGTCTGAAGACAAGTAAACAGGGCGATGAATTTGTAGTAATGTCGACCCATGTCATCACTGAGGCTATTCTAGCGAAGTCCCAGCGCTCATCCATCTTTGGACGAAAGCGAAGTCCATTTGATCAGCTCGACAGTGATTGGAATGAGCACGTTGAGATCTGGGCAGGGAATGAAACGGTATGCACTCCATATTTATCACGAGAGCCGGTTACTGAAGATAATTATCTAGATCGGCTTAATCGGAAAGACTTTCGACCCTGATGCTGCAGGGTATCCTGATGGATTTATGCACGACATCACCCTCATTAAGCCTACCAACCCCTCCGTCTTTCGGGACATCCAGACTCCAGTCAGTGATCTTGGATGGATCTCAAGAGAGGGTTGGAACAGTCTCCGGCAGCAAAGCAATACCGTCAAGATTCTTGGTGACACCGAAAGCCATCGTGCAGCTAAAAGCCTTAAAACAAATCGTCCATCGGAAGTCCTGGTAAATACCCCTCATCTCTCAAGTCTGAGAAAGCTAACGCGAAATAAGGTCGTCGGAGAAGGCATCTTCCTAAACCAAAATGCCTCCATCAAGCCCACTAAGGAGCATGATATCAGAACATGGAAGGATCTTGTATCTCGATGTCTTTTATACCGTGTATACCCTGACTTCGATCCGCCGAATGGATACAGTGGCGTAGCACTCTATACTGATGGGCTTAGAGAAGATGGTTCAGTAGGACCCGGTGTAGTAGGTTTCCAGTCCTTCGTTCAGCGCTCCGGCCACGTCCAGAACTTTGAAATGGAGGGAGAAGCTCTTGAGAAGAGGCTGAAGCTGGGGAGGGTGGCATTTTATGGGGCATTTCAGGTCCCAGAAGAGTTAAGGAAAGAACATGCCATCATTTGAGTCTAAGGGGACTCATAATACATCGTGGTCTTGCGCTCTTCGACCCCACACAATGTGTGCTGAACATAATTACACAAATGAGCCGACAACTTGCGCAATACCGAGTGCAACTTGCAGGAAGGTCAACATTACAACTAAGGTTGCGAAACTAGAGCTAGTCAGTCGATATCAAGTCTTCGTATCCAGATGAACTCACAAGAACGTCCAGAATTGCAGCGTATCCCTGCGATCTCGAAACAGAATCCAAATGCTCCATGGCTTCGCTCTCTGCAGATGCTCTTCTAACATCGTAATCCTCGGCCACAAGCAAGGAAACAATTCATACGTCCAGTCAGACGGATGCTCGTTGTTCATCAGTTCGACTAATAGAGGATCAAATTCACTTTTCGGTGCTGATTCCAGTGCTCTCTTCGAGTTGCGCGAGTTGGGGGTGAAAGTTTTCTTCAATTTATGGATGGTGTTGGTTCGGTAGCGGTATGCTGAACAAGACCAACACCAACACCATCGCCACAAACCGAGGAAGAGCCCCAGTTTTGCGTGCAGAGAGGTCTCGGGCCATGCATTGAAAAGAATGCAGTATGATTCTTGAATCTCTTGAGCTAGATCGGATGATATACCTACCGCGTCGGAAGGGAGAAAGGTCGCATTGAAAACGCATGGTAAGGCGAAGACCTCGAGAACGTGGCGTCCGCCGTGTTGAGAGAGGAGCATGTGGCGAGAGATGTTTTGTGTCCAGGATATTTCAACTGCAGCAAGGACGCTGAGCGTGAATGCATTCAGTCTTGTGGCCTTGATTGATAAAGATTCCAGCGAGTCCATGTTATCCAACGACCGATACGATATATGGCTCCGGGGTATTTTCGGACTTAACGTTTCGAACTTATCGAATAGTGATGAACTGGAAGGGCTCTTGAGCTGGGCCGGACCTAAACCGTCTTTCTCACTAGAAAGCAGAGCTATCAACTTCATCGCCGTCTTCACCACATCATCTTGCTCTTCTTCCGTGTTACTCCAATTTCCTGGTTCTGGTAGCAAGCCACTACCCTTCAACAACCCGGATAAATTCTCCTCATACGCTGCACCTCTCAAACCCCTGCCATCTCTCCTCTCATACGCCACGGTAACCTTCCTCCACCCATTCGGCAGCTGCACAAACGAGCTTAACATCACGCACCAAACACCCAAAATATACATGACAGTATCCTCGACATCTTCTTTTCTCGTTCTACCACCTACTTTAGTATCCGAGAATAATGCCTCGTTATCCGATGCAGCAAATTCATCCAAGAGCTCTTGAATACTGC
The DNA here is from genome assembly GCA_010093925.1 of Zopfia rhizophila CBS 207.26. Taxonomy (NCBI): domain Eukaryota; kingdom Fungi; phylum Ascomycota; class Dothideomycetes; family Zopfiaceae; genus Zopfia; species Zopfia rhizophila. The sequence continues at coordinate 1,088,716 of ML994619.1, forward strand.
CTTGCTTTGTGTCATCCTTGAAGTATTCTACAACACGCAAGAAGAGTGTCAGGTATTCATCTAGTGTTCCGCGCCCGATATGCCGGTTCGAGATGTAATTGAGATAAGGTGCGGCGGTGTCGTTGCCGGGATAGTCTGGATAGCCCACGGCGTGCGCGAGGGCGATGCGCAAGTCGGAAAGGGAAATTGGAAGTCCGGAGGCCATTATGAATTTTGCTGGTTTTAGTGAAGGCGGTAAGTACTGCAATCGAAGGATTAGAGAGCTCCATCTTAATTGCTGCCTTGGGGATTGAGGCTCAGATGCATGAGAGCTGCAGGATGTGTGGTGGCTTAGATTTATACAAATGTGTGGTTCTTGGCAGTAAGGTTAAGGAGCTAACTTGGTTGGGATCGATAACGCTTATCCATTCACCATGTCACCTACATTCATAACTTTTAATGTTCGAAATGTTTGCCGGGAGATTGATTCTAGTGGAGTACAAAGGTATTGTTGATCCTCCCATATGACACCTCCTTGATAAAGGCGTCCTCATAAAGCCTTTTTCCATGATCTTGGTCGCCTTAATTATCAGAGTGCAATCCTCCCAACCTAGGCACCACTTGATCTTCAACCTCCAAATGGTACGATACTTCTCGTTCAATACTTTCGTTCCATCTCGTGCTCTCAATCCCTAATCCTCTCCCTTAACCGCGATTTACATCTCCAGTCCCCAACCTCCATAGTCTGCCGCCCTAATCTAGGTTCAGGTTGGCCTCGGCTCCACGTCCGATCTTCAACCCGCTGCGTCCTTGGACCGCTCGATCTCTGACGGCCGTATTTAGGAATTTCTCAAGCCGGCTGCTGATTTTGCATCGATGGAACTACCAACCATGCCCACGTTCAAAAACAATGTCCGATATTTCTTCTATTCGCATCCGGGTGCAAAAGTCGCCCTCAATCTTCTTCTCTTACCCGGTTACTGCATCTGCTGTTTCTTCTGCTACTGTCTCAACACCGTCAACAATGGCAAATGCGGCAGTGGACCGAGAAATGCTCGATTTCGTAAAATGAATAAAATGAGTGCTATTCGATTTCAACGTCAGGAAAAGAAAATGAAAAGACGACAAAGTCTCTCAATTCCAAAGTCTTCCCTATTTAAGAGCAGAAAAATTAAACCGCAGCAGCAATCACTAATGTTCGCTAAATTGCCTGCTGAGATAAGGAGGATTATTTATGAGGAAGTTCTCTGCGAAACTGGGGCTATTCATGTAACGACGACGGAGCACAACGGAATATTTGATATTGTGCGCCTGGAATATGTGACTTGCAAGGACCATGAGAAGGAACCTGTATGGAAACACAGGGAGTGTTTCCCAGATATATACTGGGGAATGAAACCAGAGAGAAGACTTGAGCTCTTGAAAACATGTCGTTTCATGTAAGTACCGAGGCAACTTCTCTGACTATCTTGTTGGAAATGCCATGCCATGTAGATAACTTGTGGGGGTCTACCAGGAGCGTGCTTTTGGTGGGCTACTTTACTCCCTTCTTACGGAAGCCTTAGCACTTGCTAAAGTTCCATGGACATCACTAACGCAATGTAGATATTCCGAAGCCATCGATGTCTTTTACATGGGTAATAACTTCATCTTCGACACGATGCAAGATTTCATACTCTTCTCTATGTCCGTCCCACCGAAACGACTTAACATGATTAATCAAATCACCATCTCAAACTTGGACTATCCGGATAGCATCATATGCCACCTCGGACTCCAAGCTAGTGTAAGCATAGGCGAACAAACGGCCCAAGTCCTCGATATTGCTGCCTCTATGTCTAATCTCCGCTCCCTCTATCTAAACTTCGGCATCGATAAGTACCTCGTGACTACTCCACCTCCTGAAAGCTGGCCTAGAGCTGTTGATTTGGTGGCCACCATGATTGATGAGAGGGAATGGAATAAGAAATGTAAGGTTTGGGTTTATGCGGGCGTTAGGAGCAAGACAGGGGAACCTGACCGGCCAGTTAAGAAAGAGTGGGTGCAATTACCGTGGGGTAAGGAGGATGCGGCTGGGGTTATGAAGGAGAATACAGCTGAGGTGTGAGATGGTGTATATTGTGACCTTGCTGATGTGCATGTGTATCACGTTAAATTCTATGGGCAGGTTTGCGGCTTCAGGTTCGTGTATGAGCCCAATTTGCGGTGCTATAGAAGGAGCTTTAAAGGCTTCACCTTCGCATACTTATTCTTTTCGGCTTCTCGATATGAATTGATGGCATCTGGCTGGATGGAGCAACGTTCATACATATTTCCATAGCCACGTACCTAGATTTCATAGGCTGGCTTTTACAGTTAAGGAAGTGTGTGGTAAATGCTTATCATCTGCCTTCCAGGATACTACCCGTCCATGTGTGTTTTAATATTTCGCGGTTAATCATTGGAGGAAGCAAAGTGGGTGGGTGAAGAAAAGGGTGATACCAGTGCTGGCACTGCGAGCCTATGATTGGTTGAGACGACCAGACCACTGGTGCATGTGAGAAGATCAGCTCCCACCCCGCAAAGCTTGACTGTACGCCAAACTCATAGCTCCCCACGAACCGTTCCCACCCCGTCTTACAACGATATCGGCCAAGCGAATACCACCCCACGCACCCTTTATTGCACTGTCGTCATGCGGGGATCAAAAGATGGTCTGCATCCGGATATCAGGAGACCCCATAATACGGAAACAGCTTCGTCTCTGACCCTCGTCACAGCCAGGTATTCCCTTCCTTCCCTTACGTGCGTACTATTAAACCTTTAAATCCTTTCCTGGGAATTTCGGCATATCAAATGTCTGTCCTCGAATCCGCCTTTGTGAACAGCGTTATCACTACGGAATCGGGAGACGCAGGAGGGCAAAAATGCGCGCGGCAAGATACTACGGAAAGGAAGATATCCGAATTGAAAATATCGACGACGATGCCTGTGGAGACGGTCAAGTCAGGGTACATCTTTCTTTCATGTCCTCCCTATGAGCCCCAGAACATGATAGTGATTGCTAGATAGGTCGCCCCCTCATACGTCGGCATCTGCGGCACCGATCTCCACGAATACCTCGGCGGTCCGTTATTCCACTTCTACATCCTGCTGAACATACGTAGAATTAATATGACTAGGCCCAACCTTCGCGCCCGTCTCCCCCCATCCCATAACCGGCGACACGATTCCCATCACCCTCGGCCACGAATTCTCCGGCGTAGTGAAAGAGGTGGGAAATGGGGTCGATGGATTGAAAGTAGGACAACATGTAGTCGTACAGCCAACCATTTACTGCAGCTCCTGCGGTGCATGTACTGCTGGAGTAGAAAACGTGTGCTACAAAGGCGGGTTCATTGGGCTGAGCGGCGGCGGAGGCGGGTTGAGTGATTCTGTGGTCGTGCCTGGAACATCTATCTTGAAACTTCCGGAGAACGTCCCGCTGGATGTGGGTGCATTGGTGGAACCATTATCCGTAGCCTGGCATGCGATATCTGCGAGTCCGTTAACGGAGGATTCGACCGTACTGGTGCTGGGGGGAGGACCGATTGGACTGGCAGTGGTTCAGTGTTTGGTGGCGCTGAAGACGAGGAAAATTATTATGAGCGAGATATCCAAATCTCGCCAGCGATTTGCAAAGGAGTTTGGTGCTCATCATGTCATTGATCCCAAGACGTATGATTTGGTCGCAATTAGTAAAGAGCTGAGTGGCAGTGATGGGCCAGACATCGTATTCGACTGCGCAGGGGTACCGGCGAGCCTGACTACGGCATGCCAGGCAGTGAAAGCGAGGGGCACGGTCGTGAATATTGCGATCTGGGAGAAGGAAGTTCCATTCCAGCCTAATATGCTTGTGTTTCGTGAAGCTAAGTATACGGCCGTCCTTGGATATCAGAGGAAAGATTTCCAAGCTGTGATTGATCATTTAGCGGACGGTAATGATGATGAGAATCGTAAGAAGATGTGTAGCTGATTGAAATATAGGGAGCTTGAAGCCGGAGAAGATGATAACGAGTAAGATTCAGCTGGAGAATCTTGTGGAAGGTGGGATCAAGGCGTTGATTAATGACAAGGAGAGCCACGTCAAAATTCTCGTTGAAGTTGGTGGAGAATAGTTGTCGTGCGGACAGTCTTTCGTAGAGATCTGTAAGATCGGTTCTTGTAAACAGAAATTGTCATGCCATGATGTCAACTGACCTGCCGTCTCAGATTTCGTGACAGGACCGCCCAATCCACCTTCATGTTCGGTACGACACTACAAACTATACCACCTCCACTACCAATCGTCTAGCTCTATGCCGCCCGTAATTATAGCTACATGAAGCTTTATATAACTAGACCTGGGTGCTAAGACAAGGGTATTTCAGATTCGGCCGGATGTGCAGGGCAGGGTGTAGGTCGAAATCCAAGTATGATTTTAGTATACGTGCCGCCCTGTATGTTCCGTCCAAGCTGGAGCTATGCGCGGAATTAACTACGTTCTCTGGAAGAAGAACGGCCAGCTTATATTCATTATATAGAGGCTCTACAGCATCCACCTGGCCGATCCCGTTGCACCCCGTTTTGAAGACTTTAAAAAAGAAAACTCCTCATTGGTGTTTGGCATAAGGATCAGCTTCCGTAATAGCCACCGCTCAAATAGCATCACCTTCTCCCCTTCGCTGTCATAACTAAACCAACAGCGTTCCCATGCGCCGCACACATCCATGAAGAAATAAATTCGGCACTGGTGTTTGTTTCGGTCGAGAATGAAGTTTTCGGTCATTGAGAAGATGAATCCATTCCTAGAATAGAGCAGGTCAACAGCTTCAGTGTGTCTAAACCTTGTTAAATTTATTCCTCTCTCTTTCCAAAATTCAGGAAACTAGAGAGATAGCTTACGCCCTACGACAGCTCAGCAGCAAATACAGTCCCTTTATCGTTTTCTTCGCGTCAAACCACTCCTCGTGACGGGGATTGGGCTCTTCAGGTTTAGAACAAGTATGACACTTCCACCCCGAAATATCACTAGCGTCGCGAATAATCCCCTTGAATGCAAATGTATCTTCCAGTCTCACAAAGTACCTCCATATAAACCCTATTCCTCAACACTGCAGGCAGTTTCCCAAACAGCGGAGACTGAAGCTGATCTTGGCAGCTATTTTCCTCATCTTCGGTGCTGATGGATAACTACTCCTCCGGTCTTGAATTTTATTGATATGGTGCTGAAGACGGATTGTGTTTTCGTCCTACTTCTGGGATTTTTGGTGATACTAGATGCGGTTGAGATTGCGAGTGGAGGACGGATTTTACTTTCCATTTGGTTTTGCGCATTGACGACGAACCTTAATGGATTCGAACAGTCTAGAGCAGAACAAAGGAAGCCGAGGCTCAGAATAGCGCGAGTTGAAAGCAATAAATGACGCGTGAACTTTGAGGTGCATAAGGAAAAGGTTGCGCTGTAGCAGATAAAAGGGCTTAAGGCATGGCCTACAGCAGCAGCGTATTTAGTGTCAGTAACCATCTAAAATGCGTATTTACACAAAAGTACGTAACCATACTTATAGGTTTACGAAAGGTTTCTTATTTAAGCGTTTCGAACTTGTAGTTTATAGAGGTATAAGATAGTCTGTTTAAGGTTGAAATAACTATCTAGATTTTAATTTGGTATTTTAAAAGCTACTTTCTACCTAAGTATACTAGTTACACTAATAATTTTAAGGTAGTAGTAAAGTTATTGTACGTAAAAGTTTGTATATTTAACTAATATACACCTAGTAAATAGGTACTAAAAATAAAAAAAATAATAGCTACTTATAAGTATACTTTAATATAAATTACTTAATAAAGTATTTAAATATAGTTAACTAATTAGTATAAAAAGCAAAACTAAATAACTTAAATTCTAGAAAGTTAGTAAAATAAAAACTATTTACTAAATATTTTAAATATGTTTAGTAACTTAAAGTAAAATACTAGTAAAAACTTAGCTACTAGTTTTTAATTTAAATTTATTTAAATATTAAATTATATATATTTTTATAATAATACTAAAAAAGCATATAAAATTGTAAATATATATTATTATTTTAATTTCTTTTTATAAAATGTAAAATATTAATTAAATTTCTAAAAATTACTAAAATATTTTTTATTTAAAGTATATAAAGTTTATATTTTAATTTTTAAAATTTATTATAATATTATAGTAAAAATACATGCTTTTAAAATGTATAATTTTTAGTATATTTTTAAATAAATATAAGTAAGTAACTTATTTAAATAAATAGCTAAAACTTTTTTTTAAATTTTATTAGCTATTATATAATTTTTGATATAAAAATACTTATACTTTATTATAAAATTATTAGTTTAATATATATTATATTATTATAATAACTAAAAGTATTTTACTATTTTTTGTATAAAGTAATATACTAAAGTTAATTAAATATAATAAAAGTTATAAACTTATTAAATTATATAAATAGTATAAATAGTTTTTAACTTAAATATTACTATTTATACTATAAGCTATATTTTATTTTATTAACAATGTATATGTATTTATAAAAATAGTTATAGTTAAAAAATATACTTTAAATAAAAATAGTTATTTGCTAAAAAGTAAAACTTTATTTTAAAATACTTTTATAATATAATAATATTAACTTTAGTATTTATAAAATTTTAATAAAATAAAAATGTAATATATTACTAAAAAGTTTTTACATAAATAATAGAAATCTTTTGTACTATAAAAAACATTAAATAAAATACTAGTTAGTAATTTATTTTAAATATTAACATATAAAATTAAACTTTATAAATATTATAATAAAAACTTATATAATAATTAAAAGTTATAAAAATTTAGTATTAAAAACTATTAACTATAATTTAAAATTAAGTATATTAATAAAAAATATATAAAATATAAATAAAATTAAATACAAAATTAAAATTAAAAAAATAAAGTTTTTACTTATTTATATAAAAATAATTTCTAATATTATATATTACAAGTTTTTATATTTTATTTAAATAATTATAAGCTTATTATATTATTATAAGTTAGTAATAACACCTTATATACTTATAGTTTATATAGTAATATTATATGAACTTAACTATATATTATAATAAATAAAGTATACTTTTTTAAATTAGTAAGTATATTTATAAACTATATTAAAAGCTTTAATAGTTTTATAAATTATATAAATATGTTAATACAAGTTTATTTTAATAATATAAAAATGTAATAAAAATAGTTTATTTAATTTATTATTTAACTATTTTAAAGTAAACTTAAAAACAATAAAATTAGCATAAAAATTTAAATTATTTAAAAACTTAGAAAAAAAAACTTTTTATATAATAAATTTTCTATTTATAATTTAGTTATAATTAGTAGTATTATAATTACTTAACTTTTAATACTTTTTAATTACTTTTATTATATTATGTAATTTATATATAAATTATTAAATTTTTTTACTATTTATTTTATTAATTACTTTAATAATATTAGTTAGTAACTTTATTTTATATTTACTATTTTAAAGTATTTATTTTTATTGTTTACTTAATATTTATTTTTTTAGTATACTTTTTAACTATCTTTTAGTAATTATTTTGTAAGTTATTTGCTATATTTTAGTTATTACTATTATTACAAGAGTACTATATATAAAAAGTTAAGAACTTAAAAAAAAAATTAATTAATTACTATATATAGTATTAAGTAATAATTCAAAACGTTATATAAAAAAAGAAATAAAATAGATTATAAATAAAGTATTTAAGTAAGAACTTATATACTAGTATAAAACTAATATATAAATACATAATATAATAAAAAAGCTTATAAAAAAAAGCTTTTTTAAAAAGTTTTTATAAAGTATTATAAATAGTTACTATAATAGTACATTTTTTTAAATTTAAGTTTTTGTAATAAGTATTTATATTAAGTTTTAAATAGTAAATTAATTTAAATTTTAGAAGAAGAATTCTTTTATAATAGTTATATCTTAAAAATTATTTATAAGTTGCTATATTAAGTTATTATACTTAGTTTATTTAATAAAGTATTTATGACATTTTTATTTATAATTAAAATATAGCTTCTTAATTTATTTAATATAGTATTTAGTATTACTATTAATTTTAATAAGTTTTAGTAATAAATTTTACTAACTTAAAAAGTATTTAAATTTAAGTGTAGTTAGCTAAAGTAAAAAAAAATATAAAAAAACTAAGTATATATTTAAGAATTTAAAAAGGTTAAGTTAGTATATATATAAAGAAATTACTTAAAAAATATAGTATTTTCCTAAAGCTTATAAGTCTAGTTTTTTAAATAGTTATTTAATTCTAATATTTTATATATTAAGCTAGACTATATTTTTATTTAATAGTTAAATATAAGTAATTATTTCTAATTTACGTATTTTTTTTTTTAAAAACTTAGGTCTAAATTTTTTTTTAAACTAGCTATTAAATATTAGTTATTTTCTTTATTATATAGTTATTTTCCAAAGCTTATAATACTTAGTAAAACTATTTTTTTATTTTTATAAAAAGTTTAAAACTTATTTAAAAGTATTAGCTTATATTAGCTAAAAATAATAAAACTTTTATAAATTTAAATATAGAATTATTAGTTTTAAATAATTTTAAAAAAAGCTAGTTTACTTAATTATTTTATTAATAGTTTATATATGTATATAAAACTTATTTTATTATATTATTAGTTTTTTCTATTTAACTATTAGTTTTTAGATTGTATGTAGAAAATAGTTAAAGTTTAATTTATAGTTATTTATAAAGTTTATTATAAAAAATAAAAATAAATTATATTTTTTAGTTTAATATAATAGTTTTTAAAAGGCTATAGTTTGTTTATATATACTAGTAAAAAAACAAACTATATTTATAGTAGTTATATTAATATAAAAAGTAGGTGTTAGTATTTTGTAAAGTAGTTTACTATAATTATAATATTAATATAGCCTTTAAATTCTAGAAAATTAGTAATAAAATTTATAAAAATATTTTTCTACTTTTTTTAAAAATAAGTAAAAACTTTAAAAAACTATAATACTTTTTATAAAAAGCTTTAAAATTTTAATAAGTATAATAATAAAAAATATATTAGTATATTATTTTAAATATTTAAAACTACGTTAGGAAAAAAATTAGTGGTATTTTTATAATACTTAATAGTAGTTAGCTATTATTTATATATTTTATATATCCTATTTTATAGCTTATAATCTTAACTTTAAAGTAGTATTAAGCCACTAAACGTAATACTATCTTATAAGATACTATTATTATAGACTGTGGAACATAATCACAAAATAATAACACTAATAAAGTTAATTAAAAAATAAAGTATTTGGAAATAGTAAAAAAGGATAAGAACAGAGTTAAAAAAATTAACTCTTTTATAATAAGTCTTAATTATGCTAGGAAAAAGCTAACTAAGGAAAAAAACACTAAACTAAAAGAAGAAGTTATATAAGCTAAGAGATATAGAATCTAGATATATATAATATAATAGCGCTAAGTAAGAGTACTAAGGTATTATTATAAATAAGTAATAACTATTATCTAATAAGTTTAAATAAAGGCTAATTAGTTTATGGCTATAAGAAATTAAGTATTTAAAAAAGCTCTCCCTCTTTTATTATTTAGTTTTAATTCTTTATAGTTACTCTAAAATTAAGATTTATATTTTAAGAGAAATAGTTTAATACTATTCTGTTAAATCTCTACTTATTATATTACTTTTTTCTATTTCTATTAAGTTAACTAATTTCTACTAAGTCTAATAAGCTATCTAATCTGGAAATAAGAGAACTAATTAATATTATATAATTAATTAAACAGCTTATTACTAGTATAATATTATATTAGTAAGTTAGTAACTTATAATATTATAATTATCTTTTTAAAAGAGTAAAAGAAGCTGTTAGATATATTTTAATATTATATTATTTAAATATAATTTATAATAACCCACTACGAGGACAAATAAGAACTCTATTTATTAGAAAAAAGTAGTAGTAAAGAGGAAGTTATAATAGAATCTTTATTTATAACTAGAAATATATCAGAAAAGACTAAGAGTATATAATAAATTATTTAGAAATAAAAAATAGCTATTATAAAACTACGTGATGCCTTAGTAAATTTATAGTAGTAAATTAAAATAAAATAAAAAAAAGAGATAGTAAAAATATAATCTTTTATAAAATTTAATAGTAATTAAAATAAACTTAAGATATTTATAGCAGCAATAGACCTCTACTATTAATTTAATTAAGTATTATTTATAACTAACTAAGACTAAATCCTAGTAGCTAGCATAAATATAATAGAAAGAGCCATAAAATAGTTTAAACCTTTAGTAAAAAACTATCTAGTTAATAGAGATTTTAATTTAGAGGCAGTAGGACTTATAAACTATAATAATAATATATAACAGGCTTTTAAAATATATAAATATTTTAAACAGGAAATAATTATAGTCTTTAGAGAAATTAATAAGAAAATAGAGATAATTTAAAAGCTTTAATAACTTAAGTAATATATATTAGCAGCTAATTATATAGTAGAGTTTAAATAAATCTAATTACAACTTAATTAGGTAGACTAACTATTAGTTATAATATACTATAAAGAACTAAAAAATAGAATTAAGAATAAGATATTTAGAGAAAAATAGCTAAGTACTTTACTCAGAGTTATTAAACAAGTAGTAACTATTAACAATTACTAATACTAACAAGAGTAAGAGAAGAAGGTATATAGAAAATTAGTAATCTATATATCTAAAAGAAATAGAAAAGATAACTAAACCTATAATAAAATAGATATTAACATAAAATAAATGTTTATTAGTAAAGGGTAAGGAAAGTGAATTAAAAAATAAATAAAATACTATACACGTAAAGCTTGCCTAGGATATAGGAAATAAAGACATTTTATTAAAAACTATAAATAATAATAAGTAGATGTTAAAAAAGCTTATGTCTAAACTAAAGCACTAAAAGAAATTAAGATAACTATAATCTAAGTAAAACGAATATAAAACATAATAATAGAAGAAATAATTATAAAAAGAATCTAGAATAAGAAATACTGGATATACGGAAGTTATATATATCTTAGATAAAAATATAAGGTCTTATATTAGTAAGTTAAGAATTATCTAATAGGATAATTAAGTAATATAATTATTATAATATAAAAAGCAGCAGCTTAACAACACAATACTAAAACTAAAAAAAAAATATAAAGGTTTTATAAAATAATAGAATAGGAAGAGAGACTCTTCCATAAGGAAAATTAAAAATTCAAATAAAAAAAAAATTAAGAAATAAAAAAAAGTAAAGAATTAATATCTATAATAATTATACAGTAAGTATACTAAGGACATTATTAGATATATAAATCAGAATATTATTAAAAAGAATACTGTTACTAAATACTAGAAAATTATTCTAAAAAATAGAATATATAAATACTGATAAGTACTATAGTTAGTAGGGAATAAGTAATATAAAAAACTTAGTAAACAAAAACTAGTCATATAAATAAATAAGATTTATAGATAAGAATTTATACTAGTTATGAGCTATATAACGTACTATTATTCTATCAGACATCTAAAACTAAAATAGAATTAAAATAAAAAGAAAGAAATAACTCTATTACTAATATTATAAGTACAAGACGATAATGCTGTAAATAGAATAATAATAAAAAATACTAAATATATACAGTACTAGACTATACTAGAAAAAACTATAAATAAAATAAACACATAGTACGTATTAAAGGACTAAAGATAAAAAAAGTATTATAATAACTTATAAATAAAAAAGAATTTAAATTATAACAAGAACTAGTCTACACGGACTCTGAAGATAAATTATAAGATTTAAATTTAGATAAATATAAGCAGCTGCTATAGAATAAATACTAGCTAGAATACTAATTATATTAAGCTAAATACTACTAAGAAAAATAGTTAGCTACAGAATCACATAAAAAACTTATATATCAAGAATGTTTTCTAGGATGGAAATGTAAGGATTATAGAGAATAAGCTAAAAACGTGTATAAAATACTTAATAAGGAAGCATATTAACTCCAGAAATACTTAATTTATAAACCTAAAAAAGAAATACTAAAAGAATGACTACTACTTAGGAGTTAACTATATACAAAAAACTAGAAAACCAATAAACTATAACTAAACTACTAAAGAACTAAGAAAAGGTTAAAAATAATATATTAATTATATACACACAACTAAACCAAAGGAAATATAAAATAAGTTATATATAAATATATGTATTAATAGTAACTAAATACTAGCACTTATAAACAATAAAGCTAGTAAGATACTTATATTAAATAAATAAATATAGAAATATTAGATACTAACTAGAGTTTTAGACAAACCTGTGTAAGTAAAACGTATAGATAATAATCTAGTAATATTCAGAAAAGGTCTAATTAATCTTAAAATATAGAATATAATTATTTAGATAATAGATTATAAGAATAACCGCCGTATTAAAATCATAAATTTAGGTAGTAAGAATTTTATCTTAGAATAGGACTAACTAGCATGATAAAACCTAACTATTAATTAGAAAAAGAAAACTATAGGTAATAGAAATAAATATCATAGATAATAATAATTAGTAATAATATAAATAAAAAAAACAACACTTTATGAGACTAAATTTATTATACTAAAAGAATACTAAAGGGAATTTAGAGAGTAGTTCTTTAAGAAAACTAAAAACTAACTACTAGAATACTAAGATTAGGACTATAAAATCACGCTTAAGGAAGAAACGGATTTGAAACCAAGACTATTATACCAAGTACCCATTCATTAACAAGAAGAATTACGGAAATTCTTATAAGAAAATTAATAGAAGGGATATATTTAAATAAGTTAAAGCAAAATAGCCTCACTAATACTCTTTATATTAAAAAAAAAATAGTAAATTATAACTATATATTAACTATAAATATCTTAATAAAGCCATAATAAAAAATCATTATCTAATACTATTAATATTAGAACTTATAGATAAACTTAGAGGAGCTAAATAGTTTAGCCTTTTTAATATTAAAAATAAATACTATTAAATATAAATAGTAAAAGAACATATATAGATAATAGTATTTAAAATAAGATATAAATTATTTAAATATCTAGTCATACTAATAGGACTCACTAACGTACTAGTAATATTCCAGATAATTATTAACTATATACTAAGAGAATATCTAGATGTATTTATAATAGCATATTTTAATAACGTATTTATATACATAAATAGAATACTAAAAGAATATGTTAAATACACCAAGAGAGTATTACAAAAGCTTAAGAAATATAAGCTATATATTTAAATAAAGAAATATATATTCCACAGAATAGAAGTTAAATTCTTAGGATATTTAGTATCCTAAAACGGAATAGTAGTTAACTTAAATAAAGCTAAAGATATTCTATCTTAGCTAATACTAATAAACATAAAAGAAATTTATTTTTCCTTTAGATTTATAGGATTCTGCTGATAATTTATTAAGGACTACTTAAAAATCACGTTACCCTTAACTAAATTACTTAAGAAGGATTAATAATTTAAGTGGGAACAACACAAGAAAAATACTTTTAAAAAACTAAAAGAAATATTCTAATAATTACTAATATTAAAGATATTTAATTTATAACTTTAAATAGAGATATATACAGACGCATTAGATAGAGCTACTAGAGCTATTTTATTATAAGTATAAAATAATAAATATAAATACCTAGTAGACTTTTTATCTCATAAACTTATAACTATTAAGCTAAACTATAATATTCATGACAAAGAACTATTAGTAATAGTTTAGATATTTAAGAAATAAAGATATTACTTAGAAGAAATTAAGCACTAGATTGTTATATATTCAGATTATAAAAATCTAACAGCATTTATAATAACTAAGAAGTTAAATTAATAATAAGTTAAATAATAGAAACTAGTTTCTACTTTTAACTTTTAAATACTTTATAAATTAGGAAAGGAAAATATAGTGGCTAATATACTTAATTAAAAAGCAGACTATATAAAAAACATACCGGAAATTTATAATATAATACTTAAATAGAGATTAGATAGATCCTTAGGAAGCTTATAAATAAATATTAAAACAATAGTCATCATTAAAAATACATGATAAAAATAAATTAGAGAATATAATAATAAATAACTATAAGAATATAAAATCAGAACTATTTTTATACTAGAAGTATTATAGATTAAACTTATTAAAGACTAACATTCAGCTAAAATGTATAGACATTAAGGAATTAAAAAAACAGTAGAATGAATTAATAGACACTTTTAGATTCCAGGAATATAGAAAAAGGTCAGAATTATTCTCTTAGAATGTATTAAGTATAAAAAGAATAAGGTATTAAGATATAAGAAATATAAACTTATATAACTAATTTCTTTACCAGCCCTACTATAAAAATTAGTTACTATAGACTTTATTATAGAAATACTAATAATAACTACCTTTTAAAACTAATAGTATGACATGATATTAGTTATTATAAACTAACTTATAAAATACGCGTACTTTAAACTAACGTATACGGAAATTAAAATAAATAAATTAGTAACTATACTCATTAAATTACTAATAGTATAATATAAGTTACTATAAGAATTTATCATAGACAGAGACAAATTATTCATATTAATATTCTAGAAAATATTTATTAGAAAGCTAGGGGCTGAATACCGCCTTTTAATAGCATTTTACCTATAAATAGATAGACAAACAGAATAGATAAATCAGACATTAAAATAATATCTACAAATATATGTTAATAAATAATAAGATAATTAAATTAATTTATTACTAATAGCTAAGTTTATATATAACTCTGTAAAGTTATTAACTATAAGGAAATTACTATTCTATATAAACTATAGTTATAAGCCTACAGCTTATCAAGAACCATAGATACTAAATAAAATATCAGAATCTATAAAACTAAAGGTTAAGAAACTATAATAACTTTATTAGGAAATTATATAAAAAATTACCTATAAAGATAATCTTAGCAAGTAAATTAAAGACAGGACTAAAGTTAAAAGACTAACTTTTAAAGAAGGGGATACGATTTTCCTGCTATAAAAAAATTTAGAAATAAAGAAACCATTAAGAAAACTAGATCACGTCAAATTAGGACTATTTAAGATTAAATAATAAATAAAATCTATAAATTACGAATTATAGCTACCTAAGGATATAAGGATTTACTTAGTTTTTTATATTTTATTATTAGAACTAGTACTATAAAATGCCGAGCTATAGATAAGACTCAAGCTCAAAGAAAACATAACTAAATATAAGGTTAAGAAAATCCTAGACTATCAATAATTCAGATATTAGTAGAAGTATTTAGTTAGATAAGAAAACTATAGACCTAAAAATAATATATAAAAGCTAATTAAAAACTTATAAAATAGTTTAAAGCTAATTAACTATTATTATTAGAAGAACTAGTTATAGATTATACCTAAAAGTACAGTAATTAGGGCACGTTCTAATTAAAATTAAAGAATAAGAAAATAGTAATATTAGAGAGAGCTAAGAATTATGGTAGTATAGTTTTCTACTAAAACTTTTCCTCTTTCTCTAGTTTTTCTAACTCTTTAATAGACTTTATTTTCTGATTTACTATCTCATGATATTTAGAATTAATCTGAGTAAGCTTATAATATAGGTGCTAAGTATAAACTTAAGTTACAAATAAAAACTCCTTAGCCTCTTAAATCTAAGAAAAAAAATCTAATAGTAAGTAATTAAGTTCTGGTCTAACTCTAGTTAAGTTATTATAAGATTATATTTTAAACTATAACTAATATATTCTAAGCAGTAGCTAGAGAAGAGGTTTATTAAATAGTAGTACTATTATTTCTAATAGTTCTTACACAGCATTAACATTAAGTAATTATAATTATAAATTAACTTAATAAGATAATAGGAATAAATAGTTAAAGAATTAACTTTAGGTATTATTAGGCTTAGGAAAACGAGCTTATAGGAGTAAATTAGAAAAAAAAATTATAAAATAACTATAAAAATAGGCTATTTTTATACTTAAAATTTATATTAAAAAAGTCTTACTAAAAACGCACGGGACACCTACTAAAAGCTGAAAATAAAAAATAATTATTAAAACAACAATATCTTAAGAGGAGGGGTAAATGTTATAGACTATAAAATATAATTATAAAACAATAACACTAATAAAGTCAATTAGGAAGTAGAGTATTTGGAAATAGTAAAAAAAGATAAGAATAGAGTTAAAAAAATTAACTCTCTTATAATAAGCCTTAGTTATACTAGGAAGAAACTAACTAAGAAAAAAAACACTAAGCTAAAAGAAGAAGTTATATAGGCTAAAAGATATAAAGTCTAAATACATATAATATAATAGCGCTAAGTAAGAGTGCTAGGGTATTATTATAAATAAGTAATAATTATCACCTAATAAGTTTAAATAAAAGCTAATTAATTTATGGCTATAAGAAATTAAGTATTTAAAAGGGCTCTTTCTTCTTTATTATTTAGTTTTAATTCTTTATAGTTACTCTAAAATTAAGATTTACATCTTAAGTAAAATAGTTTAATACTATTCTATTAAATCTCTACTTATTATATTACTTCTTTTTATCTCTACTAAGTTAACTAACTTCTATTAAGTCTAATGAGCTATCTAATCTAGAAGTAAGGGAACTAATTAACATTACATAATTAATTAAATAGCTTATTACTAGTATAATATTACGTTAGTAAGTTAGTAATTTATAATAGCTATAAAATACACGATTATATCCTCTAAAGCTTTTATTATTATTTGTAATATTTATATAATTTGTTTATTACGTGTATTTTGTAAATTTAACGCTAAGTATATTATATATCTTATATCGAGTTCACTTTTTACACGTAGTACGTATATTTTAAACTATAGTTTTAAATTACTAGCTACTACTAATTTACTATATAAAATAATAAAATACTATATAAGCTTTATTTACTTTTTTCTTTTTATATTAAATTAGAATTAGTTTTTATACTAAATTGAAATTAGTTTTTACACTAAATTGAAATTGGCTCTTATACTAAATTGAAATTAGCTTTTATACTAAATTGAAATTAGCTTCTACACTAAATTGAAATTAGCTTTTATATTATATCTAGAGCTCTGTGTAGAGCTCTAGAGATAGCTTAATATATAATTCTAAAAATAGCTTAGTATATAGCTCTAAAGGTAGCTTAGTATATAGCTTTAAAAATAGCTTAGTATATAGCTTTAAAAATAGCTTAGTATATAGCTCTAGAAATAGCTTAATATAAAACTCTAGAGATAGCTTAGTACAAAACTCTAGAGCTAGCTTAGTATAGAGTTCTAGAGATAGCTTAGTATAAAGCTCTAAAAACAACTTAGTATAAAGCTCTAAAGATAGCTTAATATAGAACTCTAGAAATAACTTAATATAGATCTAAATACAGATCTAAATACATATTAGTAAATAGATTAGTAAAGGGCTTAGTAGACCTAAATATTAGCTTAATATAAATATATAAAGAAAAAAGAATAGAAGGAAGAAAATTCTGTTAGAGCTAAATAGAAAACTAAGTTTAGCTCTTTATATATAAAGAAACTTAGTATGTATAGATAGAAAATAGTAACTTTACAGACTTACAGCGCCCATAAATATTAGTAATAAATTTTAGAAAGTAGATAGGCAAAAACTAGACTATTATACAAGTAAAATAGTATAGAATTTAAAAGGAGAGTATAGTATATTATAGTATTTTATAGCATTTTATAGTATCTTGCTATATACTTATAGTTAAAGTCGTAATTAGCTATACTTTCTAGTAGAAGAGTTATAGAAAAAATCACGTTTAGTAACTAAATACTATTAAATACTTAAATAAAGTTATAATTAGCTGTACTTTGCAGTAGAGTTATAAGAGAAGTCACGTTTAGTAGCTAAACACTACTAAATACTTAAAAATACCGGAAATGCTAGAATAGCATGAATATAAAATTCTTAGCCACAAATTTTTTTCCTAATGTAGTAGTATTTATATTATAGAATTTTAAAAGTTTTTTTATAACTAAAATAACTATTAATAACTAATATATTTAGTTTTTATACTTACTTAAGAAAAGCTTTTTAAAATATTAAATTTTATTTTATTTTAGTAATAAGATTTTCTAAATAAACTTATTATTAAAGTACTTATTATTAATAATTTATTAAATAAACTTATTTATTTTAGTTAAGTTTAATTCTAGTATTTTATTAAATAATTTAAAGTAAAAAAGTATTTGTTATTAAGCTTTATAAGCTTCTTTTTAAACTAAAGTATTTTATATATAATACGTAAAAGTATTTAGTTTTTTACTTTATTTACTAAACTAGTATATAATTATAAAGTTAAATTAAAATAAGTATTTAGTTTAGTAAGTTTATTAGTAACTTAGCTATTTTATAATAGTAAAGTACTATAAATTCTAATAGTTATTTAATATTTAAATTAAAAGTATAGTAATTTTTAGTTTAAGTTTTTATTATTTAAAATAGTATATAATAGCTAATAGCTTTTTATTATAAATTTTATAGTTACTTTTAGTAGAATTTAACTTTTTTTAAAAAGTAAGTAATAAGTTTTAGTTTACTTAATTAATTTTTTTAAGAAAGTACTTTAGTAGTTACATAGTTTAAAAATTAGTTTTTATAATAATTAGTAACTTTAAATTAAAGTGTTAAAAAATTAAAGTAATTATAAATATATATTTTAAAAATTTAAATACTTTTAAGTAAATATTATTAAATTTAAATTAAGTATTTTTTTTTAGTTAAAGTTATAAATAGAAACATAATATAAAAAAAGTTACTAATAAAGTATTAGTAGAAATTAGTAAACTCTAAAAATAGTTTTAATTTTTTTTTTTAATTTCTAAAAAATTTCTAGTTAAAAATATTCTTTACTTTATTTAAATTTATATTAATTTTTTTATTAAAATTACGTACCTAAAATAACTAACTTATTTTTAATAAAACTTATATTTATTAATATTAAGTTAAAAGCTAGCTTTTTTTAAAAAGGTTTTAAAACTTATTTTACATGTTATTTATATTTACATAAAAATTACTATAAATTAGAATATTATTAAAGTAAGCTATATAAAATATATAAAAAAAATAGTTAAAAAATATTATTTATATAGCATTAGAATGTACTTAGTATGTTAACTAGTTTAAAAAAATATAAAAAAATATTTAAACAAGCTATATTAAGTTTAAAAAATAGCTAATAATTTTTTTTTACTATATAAAAGTAATTAAAAGCTAAAATAATATTTAATTTTATAAAGTACTTTACCTTACTAAAGTAGAAAAAAACTTCTTAAATTAATAAAATAAAATAATAGTTTTTAATAGTAATAATATTTAAAGTTTAGTAGTTTACATAAAATTAAAAACCTTTATTAAGTTTTTTTTACAAAAATAACTAGTATAGTTATAAAAAATGTATTTACTTTAATAAATTTTTTAGTAAAGTAGTTATTAAAATACTTTTTAAAAACTTTTAATTTATTTTAAAACATTTTATAAAAAGATTTAAATTTAGGTTATTTTTTTTAAGAATAATTTTATAGTTATATAAATAATATCTAAGTAGTTTATTAGTTTTTTTTGCGTGAAAATATTCTAAGAATATTATAGTAAGTTTTTAGAAATTAAGGAGCTAAATTTATATAAAGTTTTAAAATTAAAGCTTTATTAATATTAGTTATTTAAATAGCGAAAATTTTATATTTGTATTTTTAGACTATTTATATAAAAGAAATACTATTTTAATTAAGTAAATATTTATACTTAATTTAAGTTTTTTATAAAGTCTTTTTAGTAAAGCTTTTATTAAAGAGTTTTTAAAGCTTTAAAATTTTTTTATAAGGTTTTTATTTAATTTAGTATTAAAATTTAGGTACGTTTTTAAATATAAACTTAAACTTTAAGTAAAAGTTTTTTAAAAAATAGTTTACTAAAAAAGTCTTTAAATAAGTATTTAATTTTTATAACTAGTAGTTTATTTTAATTAACTAGTAATTATATTAAAATTAAGTGGTTAGTAATAACTTTAGAAAATAAGTTTAAGTATACTATATATAAGTAGTATTAAGGTAAAAGCCTTTTAGTAAAGAATTTACTAAAAAGTTTTTTAAATAAGTAGTATATTCTTTTAAATAAGTTAGAAATTAAAATATATATAAGTAATAAGTTTAGTAATAAAAAGTATTAAAAAGTAACTTTTATAAGTTATAGTTAAACTTAACTTTATACTTTTTTATTTATAGTTAGCTAAGAGTTAGTTTGTAATTTCTAGTAACTATTTTAAAAAAGTAAATATCTTTAACATAATTTAAATAACAAAAGGTTATATTAGTAGTATATAAAATATAACTTTTTTTAAAGTGTTTACTATTAAAACTAAAAGTCTACTAATATAACCTATACTAGTAGCTTTAATATTAATTAGAATGATAATAAAATAAAAAAAGCTATTTTATTAAATAGTATATAAAATATTCATTTACTAGTTCTATAAATTAGTTATTAAGTAGAAAAATTATAAGTTAATAAAAATTTAGTATTAAAAATATTTTAGAAAGTAATTTAACTTTAAAACAAAGTTTTTAGTAAGCTAGTTTAAAATATTTAAAAATATTTTTATTTATAGAAAAATTTAAATTTAAAAAAAATATAAGTAAGTTAATTATTAGAATTTAAACAAGCTTATAAATTAAAGTTTTAATAAAAAAATAAAATAGGTTTAAAAATATAACTATATTTATTATACTTAAAATATTAGCTATTATGCCTTTAAGTTTTTTATTTAACTAATTTAAAAAAACGTAGTTAAAAGTATTAATTTTGATAGTATTAGAATTTTATTATAATACAAGTTATAGCTTATAGTAGTATAGTATAAAAAGTACTAAAAATTATTATTATATAAAAATATTAAGTTAGTGTAGTTATATAATATATTAAGAAATTTAATACTTACTATTACTTAATAAAACTTGTTATTTAATAATTTTCTTAACTATATAATTAAACTAATTTTGTTTAATTTAGCATTAGTAGCTAGTTTATAGAATTTAGTAAAGTAAATAGTAAAGCTTTTTTATTTTTAGTAAAATAAATTAAGTTTACTTAAAGTAGTAAGTTTCTTATTTAGGTTTTTATATATAGTTAGTAAAAAGATAATTAATTACTTTACTATATATATATTCTAATTTATAAAAAGGTTTATAAGTATTACTATGTTCTTTTTTAGTTTTAAGTATATATATAGAAGCTAAAAGTATTTAGTAAAATATTAATTAGTATTATTTTTAAGTTTATAGTAAAGTTTTTTAATAAAATAAACAAAGTTCTTTTACTTTCTAGTAAATATTCAAAAGTTAAGTAAGTAATTAAATTTTATTATTACTGATAAAGTAGTAAAATTTAATATAAAAATTAACTTTACTTACTTAACTATAATTTAGAAAACTTAGAAATAGGTACTAGTTATAATTATAAATAAAATTAAAATTATAAAATTTAAGCTATTTTTAAATAAACTAGTAGTACTTACTAAAACTTTTTTAGTAGTAGTTACTTAAATAATAAAACCAAAAAAAGTAAATATAGTTTACTTTTAAACTTTTTATTTTTTTTTAAAAAGTATTAATAAATTTTTATTATTATATTTACTAACATTTTAGCTATACTTACTATTATTTTAGTATTTTAGTAAACATGTTTTATATTATAGTTATTTACTTTTTAAATAACTACATAAATTTTATAGTTAAAATAAAAGTATTTAAAAAGTTAAATATTTTACTAATAATAATAGTAGTAGTAGTAATATAATATAGTATTATAAAAGTACTATATATTAAAAGTTAAAAACTTAAAAAAAAGTATTAATTAATTACTATATATAGTACTAAGTAATAATGTAAAACGTTATATAAAAAAAAGAAACAAAATAAGCTATAAATTAAGTATTTAAGTAAAATTCTGTGTACTAACATAAAACTAATATATAAACACGTAATATAATAAAAAAGTTTATAAAAAAACTTTTTTAAAAAACTTTTATAAAGTGTTATAAGTAGTTACTATAATATAGTTAATTACTAAATTATAAAAATTACTAAGTTGTTAATATAAAAGTATACTAAAAATCTAAAATTTTAACACCTAATATCTTAATAACTATCTTATAATAAGTTATAAAAATTTAAATATAAGCTTTTATATATTTATATTAATATCTATTAAAATATTAAAGTACATAGCCTAGTAGTTATAAATATATAAAAAAGTAAGAACTAAAATAGAACTAAAATCTAATATTTTTATAACTACTAGGCTACACGCTCTAATATTTTAATATATATTAGAATAGATATATAAAAACTTATATTTAAAATTTTATAACTTATTATAAAGTAGTTATTAAGATATTAAGTGTTAAAATTTTAGATTTTTAGTGTACTTTTATATTAACAACTTAATAATTTTTACAATTTAGTAATTAACTATATTAATAACTATTTATAATATTTACTTTTTTTTTATAAAAATTTTAACTAATTTTTTTTAAACTTGAAGTATAAAAACTTAGTACTTTTTTTTAATAATATTTAAAACTAAATTATTAACTATTTATATTTTATTATTTTATAAAATTAATTTAAAGTTATAACTATTTTATATTAATTTTATATAATTTATATAAAAAAAGTTTTTATTACTATATAATTTTTTTAAGTTATTATTTTAAATATATTAAGTATTTTTAAAAATGTAATTTAATAGTAGCTATTTAAAAATACAATTTAATAATAGCTCTTTAAAAATTTAATATATTTTTATTAAAAAAATATTAATTATAAAAGTAATTTAAATAGGCTTCAAATTTTAATTTTAAAATATATTTTTATTAAAAAAAGTTTTATAAATAGTTAGTTTAAACTAATTTTTATAAATAAAATTTATTTACTTATAAGCTTACTTTAATTAAAAAAAAATTGAAATTTTTTTTAAACTATTATAACTTATAATATTTTTTATTTAAGATTTTTATTAATATTTTTATTTATATTTTTTAACTAAAAAGCTATATTTTATTTTTATTTATTACTAGTATAATTTTTTTATAAAGAAAGCCTTATTAAGTAAAATCTACTTAAATTAATAATAAATATTAAGTTAATAATAAAATTAATTTTATATTATATTATTATTATTATTATTATATTATAGTTATAGCTAAAAAATTTTGTAAATTAGTTATCTATAATTAATTAATTATTAATATTAATAAAGTAGTTAAATATCTTAAAATACTAGTAAATTAAAGTATTAAAAATTATGTAAAAGTAAATAATTTTTTTTACTAATAGAGTTTTTATACTTATAAAAACAGCTATAATAATAAAATTTTTAAATTAATTTTTTTTATTAACTTATAACTAAAAGTTAGCTTTTAAATAGTTTAATATAATTAATAATATTAACTTTAATATATATAAAATTTTAGTTTTTAGTACTATAATAAGATTTTAAAAGTAGTATATAAAAAGTTAAATAAGTATTTATAATATAGGTAAATCTAAAGTTAATATTAACTTAAAACTTATTTAAAGTATTATTTAATATAATTAAAGATTTTTAAAATTTAAAAAAAGTTTATATAATAACTAAAAGTAATCTAAAAGTAGTTTAATAAGCTAAAAACTATATATATGTATTTAGAAATTATTTTTAAAAATACCTAAAATATAAATAAATACAGTTATTAAATAAGTATTATAACAAACTAGTACACGTTTACTAAATATAAAAAAAAGTATTTATTTTTATATTAAATAATTATAAGTAAGTTTCTTTTATTAAAACTATTTTTACTAGTAAAAAGTAATTAATTTTATTGCTAAGCATAGCAAAGCTTCTTTTTATTTAAATAAGAGAGTTTTTAATATAAAACTCTATTAAAATAGTACTAAAGTTTCTTATGTTCTTGTTAGTTAGAAAAAATTAATATTATATAATTAAGCTATAGTTATCCCGCACTAGAGGAATACTAAATTCTTACTAAAAATTCTTATATAATTAATACCTTAACTTTTTAACTAATATCTTTTTTACATAACTTCTCTTATACTACTTATATTTTATTAATATATTTACTATATCTTACTAATAAATTTAATTCTTTTTTATAACTAGTGCGGTAACCCTAAAAATATAGCTATTAATAAAATAAAAGCTAGTACTTAAAAAGCTAGGTACTTATACTATAAGAATATTAATATATTATATATATATACAACTTATTTATTTTCTTAATAATTTTAGAATTAATTAACTTTATAGCGTAAGTATAAAGTCTTATTACTTTTATTTTCTATTTTTTATTACTTTATACTCTTACTATAAGTAGCTATACTTATATAATATTTCTTATTATAAGTAGTTATATTTATATAATACTCTACGCTCTTAGCTCTATATTCTATACTATAGAGTTTTTTAACTAAGTTATATAGTTTTTTATTTTTATAACAGCAACGTGGTCCTCTCTGTTATTTTCTAAATAAATTAAATAATAATAATATTTTAGCTTAAGCTAACACCTGTTATGCTTAAGCTAAAATTTAAAGATAATACTATATTAAGTATTAGATAAGTAATAATATTTTGTTTATACTATTTATCTTATCTCTAATAAGATACTAAGAAAAGCTAAATTAGTCTTTTTAGTCTTTATAGTTAGTATCTATATTCTAGGATACTATATTTAACGAGTTTTCTTTTTCTATTCTATTTTTATTTTCTAATTTAGGTCTATCTTATAACCTCTTGTTATCTAATCCTTTTATAGATTTTTTAAGTAATATATTCTTTAATAACTCTGCTCTTAGCCTTATAAATTAATAACTAATTAAGAGATTTTATACCTGCCTTAATAAGCCTATAATAAAGACTTATAGTACTTATAATAAACACTAGTTTAATATAAAGCTTATAAATGGAAAGTGCTTTATTTGCTGTAAAAATAAGGCTAAGTACTTAAAACTTAAAGATAGCTCTTAAGATCCTAATTTTATGTTTTTATTTAGTTATAATAATAAGATAGACTTTAGCTTATAGCCTAAAAAACTTCTAAAACTTTTTTTTATAAAGAAAATACTAATTACTTAAGTATATATCTTTATAAAAGTCCGCTAATATTAAAGTGCCTAATATAAATATATAGAGCATATTTACTACTTTTTATATAACATTAGGAAGATTTTTAGTTTATTATTTCTTTTATTTTAAAACTTTAATATTATACTTTTTAAGTTACCTTGCTCTTTTAGTAATAGTTATAAATATATTAACTAATAGTTTTAAAATAACTATTATATATAGTGTTAAGTAGCTTAGTATTAGCTATACTTTTTATAGTAGAATTATAATAGCTATAAAAATATTATTATTAATAATAAAACTTTAAGCGCTCTCTCTAATAATAATTATATTAATAATAATTTATTTACTATTAAAATAAATAAACTATCTTTTGTGTTTATTTAATAAGAATTGTTTATAAATACCACGTAAAAAAGTCCTGCTTATAATTAGGCTACTAAAGGTTTAAATAATAATATAAATATGCCTTATAAGGATAATAGTAAAAACAATAGTAAAAATAATAGTAAGAATAATAATAAGAATAGTAGTAAGAATAGTAGTAAGAATAGTAATAAGAATAATTCTACTCCTTAAGTTACTATAGTTCTGAATCTAGTTTCTAATATATAAGAGTTAGAAGTTCTATAGTATTAAGCTAAAGCTCTAGTTTTATTATCTATAACATTTATTTAATATACTCTTTTATTAGAGATTAACTATAGTAAGGCGTTACTAAGTAGGGCTTTTTTAATATACTTTCTTATAAATATAAAGAAGTATATAAAATCTTATTAATAATATATTAATTATAAGTTTTATGTTAAGTATATGTTATTATATAAGGATAGCTATATAGCGCAATATTCGTGCTTTTATTACGTAACGTTTAATATAATTATACAAAAATAGGTAAATATAAAGTCTAATTTCTTTATATTAAAGATATCTAGTAATAAAAGAATTTCTATTAATAAGCTTTAAAGTGCTTTTAAGGATAATAGGTTCTAGTCTATAACTATACTAAACTTAGTTATATATTTTACTAGATCCCTTTATAGAACATACTCTTTTTAGGTAGATAAAAGTAGAGGTCTTAAAGCTATAATATATAATTCTATTTCATTATTTACTAGAACTAATACTAAGACTAATACTAAGACTAATATTAAAACTAATACTTTGCTGGATACAGTAATTAAGGAGTCTAAACTTATTTATTACTTTTTCTATAGCTAATTACTATTAGAATAACTTAATATAATATCTTTTTTAATATAATAAGTAAAAGAACGCTACTCTTACTGCCAGGATTAAGATTATGTGTAATAATATTTAGAATAATTTCTATATTATTATTTATTACTTTTACTATTGTTTTTAAGCCTTTAAGGATAAAGTACTTATTTCTAAGTTTAGTATTATTAATAGTTAAGATTGTTTTAAATAGTAGAGTTATAGTAGTATTTATAATTATAGTATATACTACTATAAAGACGTGCTAAATCCTAATAATAAACTCTTTAATAAAGATAACTACAGGACTTTAGCTTAATTTACTAAGTTTTAGAAAGTATATATTTCTGCTATATACTTTTAGTCTTAATTATAAAATATTATAGATAAAGAGTCGCCCTTTTTACTTATCTATTCTAATATAACTTAGGACTTTAAGTAACTATTTTTAATTTTAACTAGAATTTAAATCTACTATTACATAACAGTATATTACTTAAAGTTTAATAAGAGAATAAAATAGATTAAGTGCTAATTTTTTGTTTTCTAACTATTTACTAAATTCCCTACTATTTTCTAAAATAAAAGTAAGTTATATTCTTAGTTATATTCTATATATAATTACTTTTAATTAAATGTATATTATTATATACTTCTAATAAAATAGCTTGCTAATATTAACATTTAACTATATATAAGTACTATTAGTGTAATAGTATATAATAGAAAGTATACTACTAAATAGGAGTAGTAGTCTAAAGACTATAAAATTATAATTACTAGAATTCTACTAAAACTTAATTCTAAGAGGCTGCTATACTCCTTTGTTATAAAGATAATAAATAAACTTATTAGTAAGTAGAACTAGTCTATTTAGAAGGTTACTTATTTTCTTTTTAATCTATTTTTAGTTTATTACTTTTATTAAGTACTTAATGTTAATTATTAACTAGAAAAGAACTAGCTAAATACGTACTATTTTATAGAAAGAGATAGTAAAGATAATAAAACTCTTAATTATAAAAAGAGCCTTTTCTAAAAGTATAAGAATTATTTTAATCTACTTAATCTTTCTTTTTATAACTTTCTTTTTAAATATAACTATACTGGTAATATAAAGGAGAGGCTTTAAACTAAACTAAAGATTTTAAACTTTATACTCTAATATTATTTTAACTATAACTTAGTATAGTTTACTTATGTTAAACTTATACTCTATTATCTATTTTAAAAAATAAATGAAATTCTTTTATTTAAAATTAAGGTATTTACTATATATAAGGAAGTTTATTAATACTATAAGTTTAATTATACTTATTTATAAGATAATTTATATAAAGAGAAAGAACTACTTACTAAAGAAGATAATCCTAATCTTAAAGATATTAATAAAGAAGAGGGCTTTAAGCTATTTTAGAGAGAATTAACTACTTATTAACCAAGCATATAGAGTATTCTAGTTAATAGAGAAAACTTAGGAAATTATTTTAAAAATTATATAATAAATTAGTTTACCTAAATTAGTACTCATAACTTTAATCTTTTTATGTACTAAAAGTAATAAAAGGCTAATTACTTTATTAATTTTACTATTTAAGCTATAGGTATATATAAAACTCTTATAGAAAAATAAAAGTTATTTAATAAACTTATTATAAACTACTACTAGTTGCTTTTAACTAAAGAAGATTTTTTATAGTAGCTAGTTAATTTAGATAAAAAAGCAGAATCTGAAAAAAAATATATTATAGAATTTACTTCTACTAAGCTTAATAACCTAGCTGTTATTTATAGATATTATTTTTTAATAATTTAAGCAACACCTACAGGTTATACTATTCATAATATTTTTAGTAAAATACTAAATATACTATTTTATATTCTAGTTAAGGGTATAGAGTTTATTAAGTTGTTTTTATAAACTCTTCAGGCTTTTCAAGCTACGTTTAAGAATATTTATTATCTAGTTATAAACGAAAAATCTATAGTTAGCTTAAAGATATTAGTTTAAGTTAACTTATAGTATAAAGAGATTTTTCTGTTATCTAGTTATCTTTTTTTTAATAGTTTAAGTGTTATTTTAGTTAGAAACTTTTTTTTAACTTTTATCTATAAATATAAGGCCTCTGTATAATACTTATATATTTTAGAATATAAGTAAAACATTTAGATAGTAGCTATATTAGTAGTTTAAAAAAACTATTATCTTTAATATTATAATATAATAGTAGAGTTATAGTTAGAAGGCTTTTTATAATATACTTAGCTATTTTTATATTAGAAAGATTATAGTTTAAAACTAGCTTTTATTTACTATTAGGATTTAATTAACGCTTTTTATAAATAATATTAGTTTATTTTAAAACGTGATTTATATCTACGCTAAAAGGATATAAATTTAGGAGTTAAATTACTACTAACTATAAAATTCTAGCTAGCTTATAATAGCTATTATAGCTAGTTATAAAAGCATAGAGACTAAAAAGTCTATTATAAAAAAAACTAGAAACCTAAAGGCCTTACTTTTTTTAAGTATTAGTTTATAGGTTATGTTTATAAATAATTATCATAAAAATACTACATACAGGAAGTTAAGAACTTAAAAAGAAGTATTAATTAATTACTATATACAGTATCAAGTAATAATTCAAAACATTACGTAAAGAAAGGAAGAAATAAAATAGGCTATAAATAAAGTATTTAGATAAGAGCTTATACACTAGCTTAAGACTAATATATAAACACGTAGTATAATAAAAAAGCTTATAAAAAAAGCTTTTTTAAAAGGTTTTTATAAGGTATTATAAGTAGTTATTGTAATAGTACCCCCCTATTAAATCTGAGCTCCTATAATAGGTGTTTATGTTAAGTCTTAAATAGTAAATTAATTTAAATTCTAAAGATAGAATTTTTTTACAGCAGTTATATCTTAAAGATTATTTATAAATTACTATATTAAGTTATTATATTAAGTTTATTTAATAAGATATTTATAGTGCTTCCGTCTGTAATTAAAGCATAGCTCTTTAATTCACTTAATATAATATTTAGTATCACTATTAATTTTAATAGGTTCTAGTAGTAGGTTTTATTAACTTAAAAAGTATTTAAATTCAGATACAGCTAGCCGAAGTAAAGATATATAAAAAACTAAGTATATACTCAAGAATTCAGAGAGTTTAAGTTAGTATATATATAAAAAAACTATATAAGAAATATAGTATTTCCCTAAGGCTTTTAAGTCTAGCTTTTTAAATAATTATTTAGTTTTAATATTCTGTGTATTAAGCTAGACTATGTCTTTTATCTAATAGTTAGGTATAAATAATTATTTTTAATTTATATATTCTTTTTAAAGAGCCTAGGCTTAGATCATCTCTTCTTAGACTAGCTATTAAATATTAGCTATTTTCTTTATTATATAGTTAGCTTCTAAGGCTTATAATGCCTAGTAAGACTATTTTTAAGTTCTTATAAAAGATTTAAAACCTATTTAGGGGTATTAGCTTATATTAGCCAGAAATAATAAAACCTTTATAAATTTAGATATAGTATTATTAGCTTTAAACTATACTAAAAAAAGCTAGTTTACTTAGTTATTTTACTAGTAGTTTATATATATATATAGAACTTATTTTATTATGCTATTAGCTCTTTCTATTTAGCCCTTAGTTTCTAGATAGTATACAGAAAATAGTTAGAATTTAATTTATAGTTATTTATAGAGTTCATTATAGAAAGTAGAAATAAATTATATTCCTTAGTCTAATATAATCGTTTTTAGAAGGCTATGGTATATTTATATGTGCTAGTAAAAAAAAATAAGCTATATTTACAATAATTATATTAATATAAGAAATTAGATATTAGTATTTTATAAAGTGGTTTATTATAACTATAATATTAATACAGCCTTTAGATTTTAGGAGATTAGTAATAAAGTCTATAGAAATATCCTTCTACCTTCTCTTAGAAATAGGTAGGGGCTTTAAGAGGCTATAATATTTCTTATAAAAAATCTTAAATCTTTAATAAGTATAGTAATAGAAAATATATTAATATATTATCTTAAATATCTAAAGCTAGTAGTATTTATATTATAAGATTTTAAAAGTCTTTCTATAACTAAGGTAGCCACCAATAGGGGAATTATATATAATCTAGAGAATTTTAATTTTAAGTTTATTATTATTTAGTATTACTAATTAGCTGCGGTAGTATAATTAACCTTTTTAGTCTTTATATTTACTTAAAAAAAGCTTCTTAAAGCGTCAGATTCTATTCTATTTTAATAACAAAATTTCTTAAATAAACTTGTTATTAGAGTACTTATTATTAATAATCTATTAAATAGACTTATCTGTTTCGGTTAAGTTTAATTCTAGTATCTTATTAAATAATTTAGAGTAGAGAAGTATTTGTTATTAGGCTCTACAAGCTTCTTTTTAAGCTAGAGTATTTTATATATAGTAAGTAAAAATATCTAATTTCTTACCCTACCTACCAGGCCGGTACGTGATTATAAAGTTAAATTAAAATAAGTATTTAACTTAACAGGCCTATTAATAGCTTAGCTATTTTATAATAATAAAATACTATAAATTTTTATAATTACTTAATATCTAGATTAGAAAGATAGTACCTTTTAGCTTAGGTTTTTATTATTTAAAACAGCATATAATAGCTAATAGCTTCTTATTATAGATTTTATAGATACTTTTAGTAGAGCTTAATCTCTTTAAGAAGTAAGTAATAAATCTTAGTTTATTTAGTTTATTTTTCTAGGAAAATACTCTAGTAGTTACGTAGTCTAAGGAATCAGCTTCCATAATAATTAGTAACTCTAAATTAAAGTATTAGAGAATTAAAGTAGTTATAAATATATATTTTAAAAATTCAAACACTATCCGGCAGGTATTATTAAATTTAAATTAAATATTCTTTTTAGTTAGGGCCGTAAACAGGGACGTAATATAAAAAAAGGTATTAATAAATTATTAGTAGAAATTAGTAAACTCTAGAAATACTCTTATATCCTTTACGTTTCTAGAAGATTCTTAGTTAAGGATATTCTTTATTTTATTTAGATTTATACTAATTTCTTTTATTAAAATCATATACCTAAGATAGGTAACTTGTTCTTAATAGAACTTATATTTTTTAATATTAAGTTAGAGGCTAGCTTTCTTTAGGGCTTTTAGAATTTATTTTATATATTATCTATATTCACGTAAAAAGTTACTATAGATTAGAATATTATCAAAATAGGCTATATAAAATATATTAAGGAATAATTAAAGAATATTATTTATATAGTATTAGAACGTGCTTAGTGTGTTAGCTAGTCTAAAGAATATAATAAAATATTTAAATAAGCTATATTAGATTTAGAAAGTAGTTAAATATTTATCTTTTTCTACTATATAGAGACAGTTAATAGCTGAGATAATATCTAACTTTATAAAATACTTTATCTTACTAAAACAGGACAGGGTTTCTTAGATTAATAGAATAAAATAATAGTTTTTAATAATAATAGCGTTTAAAGCTTAGTAGTCTATATAAAATTAAAAACTTTTTATTAAGTTTTTTTATAAAGATAACTAGTACAGCTATAGGAGACATACCTATCTTAATAAATTCTTTAATAAAATAGTTATAAAAATACTTTCTAAAAACTTTTAATTTATTTTAGAATATCTTGTAGAGAGGTCTAAATCTAGGTTACTTTTCTTCTTTAAGGATAATCTTATAGTTATATAAATAATATCCAGGTAGTCTATTAGCCTTCTTATGTAAAAATATTCTAAGAATATTATAGTAATTCTCTAGGACTCTAGTAGCTAAATCCGTGTAGGTTTTTAAGACTAGAGTTTTATTAATATCAGCTATTAAAACAGTAAAGATTTTATATTTATATTTCTAAACTATTTATATAAAAGGAGCTGCCTTAATTAGGTAAATATCTATACTTAATTTAGATTTCTTATAAGGCCCTTCTAGCGAAGCCTTTATTAAAAAGTTCTTAAAACCTTAAAAGAAAAACTTTCTTATAAGATCTTTATTTAATTTAGTGTTGGATTTAGATACGTGTTTATATATAAGTTTAGACTCTAAATAGAGGTTATCTAAAGAACAGTTTATTAAAAAAGTCTTTAAATAAGTATTTAATTTTTATAACTAGTAGTTCATTTTAGTTAACTAGTAGTTATATTAAAATTAAGTAGTTAGTAATAACTTTAGAAAACGGGTTTAAGTATGCTGTATATAAGTAGTATTAAAATAAAAGCTTTCTAGTAAAAGATTTATTAAAAAATTCCTTAAGTAAATAGCATATTTCTTTAAGTAAATTAGAGATTAAAATAAGCGTAAGTAGTAAATCTAGTAATAGGAAGCATTAAAAAACAACTTTAATAAGTTATAACTAAAGTTAACTTTATACTTCTTTATTTATAATTAGTTAAGAATTAGTTTATGATTTCCAGTAGCTATCTTAAAAAAGCAGATATTTTTAATATAATTTAGGTAATAAAGGGTTATGCTAGTAGTATATAAAATATAACTCTTTTTAAAGCATTTACTATTAAAACCAGTAGAATAAAGAACGTTTAGAAGAGATAAAAGATAAAGTTTCTAGGTATAAACTAGAAGTCTATTAATATAACCTATATTAGTAGCTCTAGTATTAATTAAAGCAGTAATAAAATAGAAAAAGCTATTTTATTAAATAGTATATAAAATATTTACTTAATAGTTCTAAGAATTAGTTATTAGGTAGAAAGTCTATAGGTTAATTGAAATCTAATATTAGAAACATCTTAAAAAGTAACTTAACCTTAGGATAGAGCTTTTAGTAGGCTAGCTTTAAGAGTTCAGAAACATTCTTATTTATAAAAAGATTTAAATCTAGAGAAAAAATAGAAGCAGGTTAATTATTAGAATTCAGATAAACTTATAAACTAAAGTTCTAATATAAAAATAAAGTAGTTTTAGGAAATATAATTATATTTATTATACTTAAAGTATTAGCTATTATGCTTTTAAGTTTTTTATTTAGCTAATTTAAAAAGAACATAATTAGAAATATTAATTTTTATAATATTAGAGTCTTATTATAATATAGGTTACAACCTATAGTAGCGTGGCATAGAAAGATACTAAAAATTATTATTATATAAGAATATTAAATTAGCGTAGTTATTTAACGTGTTAGAGATTTTAATATCTATTATTATTTAATAAAGCTCGTTGTTTAATAATCTCCTTAACTATATAATTAAACTAATTTCGTTTAATCTAGTATTAGCGGCTAGTTTGTGGAATTCAGCGAAGTAAATAATAAAACTCTTTTATTCTTAGTAGAATAAATTAAATTTACTTAAAATAGTAAGTTTCTTATTTAGGTTTCTATATATAGCTAGTAGAAAGATAATTAATTACTCTACTATATATATATCCTAATTTATAAGAGAGTTTATAAGTATTATTAAGTTCTTTTTTAGTTTTAAGTGTACATATAGAAGCTAGGAGCGTTTAGTAGAATATTAGTTAATATTATCTTCAAGTTTATAGCAAAGTTTTTTAATAAAAATAGATAAATCTCTTTACTTTCTAGTAAACATTAAAGAGTTAGATAGGTAATTAGATTTTGTTATTACTAATAAAGTAGTAGGACTTAGCATAAAGATTAACTTCACTTATCTAACCATAATTCAAAAAACGTAAAGATAGATACTAGTTATAGTTATAAGTAGAATTAAAATTATAGGACTTAAATTACTTTTAGATAAACTAGTAGCACCTATTAAGACTTCTTTAGCAATAGTTACTTAAATAGTAAAGTAAGAAGAAATAGATATAGTTTATTTTTAAACTTCTTATAATTCTTTTTAGAGAGCGTTAATAGATTTCTGTTGTTATATTTACTAATATTTTAGCTATATTTATTATTATTTTAGTACTTTAGTAAATGTATTTTATATTATAATTATTTACTCCTTAAATAACTACATAAGTTCTGTAGTTAGAATAGGGGTATTTAAAGAGTTAGATATTCTACTAATAGTAGTAGTAATATAATATAGTATTATAAGAGTACTATATATAGGAGATTAAGAACTTAAAAAAGAATATTAATTAATTACTATATATAATACCAAGTGATATTTCAAAACGTTACGTGAAGAAAGAAAGAAATAAAATAGGCTATAAATAAAGTATTTAGATAAGAGCTCATATACTAGCGTAAAACTAATATATAAACACGTAGTATAATAAAAAAACTTATAAAAAAGGCTTTCTTAGAAGGCTCTTATAAGATATCATAGGTAGTTACTATAATAATAATATATAAATAGAAAAAAGTCCAGTAAACAGTACTCTAAGTATATTAAATAATATTATATAATTTAGTAATACTATAAACTTTTAAAAGAAAGCCCTTTTAGTGTTATTTATTACTTTTAATAATTATAATACGCCGTTACTATATAAGACTTTAGGTAGAAAGAAAGTAGTACTAATTTTCTATTATTATTAGAATTTCTAGTATGGAAAAGTTATATACTTATATACTTAATTTCCTTTAGTAGTAGCTTATACTATTACTATTTATAAGTCTTAGAATATTACTATTAATGTGATGACGGGCTCGGTCTTCACGCGTCGTAGCATAGATGCAGGTTGACGGGATAAGTTGGCTCTATTTCAGCTACACTAAGATGGGGAGAGAAGAGGTACAAAGGGGGCTCGCCTCTAAATAGGGCGGTGCATGGCCTGAGCGCGAGCTAGCCATGCTCTGAGCTCTGCGCTAGGTCGTGGCTGGCGTAGCCAGTCGCGATATCATGTGGCCTGCAGCGAGCAGAGCGAGCAGCACCGTCACATTACCCCCCCTCTAAGGGAGGCTCGTCCCCGAGTCTCTAGGTTACAGTCTCCTCCTTGCCGATTTCTGTACTACTCTTGTCTTTAAAGCTGCCTTGTCATCCTCTTCTGTCACTTCTAGATCCTCCTCTGCTTCGTACGCTTTCAACCAGGCGTCTAGTCGTGCCGGCGGTCCTGCCTTCTCTGGATAGGCCTCGTGATAGTCTCTTACCTTGTGTGGGGCGCCTATAAAGCCTCGGGCGTTGTACCAGGCAGGATCTGGGTCATGAGCTAGCCAGGATGCTTTGTACTATAGTCGGCCATGGAATAGGCGGCTATCAAGGATTTCCTGCACTGGCCACTCAGGATGCCTGTTGACCTCGATAGGCGGTTCCTCAGGTTCAATTTGGCCAGACAGTGGGCGAGTAGAAGCCTTCTGTAGGCGGTCTGCGTGGAAGACGTCAAGCATACGCATATACGGCGGCAGCTTAAGGTGATAGGAATATCCCTTTATGCCTATAATAGAATAGGGTCTGTACATCTGCTGGTCGAGCTTCTGGCTAGGTTAGCTAGTAGTGAAGCTCTTAGGTGTAACGTACACCTCATCTCCTGTAGAGAAGTCTGGCTCGCGGCGCTTCTTGTTAGCCTGTTGAGTCTATCACTCTTATACTTAAGCAATCCCTTGTTAAGCTATCTCTATAGCTAGCTTTACTATATTATGGTGAGCTTTAGCGTAGCTCTGCGCTTCCTCACGTGACATCTGTTTACAGACTATAGTAAATGCCTTCGTACGTTCCTCCCAGTCCCAGTAATAGATTAGCTAGTAGCTAAACTCAATTTAATAGGGTAATAAGCCTATAGTCTTATATAGTAGAATTACTTAAGCCTAGTCTATATAGGGCAGCAGGTCTAACTAGTTATCCTAATAGTAATTAACAAATAAGCATAGGTGCTAGTTAATGTACTAATTTAAGACCTTAGTGTTTCTATTAGTTTAGGGGTGATATAGTATTAAGAGCTTTTACTTAATTCCTATTAGTTAATATAGCTTATTTATAAATACTAAAGTGAACTAAGAACTGTAATTAGAGACTATTAACTTAAGCAGACTAAATACTTACTAAATATAGTAATAGTATATATTAGCTACTTAAGTAGCTGTAGTGGTTTTATAATAAGATAGTAAGAAGCAGCGCTTACTTAGCTAGTTTATAATAACAAAAACATAATCATATTCTTTTTTATTTAGAGGGAAGAACTTAAAGTCTATAAAGACATCTTACTATACTCACTTAAGGATTAGTAGTAATTTAAGTAAACTTAAAGTCTTATTATAAGATACGTAGTTCTATTTATAAGCTTTATATATAGCTATATAGTTATCTATATTTTTGCTTATGCGGCTCTAGTAGTAGCGGTTATAAAATAGCTTATCTATTTTTCTTTTACCTAAGTAAGTAATCACCTAGGTAGTATAAATAGCTTAAATAAGATAAGTTCTTAAGAAGTGTATAATAGAGACTATTAGCTTACTATAGTATATAAAAAGGCTCTAGCTAAGTTTCTATGCTAGATAGTTACTAAAGAGAGTATACTCTTAGAATAGCTATAGACTCTCATAACTACAATTCACCTCAATAATATAATTAATTAGTAAGTAAGGGTTATTTAAAGGTAGTAAGATTATAAAAGTATTAATAGTAATTACTTTAATTATATTAATAGCTAGTATATCTCTTACTAATAGTATAGCTAGGTTATCACTTACGGTCTTAATAAAGCTAATATTAATTTACTCTACTAAAAGAAAGGCACGTGTTTAGGCTGCTTTATTCTTATTTTTTTAAGTCTTTAGTTCTTTTTACTTATGCGAGAGCGCGTTGGCTACTATATTAGCTATATTAGAGTAATAAATAAGCATTAAGTAATAATCTACTATACTTATTATCTAGTATATTTAATAGAGAGTAAGCTCTTGCTTTATAGAAAAATACTCTAGCATATAATAATTAGTTAGGGTATTAAATAACTTAGTAGTCTGTAAGCCTATAAGCTGTAAGTACTATTCTTAAAGGCTATAAATTATAGCTAATATCTTTTTATTATATATATTATAGTTTATCTAGAGCTTACTTATAGTCTTAGAGTAAAAGACTATAGGTTACTAAAGATCATTCTCTTAAAGCTATAATAGTACTCTTATAATAACTTTATTACTTACATCTATCTCCATGCGCGTCTAATAATAGGGCGAGTAGTAAACTAAGATATTATCTAATAGTATTAAATTCTTAGCTTACTAGAAGACTACTAGCTTATGTTTACTAAAGGCGTACTATATACCCTTCTTAAGTAGCTTAATAAGTAGTTAGATAATACGTCTATAATCTCTCAGAAAGGCTCTATAGAAGTTACAGAATCTTAAGAAGGATTATAAGCTTTTAACTAATATAGATACTAGCCATTTCTGTATAGTAGTAATCTTCTTAAAATCCTTTTAAATTCCTTCTGTGCTAATAATAAGGCCTAGGAATTTTATTCTAATAATAGTAAACTTACTCTTCTTAATATCTACCTAGAGGCTTGTGTTCTGGAGATGTTTTAGTACCTAAATAACATGCTCCTCATGCTATAGCAGGTCTTTAGAGTAAATTAAAATATTATTAAAGTAGATAGTATAGAAGTTATTAAGTATGCTATAAAGTACCTTATTAATATAGCGCTAGAATATAGCAGGGCTATTATAGAAACTAAATAGTAGTATACGGTACTTATAGTTACTATACTGAGTACAGAACGTAGTCAGGTCCTCTATATCCTTATTTAGATGTATATAATAGAAAGCCTGTTATATGTTAAGCTTAGTGAACACTCTTACCCGCGCTAGCCGGGTAAGGGTCTCCTGAATCAGTAGGATCAGATAGGCATCTTTCTTTATAATAACATTAAGCTTACAGTAGTCGACGCAGAAGCGCTACCCTCTTTCTAGCTTCTTGGCAAATAGTACTGGAGAAGCATATGAAGCATTACTGTGAGTGATGACACCTCGTTGAAGGTGGTCATCTAGGTAGGTCTTGACAAGCTGTAGCTGCTTGAGAGACATGCCATATAGTAGGCTTAACGTCAGCGTGTTCTCAGCTGTCAGTTTAATATCATAGTTGATACCTTCGCGATGCGGAGGCAGTATGTCTGAGTCCTTCTTTAAGAAGTGGGCCTGAGTCGCGCTGGCGTAGCTAGGGTGGGGTAGCTTCTGCTTGATAAGCTACCAAAGTTTCTCTTCTCCCGTGAGGTCCTTATTTAATTGATAGGGCTCTTCTGGCGAAGCCTTTACTAAGAGGTCCCTAGGGCCTTGGGAGGAGAGCTTTAGGTCTGGCAGGCTGAGCTCGTCTCTGCAGTCCTAGATGAGCTTATCTACTTCATAGACACTGGTGTGCCCTAGCATAGTTTCCTTCTGCCGTGCGTGCATCATGAAGGCAATAGCTCCTATAGTATTGATCTCAAGGCCTGCCTTAGAGAGGTCTTCGCGTGAGACAGGCTGAGGGCGGGGGGTTCGCTTACTTGGCTCTAGCTGCTATTATAAGTAAAGCTGCTCTTTTATTTTCCTAATGTTCTCTTGCTGTACCACACGCTAGGGCGAGCGCTGAGGTGGCTTACAGGTGCGCTGCAGAATCGCCATATTCATCAGCTTATCACGTCAATCAGTATCAGCTTGGTATGAGGGGTTGATTTTAGTTGATAGGCCTCGCGTTGGAATAACGATATCGCGCTTACAGTTAATTAGCTTATTATCTAGCCATTTAAGCGCTTACTTCTTGCAGTTAATTAAAGCGCCTACATCTTCAAACAGCTTACGGCTGATTATAAGGTCGTGGCGGCTAGTGTTACAGAAGATAAAGTAGGTTGATAGGTGGTAGTTGTCTAGTACTAGATTAGCCTAGAAGTACTCATTTACTTGTCTATTTAGTCTGTTATCGTAGCTAGCTAGGGGGATAGATTCTATTTAGTAAGTCTTTATCTTAAGCCCTTTCTTAATAGCGCGCATGTGCTTTAGGTGTACTAGAATAAAACTACTAGCTCTAGTATTAAAAAGACTACTTAGCTTGATAGCCAGTCCACTAGCAGAGATATAGTAAGATAAGGTAAAAACTAGTCTACTAAATAGTAGTTAGCAAGAGTTAAACTAGTTAGTAGCTTTAGAGAGTAATCTTAAGAAAAAGACTTCCCTTAAGATAAGTCTTCCCCTAATAGTTTTTCTATAGCAAGCTAAAACTTCTTGTTATTACTAGTGTCCTAGAGCGTATAGAGCTTTTTATTAGTATCTATAAGCTTAATTACTTTAGCTATAGCTTAAGTAGGTAATTAGTAGTCTTTTATAAAGTAGCTAAATTTCCCGTAATTATAGCAACTAGCTAGCTTAAAGATAGGTATTAGTAGAATAATAGTAGCTACTACGCGAGTTAGGTACTTAGTTTCTAGATAAAACTACTAAATCAGCAGTAGCTAAGTCTTTTTAGTTTTTTTATTAATCTACTTAGTAGCTTTTCTGGCGCTGAGAGCTAGCTTTCTAGTAAAGTCTTAAGCTAAGTCTATATACTTATTATACTAGTTATAGTATTATTATTAATAGATATCTATTTGTGTACGTAGAGCGTCTGGGAGCTTCTTATAGAATTCTTCCACCCATTAGTTTATAGGCAGGCTGTGTTCTTAAGCTAGGCAAAAGAAATCACCTTAAAATATAATAAAGTTAGTAGAGTTTCTAAGATAGAGCTTTTAAAAGTCGCGGTAAGTATTAAGTCTCTTATATAGATCACTATACGTCCTCTCTAGGTAATTTATTATATACTAGTAGCTAACTAGCTACTCACTCTCTTTTACTATATATATAAGTATTAAAAGGTACTAGTTAGCAGGACTCTCCGTACGTGTACGTATGTAAGAGATAATATTCTTCTAAGTAGCTTACTTACTATCAGCCTGCCTAAGTAAATACTTAGAGCTTAAGCTTTAGCCAACCTAGCTACTGCTGTTAACTATTTACTAAGGCAGCTAGCAGGCATTATATAAGCAGATAGCCTTATATAAATCGTCAGTAGTTAGTTAGCTTAATATAATAATTAACTAATTTCACTAACTTTACCTACTAACAGGTTATGAGCCCTCTTATCCCTACGATTGCCTACCCTATCAGCGGTTAAAACGACGTCGGATTTCCGCATCTAATTAATCAACTCGATAACTAATTAACTTGATATTTAATTAACTCGATATTTGATTAACTTAAACGCCTGCATTAACGCCTTTACCTCTAGCATTAGCACAAAGTTTCCGACATGGATTCAAAGCGCCTCATCAAGGGGGTAGGACTGCTAGGCGCTAACGGTAAACATATCACGCGCTAAAAGCTTCAGCTAAAGACCCTAGCATCTATAGAAGACGCTAACGACATCCTAGCTGGTACTAAGCCTAAGCCTCATGTGACTGCGACGCTGCGCAACGTTCTCAATCCGCCTAAAGCTACTAGAGCAGAGGCTCTTAAGACGCACAATAAAACAGTAGCAGAGATTATATAAGCGAATGTGAATATACAGTAACAGCGAGATCGTTAGCAAGCTGATAGGGCAGCATGGCGTAAGAAGGACGCGAAACTGTGAAGTGTCATGCTAGCAACTATCCCAGAACACATAGTAGAGTCCATCCGTGATCAAGCAACGGCAGCAGGACTTTATACCACCATCCAGAACCAATATCAACAGGATGGCCTTACTGAACAAATTTTAGTATACAACCACTATCACAATATGTGCTCTGATAGCTATCCTACTGTAAACACTTTTACGGAGGCCTTTTTAGCAGCTCTAAATCAGATAAAGGAATTCAACCTCTCTTGCCTAGACAATAAACAGGTGTTCCGCTTCTTGGCCGCGCTTGAACATATAATGCCTAAATACTACAAAGATCATCGCGAGGATGTACGTTGAAAGGTTGATCTCAAGCTCCATGATATAATCCATGAGATCTAAGATAAGGCGTGAATTAATGTTAACCTATTCAAGTTAGTATTTACAGCCGCAGCCAAGAGCAACAAACCTCGCAGCAAACAGGGTAGTAATAATAGCAGTAGTAGTAGAGGTAAACCTGGTAACAAGTAGGGTAACAAGCAAGACGGTAGTGCTAGAAAGCAGAAGGAGAACTCTATTAAGAGAGAGAAGTCTTACTACTCCGAGTGCCAGCACAATCACGTAGATACTAGCCCTAATTACTATTATTAATACTCTCATAAGGCACTAGAATCCTGGAGGATTAAGAATGCTTTAAAGATTATAAATAGCAACAGTAAAGCAGCCTCTGCAGTATTCTCCTACACTAATATTAACAGCATTATTAACATGGCTACTATCACCGCCGGCATCTCGATCATTAAACCCTTTGTTTATAACGACGGTAACCCTGACGATTTCTTAGATAGTATAGTAGCCACTATTCTCGCCACAGTATTAAATGAGCTCCTCCGTTAAGCGCAAGACAAGAGCCTCTCAAACAGAATTATCCTTAATACTAGGTTAGATAGGCATATTTTTAATATTAAGAGCGCCTTCATCACCTTTACCCCAAGCAGGAATAACCAGAGCATTCAAACTAGAAGTGGATTAATGCGTATTAAGGGAGTAGGAACCATCCAGCTCTCCGTCACTTAATCTAATAGCTCTATACAGCTAGTAGCTTTTAACAACGTAATTTACTATCCCAGCTTCTTTATTAACGTTATATCTCATAGCAAGATTCGCAAGAACGGCTTTTACTACCACGGCTGGAATAAGAAGCTTTACCGTTAGTTAGATCAACGTAAGATAGCGTACTTACCTTAAATTAGCAGCATTCCCACCTTTCTTGAAGCCTCTACCAGTGAGCAAGCTGTGAAGGTGATTGCTATAGCAAGCTCTTAGCAGCAGCCTTCAAACATAAAGCGCAAAGTCACTCTCTAAGAACTTTATAACATATATAGCTACTGCAACGTCGACGATCTCATTGAATTAGCAAAATCGGTAGATGGTATCAAGCTTACTAATATTACAAAATTTGACTATAACGTCTGCTATCTTATTAAGTTAAAGAAGAATATATCCCAGAAGATACAGCAGCAAGCGCTCGACTCATTTAATGTAGTCTACATTAACCTTATCAGTCCTATCAACCTACCTGGGTGGTAAGGTGAGGTCTACTGGATCCTCTTTACTAATAACGCCCTTTGTTACTGGTGGATTCGGTTCACAGAGAGCAAGGACCGTGCTACTATCAAGGTTAGAAACTTTTATATTATGGTGAAGACTTAGTATAACAAGATGCTAAAGGCCTACCGCCTTAATAACGCCAAAAAACTAACTAGCACCGCTATAAAGAACTTCCTTGAAGCTGACGGCAGTCTCCTGCTACCATCTACAGTGTACACAGCTTATCAAAATAGAGTCGCTGAGCGTAGCAACGCTATTAGAGAAGACCGCGTTCGCGCTATGTTAATGGCCTTAGCACCTAAGTTTAAGAAGCTCTAGCCGCTTGCAGTAAAGTACGCAGTTCTTCTTATCAACTTATCTCTTATAAAGGCTCTACCTGATCGCAAGACTCCGCACCAGAAGCTGCTGGAGTATATAGGTAAGACTAACGTTATCCCCAACATCAGCCATCTCCGCCTGTTTGGTATAGTGGGATGGATCCATATTCCTGAGTAGTAACGTGTAAAGTCCTATAAGTTCGAGCCACGCTCTTATAAGGGTTATCTAGTAGGAGTCAAAGGTTCCCGCATCTATCTTATGTGGGACGACGTCACTAAGACTGTCATGAGAACTAGTAGCGTCTAATGGAACAAGCTTTCTACACTTAATAATAAGCAGGCAGTTGATTTTGAGAACATCTGTCTACCTTCAACCTACCAAGTGCCTCCTCCCGCGCGAGGACATCGCCAAGAAAGTGTGGAGGGGCAATAAATAGATCAAGACAATGAATAAGAAGAC
Source organism: Zopfia rhizophila CBS 207.26 (assembly GCA_010093925.1). Lineage (NCBI taxonomy): Eukaryota > Fungi > Ascomycota > Dothideomycetes > Zopfiaceae > Zopfia > Zopfia rhizophila. The sequence goes on from ML994619.1 coordinate 1,132,175, forward strand.
CCGGAGGTCGTTTAACTGCCTGACTTAGGCGCTGCTATGGACCATGAAGTCACGTAAGACGACTTTAAGGACCTTGATCAAGGTGCCTGGTCTTGTGACGACGACGCTCCTCAACACCAGGATATCTGCTCCCATCGCCATAAGAATCCTGCAATAGTTAACCGCTCCTCTTAAAGCCGTCGCCCTACTAAGAAGGCAGCTGCTGCTGTGGTATTGGGTGGCGACCTTAGAGCTGTCGGCCTTGCCTTTGCGCAAGCTATCCTTGAACCAAAATAAGCTCACCAGCTGCCTCCAGAGCTAAAGACTTATAAGGAGGCTATGGAGCATCTTCATAAGGAAGGATAGGTCATTGCTGAAATAAACGAGTACAAATCGCACGACGAAAACGACACCTGGGAGGTTATTATTAAGCATCATGTTCATGACCGGCCGCTGCTAATAAAGTGGGTGTATACCTATAAGTTCGGCGCTGCTGGTGATTTCATCCGCTATAAAGCTCGACTTATCGTCTGTGGCAATTAACAGGGCGATACTGGCTGGGAAACTTACTCTGCCGTGGCTCGTTCTACTATTATCAAACTGCTCCTTGCCTTAGTAGCAGCGCTCAATCTAGAGTATGATTAGATTAATATTATCACTGCCTTCTTGTACGGCAAACTCGATGCCGACGAACAGGTGTATATCAAGCTACCTGATGGTCGCATTGCCTAACTTAAGAAGGCCATGTACGGATTACGACGCTCACCTCGACTCTGGTATGAAGAGATAGCCCGATATCTTATTTCTTGAGGCTTCCAACCTCTGTAATCAGATCCTTACGTTTTCATGCACCTAGATTCACATTCAATTGTTGTCGTCTATGTGGACGATCTCATCCTAATCACCAAGACCTAAGATATAATGCAGGAGCTTAAGCAAGTTATCGTTGACAAGTACAGCTGCTGTGACCTGGGCCTTATCAACTATTACCTAGGCATTAAAATCTCTTGTGATAGAGTTAACTGCACCCTTAACATGTCTATGGAAGCGTATATTGAGAAGGTAGCCCGTGACTATAACCGTATCTTTGCTCACTGTTGTTACAAGCCCTTTGGTGAGAACGTCCTTAATCTTAAAATCCGCCTAAAGGACGACCCAGCACCTCTCGAGCTAGTCAAGGACTATCAGATACTTATTAGTAAGCTGTTATACCCAGCCTGCCTTGTCTGACCTGATATTGCCTTCTATGTGGGATTTCTCGGACGCTTCGTGAGTAACCCGACTTACGAGCACTAAGACGCGGCGATTAACGTACTGGACTACCTCTACTCACATAAACAGCTTATGCTGAGGTTCTCCGCCCTAGTTGGCACACGCCTTAACGTCGATATCTTTACTCAGTTCTACGCCCCGTATCTAGGCTTTGGGCTAATAGGGCACTCTAACGCTTCCTTTGCTGACTGTGAGGATAGGAAGTCAACCTCTGGCTATGCGTTTAAGCTTTGTGGTGGAGTTATCTCTCATAAGTCAAGCAAGCAGCGGCTCGTCACGATATCTATAATAGAGTCAGAGTATGTTGCCCTCACACACGCAGTGAAGGAAGCCACCTGGCTCCGACACCTGCTCTCCGAACTCGGATACATAGGCAAGGATCTCCTGCCATTCAAACTCTACGGCGATAATCAGCCTTCGATCAACCTAGCTTGATCAGACGGCTATCATGCCCGCACTAAGCACATTGATATCTACTATTATTTCATACGTAATGAGGTCTGCAGCAACCGGATACAGCTCGAGCACGCTCGAACCACCGACATGGTGGCCGATGGCCTCACTAAGCCTCTTAACGTTGTCAACTAACGCCGATTCATTGAGCTCCTGGGCCTGTACGACCCGCATACTGGCAAAGGCAAAAGTTGAGTGATGAACTACCCTGAGCTCTCTGAACGGCTGGCTTCTCTAAGTATCTGGCATTGGCCATTTTCCCATACTAAAAGTGAGTTTCTGTATACCCACTGGCGACAAGTCTTCCTGTACATCTGGAGGATTCATCTGCACTACTTTATGCCTAGTTCAACGGCTATCACTAGCTTGAGGGGGTGTGTCGGCCTGCCTGAGTGAATACTCAGAGCTTGAGCTTTGGCCAACCTAGCTGCTGCCGTTAACTATTTACTAAGGCAGCTGGCAGGCATTATATAAGCAGACAGCCTTATATAAATCGTCAGTAGTTAGTTAGCTTAATATAATAATTAACTGATTTCACTAACTTTACCTACTAACACTTACTAGCTCTAGTAAACTAGTCTCAGTTAGCACGTACCTTGTCCTCTAGGACATCCCTCTATTAATTAAAGGTGACGTTCTTGCCGTTCTTAAGTATTAGCGGATTAGGGAATTAGGCTGAACAGCTGTTACCTTGATGGCTGCCTATAATAAGCGTAGCTAGTAGAGTGGCTGGTACGTAGAGTAATGCTTAAGGAGTTTAGTTACTAAAATCTTTTATATTAGAACTATTATTAGGTCCTACAGCTATATAGCTAGCCTGGTTCTAAGGGGTCTATAGTAGAGCTGTGAAGCGCGTTTTCTTTACTAATATTAATAATAGCGCTAGGCTGGCCTTTGCAGAGAGGAAGAAGTATATATTATATATAAGTTTTTTTATCTATACTCTTAGTGTCTTAATCTTATTCTCTTAATCTACTACGTGCTTAAGCGTGTTATTTAGTAGCTGACAAAGCTTAGTAAGCTTATCTCTAGCCTTATTAAGCTTAGTTTTAGCTGTGTTAAGCGCTTTTCCTAGTGTATTAGCATGGTTATAATATATAAGTACTTTAAGATAGCTATATTCTAGCTCGCTAGCGATTATCGCTTAATTAAGGGTTATTAAGATAGAAAGCGTAATCTCTATCTCCTAAAGCTTATAGGTGTTAGTTCTCTAGGTAGTGCTCTTAATAGTAGCCATAAAAAGTTTCTTATTATGTTATATCTAGATACGGAGCTTCTTAATAGTATAGTCTTCTCTAATTACGTTATTAAGATAGTATATAGCGGTACACTTAAGCGACTTAGGAATAAGCATGTAGTTATTGCTAGTAGCTGTTATCTTAAAATTAACTTTTATCTCTAGTGTAGAGAGCTTTCCTATGGTCTTAACCTATTTATTTTTATATATATATAAAGCTTCTAGCCTTTAGTAGGGTGAAGTAATTAGCTAATTCTCTAGTATAGAGAAGATAAGCTAGTAATGCTTATAGAAGTTAGTTTCTCTAGTATAGAGAAGATAAGCTAGTAGTACTTATAGAAATCAGTTTCTCTAGCAGGGAGAAAATAATAAGGGAGGAAGGAAAATTCACTAAAGCTCTTATAACTCTTTTCTAATCTAATAGGTATGTTATTTATTACTGTAGGTCTTTTAGTTATTTATTAAATTACTCTTAAGGCCTGCCGTGCAGGGCTTATATAGGCTATTACTTAAGATTTTAATTACCTACTACTATAAAGCTTTCCGGTAGAAATTATATAGTTAATGAATTAACGACTTAGTGTAGTCATGTAATTAATTCTTTAGATATAGTTATTAATAAATTAAATGCTTTTATTAATCACGTGGTTTGACCTTAATATTATATTACTATTATCTAGCTGAGTTAGAGAGATTTTAGTGTAATATAATAACAGGCTTAGTCTTCACGCGTTGTAGTATAAATATAGGTTAATAAAATAAGTTAGCTCTATTTTAGCTATACTAAGATAGGAAGAGAAGAGATATAAAGAGGGCTTATCTTTAAATAAGGTAGTATATAGTTTAAGTATAAGTTAGTCATACTCTAAGCTCTACGCTAGGTTATAGCTAGTATAGCTAGTTATAATATTATATAGCCTATAGTAAGCAGAGCGAGCAGCACCATCATAATTAAGCAGGTAGTACTAGGTATATTAGATAAAAAGGACTTTATTTCTAAATTAACTTATATAGCTATTTTACGTTATAAGTCTCTTTAAGATATATTATTTACAAATAGTTTTAACTTTAAAAATTAAGGTAAAAAGAAAGTAATATAATTTATATAAAATAGATTAATATTAATAAGTAACTTTAATATTAAGTTACGGCTTTTAATACAGTATTTAAATTTTAAAGAAAAGTAAATATATATATAGACTAGTAGACTAATACTAACTAATACTTAAAAATACGCTATTTTATATCTATTTTTGTTTAGAATTATTAAGTAGCTTAATCCACGTACTAATGTTTTTTAGTATAGAATTATTATTATCTAAAAGCTAATTAAGTAAGTACTTAGTATTATTCTTATTAAAATTCTTAAAGTAAAACTCTTTAGTAAAATTTCTAATTATATTAAACTAAAAAGCACTTAGAAGACTAAGGTATTTTAAGGTAAATATTAACTAAATTTTAGACTTAAAATAATAGCTATAAGATTATGCTATAGTTACTACTACTTATAATAATATATTTTAAATAGCTAAATAAGCTATAGAAAAGTGAAATTAGACAGCTACTAATTAAATTAACTTTAAGTATTAAAGCGCTATATTTAATAGCTAGAGTATATAAAACTTTCAAAACTAAAATCTAAATTCTATTAGTAATATATTAATACCTAGACTAATATCTTACTTTATAGTAGATGCTAAGCAGCATGGCTAACTTTTTTTTAGTAGAAACATCTTTAATATTCACGCTTCTTTATACTTAGTTAACTTAGTTAAAACACTTAGCTTATATTATTATATTTGGTATTTCTAAACAGGGTATTAGTTTTAGTATTAGTTTAAAATTAAGAAAATAGATGCTAATCTTAAATTATAATATACTTATAAGCCTTATTATATATCTAAAGTTTATTTAAGTATAGAGCTGTCTTAATTTCTTAATAGTACTCTTTAATATTATACTTTAAAAGTTTTATATTATGCACTACTATACTATAGAATTTACTATAACTAAATCCTTAAGTATTTAGAGTTGTTTTTTTATGTTAATACTTAGCTTTACTTTATTATTATTACCTACCTCATTATTACTAAGAATAGATAATTAGGTAGAATAGTTTTTATTAGAGTTATATAGCTTTACTTTCTAGGTTTAATAAATACTATCTTTAAACCTATTAACGTTAGTTATTAATACTAAGACTAATATCTTATTTACTTATAGTTTTTTAATAGCCTTAGTTTTTATCTTTTCCTTTAAATTTTTAGTTATAATCTTTTTATTTTTTTTTTAGTAGTGTTAATTTTAGCTGTATAATCCTTCACATATTTTATCTAATATTTTAAAATAAATTTATTTATTGTGTTCTTATTACGTGTTAATATTAGTTCTTTACTCTTTAAATTATTACGTCTATTTTTTTCTTTAGTAGTATATACGTTATTTGAATATTTATTATCTTATTTTTAGTATTTATTTAGTAATATTATAAAAGCAGGTTTTACAGCGCGTTTTAGAAGCATAATAAATAATTAGTAGATAAAATATTCTTAAATAAATATATTAGTTTAGGTATTAGTTTTGCGAGAGGTAGGAACTTATAAAAATTATTTTAATAAAATTAATATATATTAGTATTAATAGAATAACAGAATAAAGTTTAGTAAGTAGATAATTTATATATTAGGTAACTAATTAGGTTATGCCTTATTAAAATTTCTTTTTTTATTTTCTTCTTTACTTTTACCTTTTATGTTTTTAATTTTAATATTTTTTAACTTTTTAATACCTACTTTAGTGCTTATCTTTATTATTAATTATTTTACTATAATTAATATCTACTTAATACCTTAACTATAGTCCGCACGAAGTAGATTGTACGTAAAAGTTATAAGAAGTTTTATAAAAACCTTTTTAGTAAGACAGCACGCAAGACTATTACTTCTATAAATTAGTTATTAGTATTAGTTTAGGTATTAGTTAATTATAACTAATACTTTATAGTTTTTTAGTCTTAAACCTATTTTAAACAGCCTTTAGTATCTTTGCCTGGTAATAGATTCTAAGTTCTACTACTTTTATACTTTAATTCTCTTAGTAATAATCATAGACGTAAGGCGGGTACTATGTTTTTTCTAATTCTTTTAATTTTACTTTTAGTATTTTTAAAGAAAATTTAATTTTGAGGTTAAGCTAATAATTTATAGTTACTATATTCTATGAGATTAAATATTATTAGTATTACTAAAAGCATTTTTTTAAGGCGTCTTCCATTCCAGTAACTAGTTTATAAGATTACTAGAAACTTTAATAATAATCTCTAGCTTTAGGCTATAGCTCTTAACGCTTTTCAAGAAGCCACAAAGGCCTTCTTAGTTAATATTTTCAAAGATAAGTATTTCTAGGTATTAGTTCTAGTATTAGTCTTAGTATTAGTCTAATTAGTTTTAGCTATTAATCTATCCACTATCTACGCTAAATAAGTTATAATTTAGGCTAAAGATTTCCATCACTTATTCCAGATTATCTGCTGTTTATCTGGCTATACTAATTTTATTAACCAGATGGATTCGGCTTAAGTCACTGGAGCCAGCTATATTCAGTAAAGGCCAATTCTTAAGGAATAAATCTAGATATAGGTTTTGGCTTTAATTTGGGGTTAGGTATACAATTTCTAAATAGGAGTTTTAGTTTACTTTACTTTAGGTTCTTAAGGACATTAGCTGGATAGCTTTCTTGAGATGGATTTAGTAACTACTTAAGGCTTTAAGATAGTTAAGAATCTATAATATGGCTCCACCATACGTATCTCTAAGTGACTTAAAATTCTACTATATAGTATACTTCACTACGCTCAGCCTTCTAACATTTATGTTAGCTTTAGTATTTTACTATACTATAACTAAAGAGAAAGTAATAGAAGATATAAACAATACACTCTCTACTTGCACTAAAAGTACTAGAGGCTAAACTAGGCTGGTAACCTATCTATAGTATAGGGGTGACCTAGTTTGTATTTAGATTATGCTGGTAGAGTACGCTTTTTGCCTCTAATAGAGTGTTGCCAGCATAGAGCCTACGTAATGAAGTTGCTACCTGAAGAGATAGTATAGTAGCTAGAAAAAAAGAAAGCATATGTTAGTAGGCTAAGAGGGCAGAACCTATAGAGGGCTGGAGTGAACCCGACTTGTACTCAGGCCGGCTGTGAACGCATACATGGCGTAGGTATTGCCTTTCTCTCCAACTTCTTCTCTTAGAAGGCTGGAGCGAACCCGACTCGTACTCGAGCCGGCTGTGTGAGCGGACACGGCGTAGGTATCGCCTTTCTCTTCAACTTCTAGGGGCGCTACTAGAGGCCTGCTTAAGGTGCAAACTTCTAGGGTGCGACTACTAAGGGTCCTCCCCTGCATGGCGAAGACAGCCTACGCAAATGGAGACAGCCTAAAGTAGCACCGCAGAGAGCCTTGCAAACTCTCTACTATTTAGACCTGGCGCGACCGGATCCGTTAAGTTCGACACGGGTAGCACGAGCATCAGGAACCTAGATAGGACCCTAGGGGCCCCGCACTCAACTACCCCCAATACACCCTTGCACCCCATCCGCAAGGCATGGGAGACGACGGCGGGTCGCAACCTCATCTCCGTGGCTGCAAAAACCGCGACCGCGACCGCGACCGCGACGCGTCGGGAGGCAGCCAACAAGCGAGCGGGCAACACCAAGAAAAGGATAAACGCCAGCCCGACCAGGACTGGCAGAAAGCAATCGAAACCCTCCAAAAAATCAAGGACGATCTCAATAAAGAGGAGGAAGAGAAGCCACACCGTAGGATCCTCGCCGATGTAAAGAAGGCATTACGACGCGTCCAGAACCTCTGGGCAAGCCACCGAGCCACTCATGATAATAAGGACAAGACGCAGCTCGACCGGATTGAAACCAGAATTAACGAACTCAAAAATGGAACGTGTAAGGGAAACCGTCTGGACAGAGGAATCCCCTAAACACGAAACATGACTTGGGCAGCCGTCGCAGCGCAGGCGTCACACACGGTAAACGCCCCCGCCGCGCCGCTGAGGACCACAATCCGAATCCACTTTGAAGAATCCTAGGGAAAGGACCTAGGAGAGATCCTGGAAATGGCAAAAAGGCAATACCAGGAGCCTTTGCTGTAAACATCTTGAAAAGTGGTGACGTTGACGTTCACGTACTGTCACAGACTATAAAGGACCAACTCATAAATAGACCTAACACGCCAGGATTCAAAATCCTAAAAAAGAACTACCTACTAGAGGTTCCAAGAGTTCCACTTGAAACCAAAATTAATAAGGGAAGAAACGCAGACAACTCCAAGCTAATACATGCAATATGTAAAGCTACTAGGCAGCTAGTACTAGGCGTAGCTATTACCTAGATTTAATAGCTACACAACTTTAAGGCACAGAAAGTATGCTGTAGAAACACTATAGGCAGCCAAAAAAAGATAGAAAAAACTTATAGAATACTAATTATTAGAGTACCTACACAAGTAATTTAATAAAAGATTATAAAAATTAAATTAATTGTTAACTCTTAGCTCTTTAAAGCAAGGCTATTTAATAATAGTATAGTTATTAAACAATACTTTTAATATAGCTAATAAAGTTATACTTAAAGTATATATAAAAAAAGGATATAGTATAGACATTATACAAGTTTACATAACATAATAAAATATTCTAAAAAAAAGTATTTTATATAAAGTATAGTAATAAAAAAAGTTTAAAACGTTTCAAAACTATTTTAAAAAAATATAAACAAAAAAATAGCTTTTTTTTAAATAAATACTTTGTATTTATACTATAAAAAAAGTATAAGTAAAATAACTAAACTTTATATAAAAAAACCTTACTATTATAATAAAAAAAATAAATTACTTTATTAAATAACTTATATAAAAAACTACTACAAAAAAAGTTAAAAAACAATTTTTATATAAAAGTTATTAATAAAATATATTGTAATTAAAGCTTGTACTAAATATAAAAAAAATATACTTAGTTTAAGTAAAAATAAATAATAATTTTAATAATAATATAAAAAAGTTTATATTTACTTTTAATAAGTAAATTTACTATTATTTAATATAATTATAAAAATGTAAATTAAAGTATATATTATTCTTTTTTTAATAAAGTAATACTAGTAAAGTATTAAGTACTTATAATTTAAAATTTAGTATATAGTAAATATACTAAATTAATATACTACTTATAAAAATATACTTTATTATAGAAAGAAAGTTTTATAATAAAAGTATATTTTATAATTAGTTATAACATTAATAACATATACTAAAAATATAAATAATATAGTTTATTTATTATAGTTTTTTAGCTTTATTTAAAAAAGCTTAAAATTACTATTATAAATGGTTATAACTTACATAAAAATAGTTAATAAATTAAAACTAAACTAAAAGTTAATAAAGCTATTAAAAAAATAAAATAAAATAAAATTATATTACAAGTAAAGTATAAGTAAAATACTGTTTTTAAAAATAAAAATATAAGGCTTTTAACTTATTATACTAGAAAGTAAACTTATATAAAAAAAGTATAAAAAAAAAAGTATTATTAATTTTTTTTAAACATAATATACAAAAAAGTAAACTTTTATAAAACTAAAAATAAGTAGACTTTAATAAAAAACTATATATTAATATAAATTTAACTAAATACTACTATTTACTTACTAAAAAAAAAACTATATACTTAAAAAACTAGATATAAAAAAGTTTTTTTAAAATATTAAAAACTTTAAGTAAACTATAGCTTTAAAACTTTTAAAAGTTTTTTAAAAAAAATTATATAGACTTTTAAGCTTTATTATTTATATATAAAGTCTAGCTTATAAGTATATAAAATATAGTTACTAAAAGTAGTTTAACTTTTTATAAATATTAAGTAAGTAAAATACTAATATTATAACTATAAAAAAAATATAACTACTAAAGTTATAAAGTACTATTTAACTAGTTTTAAAAAAACTTTAAAGAGTAAAAAAAAAATAAACTAAAAATAATTTATATAAAAATTTATAATAAACTTTATAAAACTATATAATAAAAAGCTATAAACTTTTTTAAAATAAAGTAAAAAAATACTAATATAATAAAAAGCAACTTTTACTTTTTTAACTTTAAATACTTTTTTAGTAACTTTTTATTACGTAATAAAAGCTTTATTTAATCTAAAAATATTTAATTAAGATAAAGTTTATTAAAAATAAAGTTTAAAAACTTAGTTATTAACTTTAACTAATTACTTTAGTATAATAAAGTTTTAAAGTAGCATAAAGTAAAAATAACTTATTAATAAAGTTAAAATATTCTATTAATTTAGAATATAATACGTAAAATAATATAAAAAGAAATACTGTTTTATATAGTTTTAACTTTTAATAGTTATAGTTAATTAATTTTTACTTAGTTTCATTAAGTTAATTTACTTAATTTTAAGTAATTTATTATAAATTATATAAATTCTTTGAATTTACATAAATTACTTTTTCTATAATTTTTAATATATTTACTTAATTTTCTTTTTAATAAGCTTTTTACTAATTTAATTTTTAATACTTATTTTTAATTATTATTAATTAGTGTTTTAAACTTTAGTAATATTATAAGCTTTTTTTATTTTTATAACTATACTATACTTTTTTACTAAGTACTTTATATAGTTTTTTATTATATATTTACTATATATAAAACTTAATACTTTTTATTTAATTTATTAGTTTACTATTAAAGTTTTTAGTTTTTTATAACTATTTATATGTTATTGTATAGCTATATTTTTATATAACTATATTCTATAATATACACTTCTTTTTTTAAGCTTTTAACTTAAAAGTTTATATATTTCTTTTTATATTTCTTTTTATATTTCTTTTTATATTTCTTTTTATATTTCTTTTTTATAAAAAAAGCCTATACTCTTTATTATATTATATGCTTTTTTTAATATTCTATTTTCTATTTTAATAATGCTTAAAGCTAAGTTATTAACTATATATTACTATTATTTTATAAATTTAGTTTATACTTAAAATTATTAAATACTAACATTATGTAAAAACTATTAACACTTAAGTAAGTATTATTTAGTAAATATTTTATTTAGCTATTATTTTAAATATTTAAACTATAATATAAAATATAATTTTATAATTTCTTAAATTTTTTTTTAATTAAGTTAATTAACTAGAATTAGATTCTTGTTAGTAGACTTTTATAACTAAAATATTATTCTTTTAATTAAAAAGTTAGCTTATATTATTTTAGCTTATAGAATTTATTTTTATAAGTAGTTAAAGTTATTAAAGTTTTATTATACTAAAATAGTTTTTTATAAGCTAGTTTTTATTAAAGAGCTTAAGAAATTAGAAAAGAAAAAGTAAAGTCTTTATAATAGTAATTTTTAACTTTTAAGTACTTTACTTTTATAAATTTATTTTTAAATAATACTTTTTTTTTACTATTAAATTAAAAAGGCGCCTAATCTTCTTTATTTAAGAATCTAGTGCTTATAGATTTTTAAAGTAAAACTAGTTAATTAACTAACTATAATACTTTATATACTTAATTAGTTTCTATATATATATATATATTTTAGTTTATAGTTTTTCTATTAAACTAAATACTTTTACTAACGTTTAAGTTTCTATAGTTTAAGAATTTTACTTACTTTCTGTTTAGAGTTGCTATTTAGTTTTAGCTAAATTTTTTTAGCTAGTAGTATATTTAGTAGTCTTAGTTTCAAAAATAAAAAATAAAATATAAAATAAACTTTTTTATTATTTTTAGTAGTTATAGTTTATAATTAACTATATTTATTTAAATGTAATTTATTTTTTTTTAATTTTTTTTTGTAGTAAGAAAACTTTATTTCTTTTCTTAAAAATTATTTTCTTAATTTTAAACTTATTAGTATACTTTTTAGTTTATAAGTTTTAGTAAGTAATATTATTATGTATTTTTTATATAATACTTAAAGTTTCTTAATTTTTTATAAGTATTTACTAATTTACTTTATAACTATTATAGTTTTTTATAAGTAAACAGTTTATAACTATAGTTTATAAAAAATAGTAAAATACATATTATTAATAGTTTACTATTTAATCTTATTTTATAAATAAACATATTTTTAAAAAATAAAGTAAATAACATGTTTTTATTAGTAATAAAATTTTTAAACATTTTATACCTTATAATTAAAGTACGTAAAATTTTGTAAACTAATTTATTTACTAAAAGTTTTTTATGTATAAGTTTAAAATATGCCTATTTTATATATTTATTAATAATTACTAATATTATATTATATAGTTATTTTTAGATCTATGTTTTAAATTTTAGTAAATTTATAATAAAAGTTATTAAAACTAATTTCTATAGTTTTTTAGCTATAACTAATAGCTATAGTAAACTATATAGTTTATGTTATTTTAGCTTATTTTAATTATATTTAAAGTAATTAATAAAAACTTTCTTGACTTTTTTATATATTTATAGAAAGTAAAAGTTTTTAGAAAATATTTTACTATATTTTTAATTTTCTAGTATTTATATATAATAGTATTATAATTCTTTTAAATTAATTTCTTTTATAAGAATTTTAGTACATATAGTAGTTTTTTTTTAAATAAGTTTATTATTTTTTTAATATACTATATTAAGTTTATTAGTAAATATTTAGTTTTTAATTTATTCTTAATTTTTTACTTTTAGTTACTTTTAACTTAAGTTACTATTATAATTTTTATATAAGTATATTTTAAGAATTTATTTAAATTTTATTTTAAAATTAAGTTCTAAATTATTTTTATTTTATGTACATAATTATATTTTTAGTTTAAAGTATTAGCTATACTATTATTTTTACTTTTTTTATAAAATATTTTAAAATTAAAAGTTATAAGTAGTTTTACTTATTATACTTATTATTAATTAAACTTTTTTATTATTATAAAACTTAAAAAAATTTATAATTTAAGTAAACTACTACTTAGTATTATACTTTTTTAAAATATATTCTTTATTTTTTTAAATACTAAACTACTATAAGTAGTTTTTTATTATAAATATTTTAGTTTAATTTAGCTTTACTAAACTTTTTTAATATATAGTTAACTAAATATAAGTATGTATTATTATATATTTAACTATATATTACTTTATATACATAATTTAACATATTAGTTTTTAAAATAATTAGTAATTTAAAATTAAATATTTTAAGTATTAGTACTATTATAAATCTCTTCTTAAGTTTTTAAATTACCTATTTTTAGAGTTTATTCTATTTAAATTTAGTATCTTTACATGTAATTTCTATAAGTAATATTATAATTTTTAAATATTCTTTTATAAACTTTTAATAAAAGTTTGTAAATTTTAAAATAAACTATACTTTTCTAACTAATATTAAGTAAAGCTAGTTTATAATTATTTAGTTGTACTAAAATTTATAGCTATTCTTTTTTATAAAATAATATATTTAAGAAAGTTTACTTCTATTTTATAAAAATAGTATTTTTCTAGTTATAGAGAAACCTAGTTATAAGTACTAGTTATTAAAGTAATAAGCTAATATTTATACTATTTTTTATACTTATATTTAGAGGTTAATAATTAACGTTTAGAAATTAATTATAAAGTAAATAAATGCTTGTAAAAAGAGTATAAATAGTTATATTTTTAATACTCTATTTAGGTAAAAGCAACTACTAGTTTTAAGACTTTAAAAATAATATAATATTATCTTATTTTTAGTACTTTACTAAGTACTTAAAATATTAATATAAAAGTACTTTTTTTATCTTAAAGTAAAACCCTAATACCTTTTTATTAATATTATTTTTACTTTTTTTAAAAAATTATAGTTTTTAGAGTATTTTAATAGTTTTAGTAATTAATACTTTTTAAAACTACTTTAGCTTTTTATTAAAGTTTTTTAACTTTTTAAGCTTATATAGTTTAATAATATACTTAAAAAGGTTTTTTAAAAAAAAATTTAAAATTTGCTTTTTTAATGAATTTATAAACTTAATAATAAATTAAGACTTTAAAATAGTTTTTATTAATACTAATTACTATATACTTTTTTAAGTAACTTTATAAACTTATTAATTTTAATTTTAAAACTTTTTTTAAAATTAAATATAGTTTTAAATAAAGTAGATTTTTTTTTAATAGTTTATAATTATTTAAAATTTAACTTTGTTTTAGGCCTTAATATTTTACTAAATTATATATAAAAGTTATAACTTATTTAATATAATAACTTATTATATAACATATTTTTACTAGGACTTTTAAGTTACTGTATAAAAGCTTTACTAACTTTTTTATTTTATTTTATATTTTTTATATTAAAGTAGCTTTAATTTAGTATTTTATTACTTATAATTACTTATAATTACTTATAGGTTTATGCTAGTTATAATACTTAATAATTTTTTTTAGTAACGTTATAGTCTACTATAAACTTAAACTAACATTATTAATAAAAAAAAGTTTATAGTTTTAAATAATTCTTTAGTTAGTAAATTAATAAAGTAAAGTTATATTAAAAAAAAAATTAATTCTAAATTAAAGTTAGTATAAAAAATTAAAAAATTAAAGTATAGAGTTTTAAAAAGTTATTAGTAAAGTACTAACAATTTACTAAATTTTTTTTAACTAATTAGAAAGCTTAGTTTCTTAAAAAAAGATAGCTTTTAAGAATTAACTTTTATTTTAAAAAAAATCTCTATTTACTTTAATACTACTTCTTTTACTTTAAAATTTTAAACTTATATTACTTTTTATACTATTATATACCTAATTTATAAGTAAAAAAACTTTTCATAAGTAGTAAATAGTTTTAAAACTATAATTAATTATTTAACTACTTTAAATAGTTTAGTAGTATTATACTATTTATTTATTTTAACGTATTAAACTTATAGTAAAAATAGAGACTTTTAGTAGTATTACTTTTTTTTTAAAATAATATAGATTTTTAAACTAATTAATTACTTATAAAAAATACTTTTTTAAGCTATCTACATTAATACTAATAATAATAGTAATTTAATTTTTTTTTAGAAAAAGCTTTTTAGTAGTTGGTATTTTACTAAAAATTAATTTTTAAAATAATTTTATTTTATTTATATTTAATATATTTGCAAAAAATACTTTTACTAAAGCTTTTAAATTTTTATAATTTACTTTTCTATATTCTTAAAAGTATTAGTAAAAGCTAATTTTTTAGAAATAAAATAAAAGTATATACTATACTAATAGTAATAGCCCTTAATTTATATATTTAAAATTATCAGCTTTTTCTAATTCTAGTACTATAGTATAATACTCTAAAGTTTATTAACTATACTTTAAAAAATTAGTATACTTAAATGTTAATAATTATTTTATATCTATATATACTATTTAAAAAGTACTTTTTTATAATTTAGTTAGTAACCTTTATACACACTATTAGTATATAAATAAATGTATATATAATTATTATTTTTAAAGTACTTTCTATTTAGGTATTTTTACTTATTACTTTATAAATTAGTTATAATACTTATATTAATTTTATACTTTAATTTATTACTTATAATAATAGTAATTTTTTAATAAGTTTTACTTAAATTAGCTCTTTTAAACTCTTTTATTATTTACTATTTTAAATTAGTTACTTTTATATATATATTTTTTTATTTATATCTCCAAGTTTTTTATACAAATAAGATTTAGTAAAGTAATAAAGTTAATTTTATACAAAATTAATAATTTTATACTAGTATAAAGATACTTAGTATTTAATAAATTTACTAATTATTATTTTAGTTATAAGTACTATATATAAATTAAGCTAAGTACTAGTACTTAAGTTAGAGTATAAATAGTATATATAGAAAAATTACTTTATTACTTTTATTTACTACTTATATTATTTATAATACTTATATAAAAAAGTACTTATAACTAGGTTTTTTATATATAAGTAAATTATACTTTTTTAGTTTTTATAATACATTTTTAATATTTTTCTTATACTCTTTTTTTTTTAAGTAAATAAAAACGTTATTTAAATAAGCTAATATAAATATATTTAGGTATTTATATAACACATAGTTTATTATTACTTAAAATATAGCTAGTATATTAGTTAACTTAAATAGTATAATAAAATATTTAAATAGTCTAAATTTTGTTTCAAATACTATTAACTATTTGTATTTTTTTTAAATTCTTATTTTAAGGTATTTTTTGTAGATATTAAATAAACTAAGCTATTCTACTTTTTAGAGTTAATTTATAAGTTCTTAAATTAATAGTAATAGAAAATAATTTTTTATTATTATATTATTAAGTTGTTTAAAATCTATATATAACTATAGTTTTCTATTATTATTTTTTTTAGTATAAATAGTATAGGAAACACTATTAGACTTTTACTTACTTATATATTTTTTTTCTTAGGTTTGTATTTAGATATTTTTTAAGTTCATTTTATTAATTTCAGTTAAGTTTATATATTTATCCTAGTTTTAACGTTACTTTTTTTAAAATAGTATTTAGTAATTTTATAGTTTATACTCTAATAGATTATTTTTTAGTTTTTTTTTAAATAACTTTTTAAATTTTTAATATTTTTTTAAAATAGTAAAACTACTTGTTTTTTATAATAATTTTATTTTTTTAATCTATAAAAGTTTAATGTTATTTAGTTTCTATTTATATAGTTACTTTATTTTATTTAAAAAAATACGTTTAATTATTAAAGTTATTTTTATTTAATATTATAAAATTTAAGTTAATACAACTTTATATATAAATTATTAATTTAAAATTATTTCTTTGTTTTAATTAATAATTAAACTCTACTTAGTAGGCTAATTTTATTCTAGAATTATATTTTTATTACTTAAGTTAGTAATTTTAATATTATAGTTATTTTTATAACTTACTACTTTTATAGTTACTATTTTAGTTTCTAAGTTAATTATTTTTTTCTAAAGTTTATAATACTATTATCTACTTTTTATAACTTTACTAGTTTATTTATAACTTTATATAATATAATATAATTATATACTTATTTATTTAAAATAAGTGTACTATTTACTTCACTATTTATAAGCACAAATAATTGTTTTCTATATATATATATACTTTTTAATATATTTTTAACTTATTAGAAAAACGTTCTAATAATTAAGTATTTTTAATAATTTTTTTATTTTCTTATTACTTTTAAAAGGAAATTTTTTTTACTTTTTTAGTTTTATTAGCTATATTATTAATTATAACTAGTAGTTAAAAACTATTTAGTTTTTTAAACTACTACTTAAAGTATACTTATTTTATTGTTATTTTATTTGTATATAAATTAAATACTTTAATAAATAATATTAATTTTATAACTTTTTACGTCAGGAAAAAAATTCGTGGCTAAAGATTTTATGTTCGCGCTATTCTAGCATTTCCGGCATTTTCAAGCATTTAGCAGTATTTAGTCGCTAAACGTGACTCCACTTATAACTCAGCAGCATTTAGCCGCTAAACGCGACTCTACTTATAACTTGGCAGCATTTGGCCGCTAAACGCGACTCCACTTATAACTCAGCAGTATTTGGCCGCTAAACGCGACTCCACTCATAACTCGGCTGCAAACTGCGGCTAATTGCAACTTCAAGTATAAGTATGCAGCAAGATGCTATGAAATGCTATAAAATGCTGAAATATATTTTATATATAAATGAGCTAGATCTATATTCCTATCCACCTTATTACATCCCTTAAATTCGGTACTGTTATGCTCGCAAAAGGGTCTAGTTTCTGCCTATTCACTTTTTAAGAATTATTACAGCTATCTACGGGCGCTGCGAACCTACAAAGTTACCGTTTTCCATCTGTGCACGCCAAGTTTCTTCTATCCTCAACAGAATTTTCTTCCCCCTGTTCTGCTTCCTTCATATACTTATACCAAGCTAATATTCGGTCCACTAAGCCCTTTACTAACCTGTTCACTGACCTGTATCTAGACCTATATCAAGCTGCCTCTAGAGTCCTGCACCGAGCTGCCTCCAGAGCTCTGCACCGAGCTGCCTCCAGAGCTCTGCACCGAG